>JAJEJO010002589.1:688139-898139 GCA_020662805.1 Glaucomys volans
TTCTTTCTTTCTTTTTCTTTCTTTCTTCTTTCTTTTTCTTTCTTCTTTCAGTACTAGGGATTGTACTTAACCACTGAGCCACATTCCCAGTCCTTTTTTTATATTTTATTTAGAGGCAGGGCCTTGCTAAGTTGCTGAGACTGGCTTTGAACTTGTCATCCTCCTGCCTCAACCTCCTGAGTTGCTGGGAATGCAGGTGTGTACCACTGCACCCAGCTTGATGGCTGTATTTCTTAAGTCTCTTGTTTTTAATTGAAGTGAAGTCACTAACATAAAGTCAATAATTTTAATGTGAACAAATCAGTGGCATTTAGTACGTTGATGATGTTATGCAACCTCCACTTTATGTAGTTCCAGAACATTCTCATCACCCCAAAAGAAATCCCACATTCATTAAGCAGTTTGCTCTCTTAAGTCTCTAAGTCTGTAACAGTTAGCTTTTGACCCCCTTTGTCATGCCATTCATTTGTGAAATGAATACAGTCATTTCTCCTGCAGAACTTCCTGCATTCTGGATTGAGCTGGTTGCTTCTGTTGGTGGTTTACTTGCTTTTCTTGTTTCTTTATCTCCTTGTTTTCTGTGGACTGGTGGTTGTGTCTGGAGACTTGATGCTCAGTTACTTTGGTGAGAATAATTCATAGATCTTTGCTTCTTGGCTCCTCTGCCTCATGTAGATGCACAGCATCCTGTTCTTCTGATTTTTGTGTGGTACCAAGATGAGCAATGGGCTCAAGGACTGTCAGCCTCATCCATTCATTGCAGGTTTTCCCACCAACCATTTATTCAACAATTTTAGCACACACAATGATGGCCTAGAATCATACTTCATTAGAGATTGCAAAGTGGTATTTCTATCATGGCTTCTGTACACATTCATTATCTGGAATTTTTCTGTAAGAAGCACTTATTCATCAAGTGTTTGGTTATCATGAAATACAGTCCACAAAGGAAGAGCAGGAGAGCTTCTTGATTCTTGCCTCTCATCAATTTTCAGAATAGCGAGTTGATGTCCTAGAAAGAGCCAAGAAATGATCTATGCATATAATTGTTATTAATTTTCAAGAAACCATAGCATAATCTGGTTTGCATTCTCAGATGGTTGTATTATTTCTCTAGTTCTTGAAAGACGTTTCCTGTGGTGGTTTAATCTTTACTCTTTTTCTCTGCTATTTATTCCTTCATAAAGCAATTCTGAGCAGGACAGCGGTCTGTTGCAGGTGAATAAGTGGCCTGGCCTTGTGCTCTGGTATATTTATGCCCTGATCCTGGCCCTACCACTTAGCAGATGTGTGACCTTGACCACATCATCAAACTAGTCCAAGCTTCACTTTCTCCCCTGTAAAAAAATCATATTTACTTTGACTATAAAATGAAATAATGAGTGCTAAGGCGTTTCACATAGAGCCCTGTAGATAAAGTTTAGAAAAATGAGAACCATTATGAAAACTCTCTTGAAACAGACTTTCACCCCATTGATCCATCCAGGCACACAAGAATCCCTGCCAAATGTCAGTACTTCACCCCTGCCAGTCACATGGAGACTTGGCTTGCTCAGTCCTGGATCAGAATTCAGCTGTCACAGCATTCATCAGAAGACCAGGCAGCTGAGCTCTCTAAACCTACCTGAAGGGAGCTCACTTTCCCCCTTTACTGTGTCCACTGACAATATTTCCTAATCTGAAGTTATTTATGATATTCTTATATTTTCTTAAACATTAAGTTTGGATGGTTTGCATGAAGATGAATATTTCTGACGGTTGGGTTGTACTTCCCCCTCTTGACCCACTCTCCATCCTTTGCCCTACTCCTTCCAGGAGGTTGGCTATTGGCATCAGAACTGCTATTTTGCTGCCACCATTATTCTGTCTCCCCCACATCACTTTACAACCCAGATTGTTAGCCCGAGAACTTCCTAGTTAGTCATTGGTTCAGATTGTTATTAGCCCGTGAAATTCCACTACTTAAGACTAGCTCCATTGCCATCTCTCTCTCACTCACTCTCACTCTCTCTCTGTCTTTTTTTCTCTCTCTCTCACTCACTCTCACTCTCTCTCTTTTTTTTTTCTCTCTCTCACTCACTCTCATTCACTCTCACTCTCTCTCTCTCTCTCACCCTGCAGGCAGACACTCTATCTGTCCACTTAATAAAATCTCTTGTGTGAGTTCCCGTGTCAGAGTGGTTTTCTGGGTGGTTTCATTGGAGCTGTGACTTGGATGGGCTCGTCTACGGCCACTTAGGTGAGTGGAATCCCATCTGTCCCCCACATCAGACCCCCCAGATGCTGGTCTCATCTTCCATTCACCCAGACACTCTCCTCCACATCTAGACACTGGCCTCGTTCGGTAAGTGTCTCCTCCCCTGGTTTTTGGTTAAATGACATGCAAGACCTGAGAAGTGACCATTGAGTGTCCGGCACCCCCTGAGACTCTCTGTGGGTCAGGGGAACCCCCAGCCATGGTTCTTGCAGCTATGGCTGAATCCCTATACTGATTGCTGGGGGAGAGCTCCAGGCTGACAGGGGACTCTCCTGAGAGGCCCGCCTCTTGGGAGACCTACTCCAGTCCTGGGTTCTCTCTACGATATTTTTGTCTCTACAAAAGCCCCAGTGCCAGGCACTCAGGCACCCGAGGGGCTTAGCCTTGATGCTTATCTAGTGGTAGTGACGACTCTCTAGATAACTCATCCTTCACTTGGGTGATTCCCTGGGGACCAAGGGACGCCTTGCCTCTATATTCACTGATTCCTCTCTTGCAATGGGCAGCTCACTTTAGTGTTGTCTAAAGTCGTGTTGTCTATGTATGTACATGATAACAAAATTGACATAAATAACAAGCACTCATAAAATCAAAATTTAAAAAATGGATCCAGATACTGTTAATTCACGTGATTTAAAAAGGTTCAATTTAAATTGAGTAAACAAATGAAAGTACATTGTCTTTAAAATTACTTACCTCACAAGTCTCTAGGTGGTCAAATTAATAAAATGTTGATATCTATAAAATGTCTAATATCAATTGTTTCTAGGACTTTTCTTCCACATGAAAGAGACGGCAGATACTATTCAATACACTTGTCTGATATCTTGGTTTTTACAGTAAAATATGTAGATTTGAAATGTATGGATTACTCAAATGTGTTTGTTAGAGACATCTGTTTAATTTACAAAGTTAAAATGCTAACTGTTAAATAACATCAAGTACCCTTAACTCCTTAAATTCCATGGGGTAACATACTTAAACATTATTGGTGTTTTCATAGATTGGTAAATAAAAAGGGTTTAAAATTGCTTGTGTCATCACTAAAAACAAGGTTACTAAGACTTAAGTCCTAACAGGTACAATTCTATATACAAAGGGATCAAAAAGTTTCAACTGTGTTTCAATTAGAATACTATAAATAACATAAAACATTTCATCTTATTAAAATTCAAAAGTTTCGTAAGAGTTGTTTCAAAATGTGAAAGAAATTACAAAAGGTCTATGCACAGAAATATATTTATTAGAAGGGAGAAGAAAATGTTTTTGGGTAGGAAAGTCTTTCTGTGGTGAAACCTGGGATGGGATCCATGATCATTGCTCTCCCCTCATGGGGATCTGAGCCACCGTGACTGTGTCCCCTCCTTCCTGGCCAATATCCACCATAGGGCTCTTGCTGTTGCCAACCTCCTCGCCCACCACAGAATTTGACTCTGGAGAGTCTTCCCTTTACTGGCGGTGAGTCCTCAGAGCTCTTCTACAGCGGGCCTGAACTACCACTCTCTCTCTCTCTCTCTCTCTCTTTCTCTCTCCAAAAACTCCAGCACTGGGTCAGGGTCTTCCTCAACTTCAGCCGCAGACCTGTCAGGGACAGTGATGATCCTCACTGATGATCTGCTCCTATGTGGGAAATTAGAGAGGTTGTGGGGATGCTCCTTCCTCTCCTGTTTCCCTTCTCCAGACTCCTGAGAACTCAGCCATGGACTCTGCCCAATCTAAAATTCTCTGCAACCTCCACTCCCTTGGCTGTCTCCTCAAAACTCATTTTCTATTGCAACACAGTCTGACCCCAAAATATCATTTAATCTTCTGTAACTGGACCTGAACCTTATATTACCTTATACACTGGGATAAAAATGTAAATGTATTTCTAAAGGATAATGAGAGTCTGATCTGTTTAAAAGTTTATATCACGAAACATGAAAGCATTTTGCCACTTTGCCACACAAAAGGAAAGTTAAAAGCTCTCTCAGCCTTTCCTTGATTTATGTTTGGATGTAATGTCATTGTGCTAACTAATATTCACATAGACTCAGGAAACAATATATGTAAGCTTTGTAAAATGATGTTTAAAGAGGAGGCAAAGATCAACTTCAGAACTCGAACACTTTACCTAAGATTTGCAAAGAGCCTTACCTGAGAAAAGGCTCTACCTCCCACCCTGTGGCTTGTCAGAAGGGCTCCAAAATAAGCCAGACTTCAACTTATTTAAAGTTATATTCAAAAGATTTTTTTTTTGTTGTTGTAAAATTACTGTGATCTCAAACAGGGGATATAATGTATAGCTCAGTCAAAATTCAAAATAGTTATTACACAAACTAAATGTCATGCTGTTGCTAATTCCACTTTGTATTTTCCTTATAAACTCTATAACTGTTGCCTGATTAATGTTTTGCAGAAGTACAGCTTCAAGAACAAACAACCTAAATTACTTTGAGATACTAAGCCATCACCTATAGGACAGATAATATCGACCCCCAATTAAACAAAAGGGGGTAAATGACCGTAAAGTCATAAACATTAAAGTTAAAGCCCAGTACTTTTACTTTACAACTGGTGAGACTAGCTTGCTGGATGTTTAAGATCAAACTTAGAGATTGAGATTAAAATACAGGGGCCAAGAAAACTAATATTTGGTTCTTGCCCTCAGAGTCAGCCAGAACCCAGAGAACAAGAGAACTTCTCTAAGGAGTTTTGCAACTTTGGGCCACACAACCTCCTGATCAGGGAGATCGATAAGACCACTAGAGGATGAAAAGCCAATCAGTACACCTGCTACAGAGGAGGGTCATTGGAAAAGGGAGACATCCCTAATGCTTCCAAGGGAAGCCACCTCATCAAGGGGACCCTACCTGGTGAATGGCACTAAAGGAGATAAGAAGCTACTCTCAAGTTCCCCATGAATGACCCCTGTGGGAACTCAGCTGACCCTTAACAGCAGATAAGAACAAGACCAATTTGACCATCTTGGTCTTGAACACCCAAAAAAACAGTTAAAACCAAAACACAACCATTCCTGGGCATTTAAAAGAAGAAATAATAGTTAAATGTTACTTAAGATGCATACTTATGTTAGCCCCAAGAATAAGTAAGACTGGAGATTACAAAGGAGATTCTTAGGCAGAAGTGCCTGATAACCATCAAGAGAAACTGCCAGAGTCAGATATTTTTGGTCATTTTAATGTCTACAGATCTTCCTAAACAGGACCATGCCTGCGAAATTGCCTACGGAAGTTCCTACAAGATCAGATACACAAGTTCTGGAGCTGATGGACACACAGGTTCACCGACCAATCGATCAATCAACCACTTCTCCTTCAAGACTACTGGCCCTTGACACCCAAAGCTGAGACCTGCCATTCACTATTGACACCTCTGTTCCAAAAACTCTGCTCCCACCTAAAGCCCTCCCTAATCCTCTTTTTTTAACAGGAATGAGACTCTTCACCCCTAGCCAGCAGGAAGAAGCTACAGAAGAAAGACCATCGTCCCACCCCCTGTATCTATAAAAAACAAAAAGGGAGGAATATTGGCATTAGATCTGCTATTTTGCTGCCACCATTATTCTACCTCCCCCACACCACTTTACAACCCAATCAGTTATTGGTCCAGATTTTTAGTAGCCCATGAAATTCCACTACTTAAGAATAACTCCCCCCGCCCCATTTCTCTCTCTCTCTCTCACTCTCACTCTCACTTGCACTCACCCTCTCTCTCACCCTGCGGGCAGACATTCTGTTTAATAAAATCTCTTGGGTGAGTTCCTGTGTCTGGAGTGGCTTTTCTGGGTGTTTTCACTGGCCATCATGACCACATCAATGGGCCTCCTCACTCTGGGGTTCCTGGCTGGTTTTGACCAACGGGAGGCACAGGCAGGGGACCTGGAGGAAGATGATGGTTTTATTCCTGCAGCTCCCTCCCTGTCAGGCCACTGTGGGTTGGCTGCACACCCCAGTACAGGCTGAGCTTCCATCTGGCAGCCCTCTTCCTGGACTCTCTCTAGGTCCAGACACTTGGGCCTGGGGGAGGCAATAGCTCCTCTGCATTTCAAGCCACAGGAGGGCGTGCTATCTGAGGTGGCTCTTCCTAAGTCCCCCCTGACTTTGTAAACAGCACTTGGATCAAACTCTGTTTAAAATTCCCAGTGTAAGCATGTCATCTGCAGGTTCCTGAGTGTTGCCTACAGAGCTATTTATCTTAGTAAAATATCAGAAACAAACTAAAAGGATCATCTATTATAAGGGATTCGTTTGCTAAATTAAAGAGAAGCTAGAAGATACAATATACCAAGCTGTCTGAATTCAAGGTTTTGAAAGCAATATTTAATGACAAATATTTAAGACAAATGTTCATAGTGTAATACTCTGCAATTGTATTAGGATTATTCAATTTTGTAACAAAGTGTGTGTCTGGATGTGAACACATGGAAAAATGCTAGAAGTTGACATTACTTCTCAATTGTAGCCAAGTTTAATCTAATTCATGTTTTATATTTCCCAAATTGAAAAACAAAAAGGCTGAGTTTAGTAACAATAAAATCGCTACATTTCATTTGTTTTTATATTATTTGAGTCAGTTTTCTACTTAATGTCAATGAATGTCAACGATAGCAAGACCAAAATAGTTACTTCAGGCAGATGTTCTTTTCTATTTGTATATTGTTGTTTGCATATTGTCATGATGTCTGTAATTTACGCTAAATTACTTGAACATGTGTGTGTGTGAGAGAGAGAGTCTAAGCTATTCTGCAGGGGCTGCCAGTTGCTCTTACCAACAATTTACACTCGGGGTGATCAGCTAGCATTCAATCAGAAAGGCCATACTCCAAAGACAGTTGTGACCTTCAAGTTGCCTATATCTCAGTCATCATCAGAAACTTTATTAACATAACAACTGTCAGAAATGGGTTTTCATGGATAAAATTTATTTCTTGTTCATTTGTGGAACAGAGTTAGGTTTGGGCCCATCTGATTGAAATGGAAGGTTTTCCAGATGTGTGGATTGGCTGGAATATTTTAGGAACAGTCAACACCCCAACAAATCCTGTAGTTGAAACTTGGTCCTTGAGTGGCTCTGAGTTAAGCCACAGAGGGGACAATTCTGGTTGATTTCTGTGGACAGTTAAGGGTGACAGAATCCTGTCTCTGTAATACTGTGGCATCTGCCTCTGGCTAATCTCCTGTGCAAGGTGGGTTCAGAGCACCTTAAAAAAAAGATGCTGTGATGTGTCTTGTGTCTACTTACTAATAAAAATTTAATTGATATCTGTTTGTGGCAGAATCTGGTATGAGACTTGTTTCCACAGAAACCTGATAGCAAGGTCATGGGGAAATAGCTCATGGCCATCCCCCAAACTTTTTGAGTTAGGTAAGGCAACGAACCTGGGAGTCCTGGATGATCAAAGTAGTTTATTTGCAATGCACAGTATTTGACACATATTTTCTAGTCAGGCGTGGGAAGACTGAATGGCCAAAGAGCTTTTTTTGGTTTTTTTTTTGGTACTGGGGATTGAACCCAGGGGCACTCCACCACCGAGCCACATCCCCAGCCCTATTTTATATTTTTATTTAGAGACAGGGTCTCACTGAGTTGCTTAGGGCCTCGCTAAGTTGCTGAGGCTGGCTTTGAACTCACGATCCTCCTGCCTCAGCCTCCCAAGTGCTGGGATTACAGGTGCGCGCCACCGTGCCTGGCTTCCTGGCAAATCTTTTAGATGATCAGCTTATTAAATAAATTGACTTTACTTTTTCTCACTATTGTTCCTTTAAACTTCTCTGATGACTAGTACTTCCCTGCCTCCTGATGGAACTCTGAGCAGCTCCCACAGCTTTTCCATCACTCTCGGGTATTAACACATGCTTTAGTTTTCCAGGCATGAAGTGCAGTCTGGTTGAGTAGCAAACTCCAGTCTTTCATCCCACATAAAGCCTCTCAGCTCCCACAGCGTGGACCTGTGCCAGGCAAGAGAGCAGCGTGGGGAAAAGAGGCGGGATTGAATTCTTCAGTATTTTCTTGCCCTTGGACTCTTTTCTCCTCCTCTCTGTTGCTCTGGCTTCTCCAGAGTTAGGCCAGAAATCAAGTAAGAGGCAGAAAATGCCGCCCAGGTGCTATGGTTGTAATTGCATTGATGACCTCTGGGTGGCGCCAGTACACCCATGCTATTCCCAGCTAGTCAGTGTTTGCTCTTGGTTCCTCAGAGATCTCTTTGCTGGGTTCTCCCTGGCACAGCATGGCCCTAGCCAGCTTCTGGCCTTGCTAACTCCCACATGTCCCCTCTGGTGGGATCATTTTGTCCTTCCAGGCGACCTGAGTCCTCCCTTCGGAGGGATTCATGTCTAACCTGGGAAGCATCTGTGCCTCTTTCCCTCTCCACACTCTCCAGTGCAGGCCATTCTCAGTGCCAATCCCTTCCCTCTGCTGCCAGTGCCCCTCTGACCAGCCACCATCATCTCACATTCTGACAACTTCAGGTATGGGGCAGCTCTAGATCCAGTCTTTAAATCTCCATCCAGAGTTCGATACCTATCAAGTTCTCTGAGACCTAAAACCCAGCCCTGGGGAAGGACAAATGCCACAGCACATCAAGAGTTTTCTAAAGCTCTCCCACCTCCCAGTCTCTGGGAAAAACCCTCAAGCCTGCCCGGTGGGCTGCGGAGCTGCTTCCCATTTTGTGCACACCTACATAGGTGGTCTCACCCTACTGTTTACTCAGATGAAACTCTGATGAAAAGGAAAGGCATATGTAACATCCTGTAACCCCAACCACACACCCTCGTTTGGAAACAGTTTTGTTCAGAATGAAACATTCCAGAGGAGTCATGATGATTAAGATTCTACTACAAAGGAAGTGGGTGGTAATGCCTGTCAAAATCTACCAGGCCAACGTCGTCACACTCACTATGACTCCCTGGGAAGAATTTGGAAACTTAAACATATTAAATACTCAGGGTTACTGAGCTTTGGAAACTCCCTAAAGACCTCCCTTTTGCATTGATTGACAAATAGTTTGTCGATATCCTAAACAAAATAGAATTATACCAACCATTTCTCTGAGAGCATTTAGTGAATGGTCTTTGTGGGACTGTGACCCAATTCCAGGGCTTTTGTGGAGGGTCAATATAATGGGTAACCATATGCAATTTCTTTTTAGCTTTATTTGAAATATCAGGAAAAAAAGCAAATCTAATGAAGAAATAACCAATTACCTTTAATTTTCCTATAGTTATCAGAGTTGTGAGATAAAGCTGGCAATTCTAGAGACCAAATGTAGAATTTGGAAATAGCAATGTTGCCTTACCACTCCCATGAAACAAGAAAACCTATTGTAAGGGGGCACAAGACTGAAAATTGGCACACTGCAATTCTGCCTCATTTAGGGACAAGTTCAAATGCAAGTAGACAGCACAGCAATTTTTCTGGAATTTGGGGTAATTGTTTGAGTCACAGTGGAAGAAGAAACAATCGGGAATATTTATTTTAAATACCAAGAACAAGAATAAGCAGATTTGGAGCTGGGGATATAGCTCAGTTGGTAGAGTGCTTGCCTAGTAGGCACTAGACCCTGCGTTCAATCCTCAGCACCACAACCAAAAAACAAACAAACAAACAAAAAAAGCAGATTTAATAGCAGTAGGAAGTAACCTTTGACTGAAACATCCTCCTTAAAACATCCTCCTTGCCCTCCAACCTCCCTCAACACCTTCACAGCCAAGAGTAGTGTTTCTTAACCTATTATTATAGCTCAATAAGGAATTTATTTTGACCTGTTCTTAATCTCCCCCATGAAATTTTAATACCATATATATTTATGTATATAAATCTACATATATATGTACATACAAATATTGGTCTATGTGTTCTATGTATTTCTGTGTTTAAAAGAGGAAGACTTCTTTACCCCCTAGTGAAATTTCCTAGTTAATTCCTAGGGCTGCCATAACTGTATTGTAAATTTGGTGGCTGCTATGTATTTTTTAAAATTTTTTTTAGTTGTAGATGGACATAATACCTTTATTATTATTTTTTTTTAATGTGGTGCTGAGGATTGAACCCAGTACTTTGCACATGCTTAGGCAAGTGCTCTACCATTGAGCTACAACCCCAGTCCGACTGCTGTGTTTTGAATGTGTGCCCCAAAGATCATGTGGTTGGAAATGTAATCCCTAAATTCATATGGTGATAGTGTTTGGGGGTGGGCCTTTGAGAAGTAATTAAGATTAAATGAGGTTATGAAGATGGGACCCCCACACTGGGATTAGTGGCATTAGAAGAAAAGGAAGAGAGACCCAAGCTGTCATGGTTGCTCTGTCGTGCCATGTTATGGTACAGCTAGAAGGCCCTCACCAGATGCAGCTTCTCCGTCTTGGACTTCCAAGCCTTCAAAAATTTAAGAAATAAATCACTATTCTTTGTAAATTACTTAGACTTGGGCATTTCATTAAGTCGACTAAGTGGCTTAAAATAACACACTTTTATTCTCTTATGAATCTGGATGCTAGAAGTGTGTGATCAAGGAGTCAGCAGGGCCCTGTTGCCTCCCACTGCTCAAAGGAAAATACTTGTCCAGGTCTGGTGGCTCCAAGGTGTTCCTTGGCTTGTGGCTTTATCTCTTTAGTCTCTGCCTCCATCTTCACCTGACTCTTTACCTGTGTCCTTTTCTGTCTCTTAAAGGACAATCTCATTGGTTGACATACAGCCCACCTTCAATCAGTATGACCTTATCTTGATTCTTATTTTCATTATATCTGCAAAGACCCTATTTCTAAATATTGTTGCTTTCTGAGGTTCCAGATGGATATGAGTTTTTTTGGGACACTCTTTGACCAACTTTGGGTACCAAAGATTAATTTTACCCCCAGGTAGGGGGCGGTATCATTCCCATTGAGAATGCATGCTCCATCATCTAAGTCCAGTTTATTTGGAGAGGTGAGAAGAATATTGTCCACTCTCTGGAGAGCTCCCCTGTGAATCCTCTCTAGCTCTCCACTGACAGAACTTGTTTTGCTTGACAGCAGCATTCAATGGAAGATTTTATTATTGTTTTCATTCATCAAGAATCTGAACTTGAACAAGAATCCTAGCCAAGGTAACTTGGCTGCTAAATGGGGAGCTAGGTTATCCCTCCCATTTGCCTGGTTTCCAACCTTTGGATGTCATTTCCATTACCTGATGTTCTCCATCACCTCTTGCCTCCTCCATTCCCCATGTGGTGAGTGACCCCTATCCATCTGAGTGTGTTCCACTTTGCTCCGACAACGTCTTTACCCAGAATGTGAATAACATTTCACATAGTATCATTTCTATTTTTAGTCTCTGTGATTTAAAAGCCAACAGCCATATGCCAAATATGTTTCTGCTTTCATGCCCCAAAGTTTTGCTTTAGGAGATGGAGTCTTTCATACAGGGACCACGTGGATGCTGGCTGGGAAGCAGGCGGTTCAGTGTGCCAGTCATTCAACACCCCGCACCGCATTTTTGAGTCATCACACACCACCCGCTTCACCTGGGAAGTGACCTCTCAGTTCTCTTCATGTGGGTGCATATTGTTTGCTAACTTAGGGAGGGCATACCGCATATTCTAGAGCTTGTGTTTGTTATATCATGCCCCAGAAGCAACTAAGGTGCTTCTTTATCCAAAACCAGTAAACTTAGAAAACATTATTATTAGTATCATTTGATGTTTGCATAGTATGCAGATTTTTTTTACCATGTCCTTATTTAGCATGGAGAAGTACAAATTTCTAGGATATCAATTCACTTGTAGGTATATTGAGTAACCACCTTTCTCTCCATCTCATCTCATCTTGCTCAAATTTCTCAAAATAGGGCTTATGGATGGCATGGTTCCCGAGAGTCTGGAAAGAGGTAACTTCCCCCTGTTTTAATGGCCATTGGTCATTGCAGTGGGATCTTTCAGTGTAAGACCTTGAATGCAGTATGTCCCTCGTGGTAAGTCAGGATGTGCTGTGGCAACAGTCCACCTCAAGAAAGGTTTACTCTCTGCTGTAGTGGGCCAGCTGGGGGGCTTGGTCCTCATCACCTTTACTCTGGGACCCAGGCTGATGGAGCAGCCACCACCTTAGAGGTGCCGGTTGTTGTGGCACAGGGAAAAAGAGTGTCTCAACTTAAACACTAGCCCTTAACATTTCAGTTCACCAAAGCAAGTTCAATGGCTACACCTAAGTTCAAGAGGCAGGGAGGTGCCAATCACACTGCGTGCCCACATGGATAACTTAGAAAAATTTCATGCAGTGACTTAGACCTTGTGCTAACCGTGAATATCAGTTGGAAATGTTACCATTTTTATTTTTGGTTAAAACCATGTAAAATGATACCAGGACTTTGGAATCTGGAGGCTAAGCCTTCCATTTACTGTCCTGTACTTTTGGGTAGGTCACTTAACCTCTCTTAGCCTAGTTTTCCTTTCTCAGTGTTTCCACACTAGCACCCTGGTCTGCCTACCTTCTTTGGTATTGGTGAGTGACAATGAGATATTATATATGAAACTATTTTGAACAGTGAGAAGAGCTATATAAATAAAGATTGCTCATATTGCATATATGTCTCTTTTGGACAGAATAATCATCCTAACCTTATGTTAGATCAAAGATGAAATACACCCATTTGAAGATAGGCACCTTTCTCTGCAAATGATTGTGTTCAAATGAATGCACAATGTCCTGGGGGAAAGGGCTGTGACCCACATAGCACCTGGCACAACTTCCCAACCATCAAGTTCATGGAGGTCTGGACCCAGGGGCTCACTTGTCTTCAGATACTTACAGAAATTCTAATCAGACCAAGAAGGATAGTCTCCACCCTTTGCTGATTCTTTGCGAGTTCACAGATGAAAGACTGATCAGTAGAAAGAGCACACACATCTTTAATACCACAGTGTAACTGCATGATGAGATTTCCAGGACAGTTCCTGAAACTCCTTCAACAGCATTCCCATTTTTTCATGGACTTCCTAGTGATCTTCCTCCCTTGGGGCCTCCTAAAGAGGAACACTGACCAATACTCTCCTCAGGTTCAGTCAACAGTTTCCTTAACCCTGAATTTCGCAGAACACCATGGAATGTGTGACTTTTAGGGCCCCCGAACCCCATGCACTAGATAAACATCTCCAGATTTGCCTCAGGGAAGTTCCTTCATTCTTATCTTCTTTTATTCATCGAACACTTACAAGGTGTGGAGTGCTGTGCTGGAGACTGAGCTAGTATGGATACAAAATTAATAAGATCCTGTCTGCCCTTGAACAGCTCACAATGAGTTGGAGGAGACAATGCAGCTGTCCTGCACAGTGTGTGAGGGTGTTTGGGAAGTATGTCAGAAGAGCCTAACAGTCTGCAGAAATCAAGGACAGCCTTAGTAGGTGGTGAAGTACAAGTTGAGTCTTGAGGTTGGCTGTCAATTCAGAGGAGGTCAATCTGGGGCAGTGGAGCAGCCTATATAAAACAAAGGGGCTGGAAACCTTTTATATTATGAAATTTGTAAAATGGTCATGGTACCATTTGCAGAGTATGCAAAATTACCACTGGGCCAGGAGGCACAAGTTTCACCCCAAACCAATCACCATCATCCTGGAGAGTTAACAAAAGTACGGTATACATACCTTTTATGTCTTCTATGTATCTTGGATAGACTAACAATCCTAACCCTGGGTCCCTTACATCAAAGGTGACATATTCGTGTTTAAAGATGGAGCTCAGAGAGCCCTTTCCGACTTTCCCTCCCTTGTCTTCTTCTGTTTCTCTCTGACTTCCGGCCCACCCACTCCCCTAACCCAGGTTCTGGCTCCATGGAGCTGCTTCCCCCAAAGCCAAGCCACTCTCTGCCCCTTTGTTCTGACAGTGCTGCTGAATCTTGGGAAGGTAAGAGCACAGACCCTTGGTTCTCCAGGATAAGGACTCCTACAGATGCATTCAACTGTCACTTGCTAATGCCTACCACCTTCTAAGCTTAAAGCCGACACATTTCTTCTCCTGAGGAAGAGGAGTGGAAGGGACAAAGCCATGTGTTCACTTTACTTTCTGGGAGGAGGTGAAAAAAAAATCTGAGTGCAGCTACGTCTTCGAGTTGCCTCTGTTCAGTGCCACCTCCGCCACCTCCCTGCTTCCAGGTCAGAAGAATGAACCCTTCCCTTGGGACAGGTGTTACGAGATCAAGAACTTCCCCAACCAGCTCACTCTTAAAACAGTCTAAGGAGTTTGTTAGATTCTTTCAGGCTACATAAGCCGACGGCCTTGAACTCTGACTTGGGGTGGGCAGAATAAACCAAAGACAAAGTCAGAATGTCTTGGTGAGGCATTTGGTCTTTGAGAGTTTACTGATCTTCTGCGTCATGTTAGGAAAGGAAACAGGATTAGTTTTCACTGGGGCAAGGGTTTTGTTCTTCTGGGTAGCTTCGGTCCTAACAGCCCTCATAGACTGAGTGATCTGAAATGATTCTCAGCCTGGTCCCAGCTGGCCACGGTCAGTCCACTGTGGCTACTGAAAATGAAGAAAAATTGCAAGTGACCCATAACACCCAGTCACTGTGTGCTTAGAGATGTGTTGATCCGATTTTGTCATTCCCATGCTGGCCTGCATTTCAAAATGGCACATTGCTTGACACGAGGTTTAAATTCATCCTGGGACAGACTCTTCCCCCACCCACTCAGGGTTCTTGGCAACATTTCCTTGAAGCTGTCCCCTCTCCCCCCACAGCCCAGTGTGTTCTCTTTCAGTTTGCAACTTTATACTGTAATCAAATGATGTGGCACTCAACCAAATAATGCCTGTTTTCAAAATTCTCCCCACTAGGGCAGCATTTAGGGTAGGAACTGTGATTCTTCTGCTTACCAGTAGATTCCATTTCTACCACTGTGCCTGGCACATAGTAGACATTTAATAAATATTTATTGAATAAATCTAATGAAAAATGTTCAGTGGCTTCCCACAGATTAGACTCCCTGTTGGCTTATGCACTTAGGTAAGAATCATTCTGTGTAGTCTGGGGCTGAGGAGTTCAAAGGATAACTTTGGGTCTGTGCCCCCTGGCTTTCTTTATTATCCCTAAATACTTACAGAATCTATTAAGATTAGGAAGTTTACTCCACCTCATGTTCTCTCACTTGAATTATTATAATTACATATACGCATATACATGTATATATATATGAAGAATATAAAATATTCCCATTCACACTTATATAACAATATTATTCAGTCTTAACAAGAAGGAAATCCAGCAATTTGTAACAACATGGATAAACCAGGAGGACATTATGTTGAAGGAAATAAGCCAGGCACAGAAAGAAAAAAATATGGCACGATCTCATTTACATGTGGATTCTTTAAAAACTTTCTTTGAATACAAAGGAACAGAGAGCAGAAAAGTGGTTTACAGAGGCAGGAGGGGTAAAGAAATAGGGAGATGCAGGTAAAAGCTTCCACATTTGCAGGTATACAGGATATGGTGAGCTAGAGGTGGAGTTTGTAGCTTGTGGACTACAGTTAATAATGTCAAACTGTGCACTGAGAACTTGCTAGAAAAATACAGTTTATATGCTCTCAACGCATGTGTGTGTGGGTACACACACACACACACACACACACACACACACACAGATAACCCTATAGGACAATGGGTGTGTTAAATTTCTTGACACAAGGTAACATTTAAGCTAATACCTGAATACTAAGAAGAAGCAGCTTTGGAAAGATCAAGGGCAGGAGTTCAGTGCAGAGAAAGCAGGTAGGGCCTAGGCCCTTGGTAGGATGAACTTGGAGTGTTCAAGGAAGAGAAGGAAGGTCAGAGTGGTGATAGCAAAGCCGGTACAGGGAAGGCAATATGAACTGAACTAAGAGGAGGTCAGTGGTCATTTAGGGCTCTGTAAGCCAAAAACAAAAAGGATTTTTGATTTTTCTCCAAAGTATGTCTTGGTGGGCTGGGAAAGCTGGGTTTAGGTGGAGGAAGAATGATTTGATTCTGTGCTATGTCGAGACTGGCCTACAAGGTGATAAGAGTGGAACAAGGTGTTAGGCTAAAGTGGCACAGGTGAGAGTCCACGGTGGCTTGGACAAGGTCGGCAGTGGCTTGCTCGCTCCGGTGTTTGATGGTGCTCTTCTCAGGTACAATGGAGAACAGGGGAGATCTGAGATGAGGGGATGATACAGAAAGTTCTGCCCAGTGGAACAGGGAGTCCAGGTGGGCTATCATATGGTATGGTTTGCAGTAAGGGGTTAACCTTGCCCCCAAGGAGGTCTGACCTTTGCCCTTGGCCCTTGGGTGGGAGGTAACCTTTAAGACTGTGGTACATCCTACCTGGCTGTTTACCTGGGGGCATTGGGACATGCTAGGTAGTGTGTGCCAAGCATGTGATTTATGTGGGGGGCCTATTAGCCCAAACTTTGGAAAGGCCGGAGACCAAGGTCAGTTGAGTGGACAGTCAGCCTTGTCTGTGAGACTGAGCCCCAATACGAGGTTTTGGACACCAAGACTCAGATGACACTGCCTGGCTGGTGGCGCTCTGTGTGGGTTGTTGCATGCTGTGACTGAGGAAGTAAGCTCTGCCTGACCACCTCACCGGGAGGGACACCTGCCTCTGTCTGCTTGGAACTCTCCAGGGTGGCCCTGTGCACCTCTTCGCCGGGCTGCTTTTTATTTGTCCTTTGCTGTGATAAACAATGAGGGATTTTGGTGGGTTTGATAAGTTCTTGTAGTGAATTATCAATCCTGTGGAGGGTCTTGGGGACCCCTGAACCTGAAGTAGGTGTCATAAGTAAGGATGGTCTTGGGGACCCCCAAACTCTGTAATGGGGTTATATGAACTCAACCAAAAGACGACTCGGGTGACCCAGGTCTCATCCTCCTTTGGTCTGCTGAGTCTTGGGAGGCCCAAGGAGGAAAAAAAAGACTAAAAAAAAAAAACAAAAACAAAAACCCTGTTGTCCCTTGACAAGTGTCTCGGGGAATTTCTGTTCTCCTTTCCACCAATGTCACGTTGAGAATCATCTCAAGTCTTCTGACCAGAGAGCTGCCTCAGAGTGTCGCCTGCAGAGACACAGAGAGAGGCAAAGCCTTCTGTCATCACCCGTTCTGAGACCTGAGGGAAGAAATAACATTTGTGATATGCCAGACACGAATATGGTTTCCATCTCATGGAATCCATTCATCGCTATGTGAAAGAAGCTGACGCAATTGAAAAGTGAGTTTGAGAGTTTGATGAATCCGTCTCCCACAAAGACAGGCTGGTTGTGTGTGTGTGTGTGTGTGTGTGTGTGTGTATTGACATGGATCTCCTCCTCTAGAAAAATGAACCCTGGCTTCAGGCAGATTTCCTTATAGTGGCCTTTTTGCATACAGCCGATGGCTGCAGCATGTGGAAGTATTTAAAATCGAGGGCTCTGATTGAAAATGAGGACATGGCACTCCATCTATCATCCTCCTCTCTGAGGTTTAAAGGCCTCTGAAGAACACAAGTCAAGATCTGTTGTTATTTTAACAAAGTAGTAAGTGTCTTTCCATGGGTGTGAGGAGGGTTTCTCTGCTGGGTACTTCTCAGATCCCCCTGTGGCTGTGGAGGCTGTCAGAGACCTGCTGGATGTCATCATCAGGGAAGAGTGTGTCTCGTCTCAGAGACTCCAAGGACAAGGGCAGCAGGAGACATTGCTCAGAACTTTGAAAACTGACCATTCCTTCCTGGATTTCTCAGCATGGATCGGGATGAGATTAGACATTGACAACTGCTTAAGTCACCACTAACTTACTGGCTTAAGACAGCACACGTCATCTCACAGTTTCTGTGGGTCAAGTGTCTGTGCAGTTAGCTGAGTCCTTGGTTTTAGAGGTCCCTACAAGTCTGTGGTCAAGTTTTCTCATCTGAACATTCAACTGTGGAATGATGTGCTTCTGAGTCCCTTCAGATTGTTGGCGGAATTCAGTTCCTGGAGAATTGTCTGATGGAGGGTCTCAGATCCTCTCTGGCTGCTGGCTGGAAGTCACCTTCAGTTCTCTGCCATGTGGGTCTCTCCAGCATAGCCACTTACCATATCCAAGTAGGCAAACTGAGAAAACAATTGAGAGTCTGCTAGCAAGACAGAGGACATAATCTACCCACATCCACCACCTCTGCTGCATTCTGTTGGCCAGTTCACACCCCAGGGGAGGGGATTGCACAAGTGTGTCCATGACAGAGGCTGAGATTGTTGGGGCCATCTTAGAGTCAGTTGGCCACAAGGATGGTGTTCCCAGTCGAGGGAGGCATAGTAAGGTCCTCTTTTAAGAAATATGCCATATTGGAGCTAGGAATATAGCCCAGTTGTAGAGTGCCTGCCTTGCAAGCACAAGCCCTGAGTTAAATCCCCAGCATGGCCCCAAAAAAAAAAAAAAAGAAATATGCCATATATTCCTGAGTTTCGGAAATATTTATGGATACTTGCAGCAGGAGATTACATTTTGGAAGATGCTGTGATGTCCTGGTGGCATATTTGTTGGTGTATTTCAGTGCATTTGCTCCTCTTTCCTATGAAATGTGATCTTCCAGAAAAATTTATTTAGTTTTGTTTCTATTTTTTGTCACTAATCTAATGGGGGAAATATCTGGTCAAATTGGAGCCTGGGAAGAGCTCAGATTCCTTGAGGTTGGGCCAAGGAGATTAGAACTTAGCTGGAGGGCAGCACTGTGTCTGCTTGGGGCAGCTTTCTGAACTTGGCTCTTCTCAGTTTTACCACTTCTCTTTAAAGCTGGTTAAACTTAACAGAGAACCAGACTCCCACACAACTCCAGAGCTGTTCCCTAGAGCTGTCTCCTGACAAAATGTTTCTGGGGAATTCCATGTTCTAACCTTGGGAATTCTAAAACCTATCAAACCTGTTTCCACCAGTTTTCTCTGTAGACATTACTAAAGGTTCCAGATGACATTCTGACGGGTGACAAATGCACCTATCTGTCTTTCATAAATGTGCAGACATCTCAGGGATTAGAAGGCTGTTTGCTGGTGTTGGTCATTAAGGATGGAGAGGTAAGCAAGTTCATTCAATCGCCCACTCACACATTCACCTCTGGCTCATTCAAGAGCACTGTTGGCTGCTCACTGACAAGCTGTCACTCTCCCATCTTCATGACATTGCTTCTTAGTATGCACAAATGTGTCTCTGTGCTGCTCCGCCCTCTCCTAGAGACAGCAAGCGTCTTATCTCTAGCACCTGCTATGGTAGCTTTTCCTGGGCCTAGGGAGTCAGGGGCAGTTCTTTGGCCCTATCAAATCAGCAGCCCTTTCTGCATAGTCTTCTGGGGACCCAGGCGCTATCAGGAACCTGCCCACACTGCATTGGACCCATGAGTATACAAGATACTTCTTTTCCGAGTCTAGCTGGAGTAATGGATGGTTAAAGGGAGGAGATGGGAGTGATATTAGGGATGTGAAGTTTGGAGTAGGTGGTTACTCTTTTAAAGAAAATGGAACACGGTGGAGCCCTGAGCCCATGGGAGACCTAGGGGTGCTTCTAAAACAGGTCACTGCACACAGAATACCTCAGTGGAAGGTTTTTAAAATGGAAATCGCACCAGGGTGGTGGCCCATGCCTGTAATCCCAGAGGCTCAGGAGGCTGAGGCAGGAGGATTGTGAGTTCAAAGTCAGCCTCAGCAATTTAGTGAGGTCCTAAACAACTCAGCAAGACCCTGTCTCAAAATAAAATATAAAAAGGGCCGGGGATGTGGCTCAGTGGTTAAGAACCCCTGGGTTCAATACCCAGTACCTAAATAAATAAAATAAAATAAAATGGAAATCACATCTCCATTTTCTTGCCTTGGAGCCTAAAATGGCCTAGGACTCTGCATTTGGAGTTATTCACAATTCAGATGCTGAGAAACAAGGGATCTTAACAAAATACATAGATCACATGAAAACCAAAAGAAAACATAATCTAAGGGATGCATTTCCTATTTGTCTTTCCTGTCATGTATTTCAGACACATAATCACCAACACCATACAAGCTACTCATTATTTTTGACCAGAGGCAGCAATGACTGCGATGCTTATTGGGCGAGGGAAACCTGCAGGCTGAAATTCAACCAACTGACTGCTAGCTTCCACCATTTATCCCTTCCTCCCAGGCATTGATTCATTTGCTTTCTTTTCTCTCATTGAAGAACGCAGTCACCTATACTTTGTGAATGAGAGTCAGCCGCTTTTCACTGCTAGACAAATAATGCTGCCTTTGGCCAACCAGACAATGTCCTCTCTATATTTGTGCCTCCAAATCACATTCTGAGTACCCACTGCCATTGTTCTTTCTCAGGGAAAGCAAACTAAAGTTCTGGAATTGCAAGGACTCAGAGTGGGAAAGCTATGAGCTACTAAAGAAAAAAAGAGCAAGCCAGAGATGAATATAATAGAATGTAATGTGATACCATGCAAAAGCGTGTATCAAATTATCCACCAACATGTGTCTACATGTGTAAGGTTTAAAAATTTTTTATTTTATTTGTTCTAATTAGTTGTACATGACAGTAGAATGCATTTATACGTTTTGATAGATCATACATGGAGTGTTGTAATATTTCCAAGATGTAAAGTTTTTGAATTTTATGAAATGGCATATTTATGGAAAAAAGAGGTAAAAGATGGACTTGAGGCTGTTCATATTATTTTACCCCTTTTGGGGGCTTGGGTTTGAAAACTGATTGTGGTAAACTATGACTTTCACTTTTTTATATCTTTCTAATGCTTTGCTTGTTAACAGTGATCCTCTGATTTTTGGTATTAAAAATTTTAATGGAATATTCCAGTGAATAATTACTACAAGGAAATTCCAGCTTTCATAAAATTGGTCCCAAGTAGGTTAAAGGTAAAGGAAGAGCCCAGGTGAAGGTCAGTGGCCTCTGTCAACGGCTTTTGCTCAGTTGCTCAACATCTTTTGAGATTAGAGTTACCAATGATGCGAGTTGACCTGCCTCCTGCTCTTCTCTTTCCTCAATGTGTGCTTGCTGCAAGGGGTGTCACTGTCCCCAAGAGGCAGGCAACAGCTAGGAACACAAGACACTCCCAAGATGAACAACATAGCAAGATTTCTACTAAGACATCAATAGTACCCTGATTTTAGAATCAAAGTTTTTGTTGTCCTGAAAGTGCTTATTTCATAAAAATAACGAGCAAAAGTACAAGGGCCTTCCCAAGTGGTAAGGCAGGGGCAGAAAACTGTACCCTTACTGAAAAAATCTTTAAAGGTGGGTAGAAAGGAAAAAAAGAATTTTTTTTGGTACTGGGGATTGAACCCAACTACCCTCTACCACTGAGCTACACCTTCAGCCTTTTTGTTTTTTATTTTGAGACAGGGTCTTGCTAAGCGGCCAGACTGGGCTCAAACTTGAGATCCTCCTGCTTCAGCCTCCCCAGTTGCTGGGATTACAGGTGTGTACCACCATGTGGGCCAAATGTTACAATGTTATGCTAAATGAAATAAGCCAGACTCAGGAAGTCAAGGGCAGAATGCTCTCCTATGTGTGTGTGTGAGAGAGAGAGAGAAAGAGAGAGAGAGAGAGAGAGAGAGAGAGGAGCGAGGAGAGGGAGGGTGGGAGAGAGCACATGAGAGCACAAGAGAGCAAGCGCATGCAAGGAATGTTAAAATGAAACAAGTGGACCTCACAAAAATAGAAGTAAGACCAATAGAGTAGAGGAAGGGGATCAAAAGGAGGGAGAAATGGAGCACCTGGGGAAGTACTGGGGAATGAAATCTACCAAATTATGCTGTCTATGTATGAATATATCACAATGAATTATGTATATATGTCACTAAATAAAAGAACTAAAAATAATAGAAGGGAAGATCAGTAGAATGGAAGGATCAGAATGGGGAGGAGGAGAGGGAAAGGGAAGGTGCTGGGGAATGAGATTGATCAAATGACGTCACATGCATATACGAATATGGCAGAATGAATCCCGCTACTATGTAGAATTATAATGCACCAATTTAAAAAGTTGCATATTGATATTGATTTTATTCTGCTTATGGGTTACTCAGTTAACCGGCAGTGTTTCTTAGCTATTATGCCTGTAAACCAGATAAATTCAATTTTTAAATTTAAGAAATTGCTGAAAGCAAAAAGGACAAATCCCATATGTTTCCATTTATATGAGAACCTAGAGCAGTCGGTGACAGAGAGCAGGACTGTGGTTCCAGGGGGCTGTGACGAGGGAATGGGGAGCTGGCATTTAAGGGTGCAGAGTTTCAGTTTGGGAAAAGGAAAACATTCTGATGATGGGTGGTGGTGATGGTTGCTCAAAAATGTGAATGTTCTTAACGTTAAGATGGTTAAAACAGTGAATTTCAAGCTACATATACTTTACCACAGTCATTTTAAAGAAAGAAATTACTGAAAGAACTTAGTAGAGAATACAAAATGCTTCCAGAAACCTCTTCAAAGTGGGAAATTCTTAGATCTTATTCCCCTCTCATTGTGAACTTCTTATAACCCATGGGGAAATCTGCCAGGGTGATCCATTGTCCCTCTGTGCCTGGGACCCAGGTGTTTCCTAACACTAGAAACTCAAGGAAAACCAGGAAGATCTGGCTGTCTAGCAGCCCCCAGCACAGGAGTACCTTGAAGGAGAGACATTGGGCGGCAGGATTGCTGGCAGGGGGGAGCCAGGTGAGCCAGCAGGTGGGCAAGGCAGACCTGGCGTGGGAAAGCAGGACCAGCTAAGCCCTCCCGCTGCCTATCACAGTGGCCATGTGCTCCTTTGCACTTTCACTTGAAAATGGGGCGGTGCTGACCTCCCTCAATTTAAGTTTTTTTACTATCAATGAACAATTGAAATAAGCAAATTGTCCAGACCAGATCTAAACTGAGGTGGGAGTGTGGACAAGGACACATGGAAGGACATAATGCAGAGATGGACTACTTTGAACATGTCAGAGCTAACCCCCAAGGCTTCTGGAGAATACATAAACAACCGAAATTGCTTCATCTGGCGACTCGCCTGGCTGCCAAGGGCAGAATCCCCAGACTAGACCTCTAGTTGGCTGCCAGCTAATCAGCGCCTTACCCAAACAATGGAAATCAAAGCTTGTGTTCCAAAGGGATTTGTGTTTGCAGTCTCCTCTCCTTGTCTTTCTTACATGTCAATCCTGTTTGTTCATTTAAAAATTTTTGCCTTTGTTAAATCAACCTATTATTGTTTATCATTGTACATAAATAAATGGCATGCTAATAATTTTATTGTGTATCTTTGCATTCTTCTTTGTTACTCTTGGAGGTTCCACTGGGACGTGGTCAGAGCAGAAATGTATACATAATGTGTACCTGGTCTGTATCTTGTCTGTACCTGGAGCCCCTGGTCCTTGGCTATCCTTCTCCTGGCTCCTGAGATAAGCCTTAGGTGGTGATAGAGACTTCTGGTAAAATCTGATTCTTGGTCACATCTGTTTCTGCTTCTGCTTCTGTTTCTGATACCTTGGTGGTAACAATGGAGGAATCTGGGTTTTAATTTTTCTAACCAGACCATTGACTGATCCCTGTCTAGTGGTAGCCGATAGGGGATCTGGAACCTGGTTTCCATTAATGGTTTCTGTTAGTGCTTGCCTGAGGAATTCTGATCCTTCCTGGCCCTTGAGAATGCAAAGTTAAAAACTTCTTTGTGTTTCCCTTACCAATGGCAGAATTCTCTGCTTATCTATTTTTTTAGGGGGCAGGTACTGGGAATTGAATTCAGGGGCACTTGACTATTGAGCCACATCCTCAACTCTATTTTGTATTTTATTTAGAGACAGGGTCTCACTGAGTTGCAAAGCACCTTGCTTTTGCACAGGCTGGCTTTGAACTTGTAATCCTCCTGCCTCAACCTCCTGAGCCATTGGGATTACAGGCATGTGCCACCACACCTGGCTGCTTACGTATTTTTATTTGAGTCCATTTGTGTTCCTCCATCTGACTCTACAGATCAGAGCCTTTTTCCTTCTTTAAAAACTCTGGTCATTTTTCATGTGCATTTATTTTGGATCCTATAGTGTCAATATCTGTAAAGTTAAAATTCTTGCACCAAAATTAAAAGATATCTGAATCTCTTGTGTCCAATTATCAATTTTCATTTCTCCAGGAGATCGCATAGTTCCAAATCTACCCTTTTCTGACTTATAAGGTTACAGAAAGGAGCTTATCATCATTGTAAAAAATATGAACCTAGGTAAAAAAAGAAAAGGCTGTTTTGGTAAATTTAAAAGGAAATCACACCACCACATAGATTCATAACACTGGTTCTTTCCAAAAGGGGAAAGTGATGATTAATTACATATCATAAAGTATTAGGTATTAAGAAGAGACTTTGATCAATATTCTTAATACTTGTATCTTTATTTCTACCTTAAATTCTTCTTCTTATCACAGTTAGAACCTCTGGTTTGCATAAGATTTGATAAAATTCTGTTTACAAATGTGAAAAAGATTTTGAGCAAATAAATACACTTTGTCTACCTCTGGAGTCAATAAATTAGATAAGACCTAATAAAGCCTATGGAACAAGCACATATTCCAGTTAGATTTTATAATTAATATCAAGTGTTTATATAAGTATAAAATAAGAGAAATAAAAACTTCTATATGACTTAGGTTAGTTGACCATATAAGAAAATTTTCTTACTAAAGTGTACCTTGGGGGCAACGTAGGGGAGATTTAACTGTAAGTTTTGTTAGTGGACTCAGTTATTAAGTTAGAAAACAAAATGCAAAAATCTGCTTTTAAATGTTAAATATTTTAATATATGATAATATAAAGGTATCGAAACAGCTCTCTTATTGTTCATAATTAATATGACTCTGAAAATTAGACTAATTTAATAAATTTGTTTATAAATGGCTCTGTCTTTCCTCCTGCCAGTCTTGGGCATATTCCTTCACAAAGTCTAATTTGTTTGAATTTCCTAAATTCTATATATTAGTTTAGCTGGTTATAAAAGTAACATCCCTTTGTTTAAGATTATAAAATAATAAATTATATATTCGATTATATTATAAAAAGGTGATATGTAAAAAAAGGTAAATAATGTTACTGTGGGAAAAACAGCTATATAATTTCAGTTTTCTGCTTTCAGGATTTTTGGATCTGGAGAAAAAAGTTGATTGCTTTAATTAAAAAGGAATTAATAAAAAACACTGAGATTATAATGGTATTATCTTGTATATATACAAGCTCATAGATATATTTTGTCTGTTTACCAAGGAACACTTTATTAAGATGGCAACTTATATATCTATATGTACACGTATATGTACAAGTATATGTAACACATCCACATACTTATTATGCATATGCACATAACATACATGCATGGAACATATATGCATATATACATACATACATATATGTAATTTGTCAACTAGGTAAATTGTAATATTTTCCTTCATAAACAGGAGAAACATATCCAAGATCTTATGTGCATATGGTTATTTGGAGTGTTATACAAGTACATGCTATGTATAATATATATATATACATATATTCTTATGCTTGACAGAGATGAAGCAATCACAAGCATATAACAAATTGGAAGTCCTACAACGACCTTTTGTTTCCTCAGCTATTCAGGAGTAATTTACCAACCTGATGCTCTATCATTCTGACTAGTGTGTATGATATTTCCTACAGTCGTTCTTCCATAAAACCATGATATGACCATCAAAATTGGGAAATTAACCTTGATATATCATTACCATGTGATCTCAAACTGCATTCATGTTTCTTGAGATCCTTTGTAGGAAAGGGTCCAGTTCAGAATCATGAGCTGCACTTGGTTGTCACGTCTTTCGTCTCCTTCTGTCTGGGATGGTTCTTCATTCTGCTTGACTTTCATGACCTTGATGATTATGCGGTCAGTTATTTTGTAGAATGTCCCTCAGTTTCCTTGTGATTTCTATAGGTTCTGATTCTTTGGCAAGAATACCACAGAACTAATGCTGTGTTCTCTTTGTGGCATCCTAACAGGTGGTCCATTGTGTCAATTTGTCCATCAGCTCAGGAGGCTGAGGCAGGATTGCAAGTTCTTAGCCAGCCTCAGCAATGGCGAGGTGCTAAGCAACTCAGTGAGACCGTCTCTAAGTAAAATACAAAATAGGGCTGGGGATGTGGTTCAGTGGTTGAGTACCCCTGAGTTCAATCCCTGGTACCAAAAAAAAAGTGATATATTCGTTTTGATAACTTGGTCAAAGTGGTATTATCTGTCATGTGTCTTTGCCTGAGAGTTACTCTTCTCCACAGCCCTTTTGTCACCCAATTAATGCCCCTCTTTTCCTTTCCCTCCTTCCTTTCCATCCCCTTGGTTCATATGCTCCTGTTTAATTAATGGGTTAAGATCTATTTCCATCATCTGTTCTATTGCTCCTGACTTGGGCCCTGAGATCAAGTCAGTTCAAGTTGGTTCCCTTGTCCTTTTGATATATATCATCACACTTTGGGCACTTCATAGCTTTCTGGCACACGTTGTTTCAGGCATAAGTTGTTTTCCCAGGGATCTTTGGTCCCCTTTAGTGCAAAATAGTATGGAAACCCAGATTTTGGAGATAGGTGTTCTAATTGTTTTTGGAGTGTTACTGGTCCCAGGCCATCCCTCCATGCACAGAGCTGGAGAATGAATGTGTGTGTATTACACACATGTACACAAATCTTACACATACATACACACATGCACAAATATGTATCTATATTTATTTCTCTCTTTCTAAATTAAAAGTCTCATGTTAACCTCAACATCTACAATGCTGATGCAACAGCTTTCATTTTCGTTTTCTCACTTTCTGTGTGTCTTACTCCCTTCTCTGACACAGAAAACTGGCTCCCATTTATCCATAATGCATTTACTTGCTCCATCTTTCTGTAGCTAACCAGACTTTCTGCAGGCAATACTCCCAACTGTGTTACCATCTTCGTTTTGACGGTGTTCAACCTGGATGGTAATCCTAATGTGATTTTGTTAATAATGTCTCACATGTAGAAATCAATCAAGGTATACTTTATTCTAATATATAACTTTATTTTTTGTGTGTGCACTTTGTTACCTAGAGCTCATTTTATTCTGATAACTGCCTCGGCAGAGTTTGAAGAATTAACATCTATACCAGTGTTGGTTATGATTTTGATGTGGTGTAAAAAGAGAAGGAAAAAAGTAATCGCTTATTGGGGGCACCCCCACATCTGAATGCAATCTCAGTTACTAAGATTAAAGCCTGAACTAAACTCCAGGAATGGCAGATGCACATATAAGTACTCATTGTCTGGATGGGTTCTGGGATTCTGACAAATAGAATGTGATACCATGTTATGTTAAAATCAAAGTTATCCTGGTTTCAGACGGGCTTTCTCCTTACATTGAGCTCTAACAACAGTATAGTCCTTACCCAAAACCTCTGCGCTCTCACCTGTGAGATCAAACTCATGAGATCAAATATTTATCTTGAGTGTCTTGGTCTCACCTTGTGCTTTCTTAAGCCCATGAGTTCTGACGTTAGCTTGTTGCTGAGTCCTGCCTCCTTCCCTGGCTCCTGCTTGGTTGGGCAATCTGCTTTTGCTTTGGCTCCTGACCTGGCTCCAAGAGCTGCTTGGGGCAGAGGCCTCTCCCCTTTCCATGAAGGAATTGAAGGTACATGGCACAGAAATGAGACACATTCTAAAACTTTTTTTTTTTTTTTTTTTTGCCTCGTAGCACAGAAAGTCAAATCCCAGGACAGTTTGGATGGACGAGTCCTGTGACTTGCACACAGTTATATCTGATCAATCCTCTGCTTTAGACTTAAACTTTAATGTTCTTTTTTTTTTTTTTTTTTTTTGGGTATCAATGATTGAACCCAGAGGAGCTTAAACACTGATTTACATCCCCAGCCCTTTTAAAAATTTTACTTAGATACAAGGTCATGCTGGGTTACTAAGGGCCTTGCTAAGTTGCTGAGGCTGGCTTTGAACTCTCAATCCTCCTGCCTCAGCCTCCGGAGCTGCTGGGATAATGTTCATTTTTAAAAGTGATATTATTTGAAAGACTTCCCAGTGCCAAAATATTTTCCCCAAGGCCAGTCACAGTGCCTGACATCTGCACATCAGGGAATCATTTGATGAGAAAAGGAACTTTAAAATATTTCTGGTCCTTAAGTGCCCCTCCCCCTGTGGAAATATGAATCTCCACAGCAGGATAAGGAGGCTCAGAGTAGTTCTGGGCTCCTTGAGATAATTTCCCTTCCTGAGCCAGCCTGTCCCTGTTCACTCTTTTGTTTTAACTTCTGAGATACTTTCTAATGTTTTAGTTTAGGATTGCTGTGGAAATGATGCTTGTGAATATGGAAAATTAAAAGGAAAGCAGTTACTTGTATCACGGGGACAAATACATTTAGCTCGAGTTCCTCTGGGTAGGTTTCTTAAGATGCTGGCAGAGAAGGGTTTTAATTCAACTTAGAGAGTGGCCAGGGAAAATGATCTGGGATATTAAATGGAACCACACATCAAGGCAGGGGATCCAGAGAGTGGGAGGAGGCAGATTCCCAGGGACCTCAGGGACAGCTCTGGAGGCAGAGTTGCCACCCTAAGCAGAAGATCTGACAATTGGGACAAATGGCATCTGACTGCCATCTCCTACATGGCACCTGCAGTCGGCAGAGTGGCCTTCATGCCAATCAGTGCAGGATGGAGGAGTTTTAGGGACGTTGTCACCTCACAGGTACCCTTACTGCCCTTCTGTCCACTCCTCAGCTTCCAGCCCAGAAAGCAGCTAGTCCTAACCCATCCTGAAACTCGTAACTCTGCCAAGCACACCAGTCCCTGAACTCTGCCACTTCCCAACAACTGACACCTTTTAAAGAATCCCAGGCCCCTCCTCCCCTACCAGACTCCATCACCAAATGGCCCATGGTGAACTGCAGGACTGCAGGGTGAAATTCAAATCCATCACAGCTCACCCCTTAAACCAGAGGTCGTAAACCAAATACAGCCCTCTGGTCCAAAAGAATATTATTTTAAAATTCAGTTACCCATCATTTTCTTGGGGGAAGATCTTACACAAAAATTAAGATTTTTCTCATTTTCCCAGGGAAAATTCAGAAGATCAGGATGCATTAGTTCTATATATTTTTCCATGGTGGCAGTTGGCTGGGGCTGAATGGAGGCTGCCCCATCTAGATAGCGTATAGGCTCCTGGATGGTCACAGTCCCCACCATTCCCTCACCTCATCCACTTTATCCATTTAATATACATGCCTGGCTTCTCTATGCTGAGCTTGTGGAGACTCACCTAAAACTAACCTGGGCTTGTACCTAAGTCAGGTGGGAGTAAGATCAGAGAAAATGGAGCAGAGGATAAAAAAGGGGTAGGGAAGTTCTAAAAATGAGCACAGAGCCTCAGCCCAGCTCTGACTTGGACTTCCTCACCCATTTAGGCTCACTGTGCAGATCTGCCTTTGTGTGGGTCTCCTTTGTGCAAACGCTGTGGTGTGGGATATTTCCATTTTCCCAAAGGTCCAAGGATTCCAGGACCAACAATATTGAGTCTGGGAAGCAAGGAGAGAGACCACTTTTGACCCTTCCCTTTGCTCACCTCTGCTCCCCAACCTATGCCCCAGGGACCGCTCCCAGGTCAAGCATGGCCGTGAGGGTGAGAGCAAGAGGACCATGGGGCTGGCACTTCACTGTCTGTGTCCCTGACTTGGATCTCAACCCAGGAGGACACCTGCCATTGTCGTATGGTAGTGTTTGTAGGAATGGAAGGGAAAGAGTGGACATGGAAGAACATGTATTGTAGAAATTGGAGGGAGTAAAACAAGACCATTGCTCATCCTTTCCTTAAAAACAGGTCATGTTCACACCTGGCATGTGACCATGGACTCTGATGGGAGTCGCTTGCTAGAGTGGAATGAGGTCAAAGAGGTCAAGAAACTTCGAAAGAAGGGTTTGCACAAAGCATTCATGTGGGTATCGAAGGCAGAGATTTGATGACATTATGGGTGTAAAGAAGAATTTGGGGAGTGTTCTTGAATGTGGTCAATTGGCAAAGGTGATGAGAAGGAAAGATTGACAGAGTTCACTTGGTTCAAAGGACAACACTTAAAAATTCAGAGAAGAGAGCTGTAATGCAAAGAAGAGACGACTGGTGGCTGGGAGAATTCTCTGCCTAATTTACTAGTGATGGAAATGTTGCTCCCTGAAAACCAAATGATTTCTTACATACCCAGTTCTCCAGATGGACATATAACCCAAAGCACAGTCCGATGCATGACTTTGATTCCTCTAAGTCTTCAGATACCCGCTCAGCTCTCCAGAAGAGTAGAAAATTAAGTTCAGTTGCTTTTCCAGTATTATTTCTCATCTCCTGACCTCTGCATGGCTCTCACTGTAAAAAGCTTAATACATTTCCAAGGTCACACACAGAGCACAGGTTGCTCCCAGTCCAGAGTGAAATGATGATATGCTGTTCATTTCTTGAGCTCAGAATCTTCTAGTGGCACCTGTTGGCTCCTCTTGAATGCTCCGGCTGGGTTGGTTATCACCTTACCCTGAGTTATTCAAGCCGTGAGAAATGGGCTTGATGCCCTTCTTTCACCCACTGGGTCCTGGCATGTTTCTTGACTCTTTTCCACATCAGCTGCCACTGCCCTAATGGAGGAACTTACCATTGTTTGTTGCAGTCTTCGAACTCGCTTTTCTGCCTTTAGTCTTGTGTGCCCTAAAATCCATCCTCTACACTGGACGCCAGTCCCTTGCCCACATAAACAACCATGGCAGAAACTGAGTGGGAGATGTGTCATCCAACCTCCAGATGACACCCTCCCTCACACCACAAGATACTGTCCTGACTTCCCAGAGGGGAGAAAATCAACACTATTTGAAATATAATAGTACATACATTATGATAACAGATCAAATCAGCTATGTCAATCATGAAACATGATTCTATTTGTTCCATATGCCTCCAAATTTTCAAACAGAAAGTACAAACCGAAGAGAGACTGTGAGTGTCTTCAATCATGGTGACCTGCTGTGATTTGGGGGTGCTGGGAGATTTATTTTACCCTGAGTGATAACTTTACCTGCTCCTCACTTAAGCTTCTGTCTTCAAGGCCCTCTTCCCTCCTTTCTAGGCTCATTTCCAGCCTTATCTTTAACTATTTCCTTCAGGAACACTTACTGCCCAACCCCAATGGGCACCAGGAGACTGTCATACTTAAATGGTGCCACTGGAATTGAGCAATACCCTCTCCTTGTCCCACCCTCGAGCAAATGCCTGAAACACGTAGACATCACTCCATTGCTTTTTGTTTCTGTGTCTTGGATTTTACTCGTTTCTCTTCCTGGAAAATATTCTCACTACTGTTTTCCAAATTCTTGGACATAGAAGCACACAGAGCCACATGCAGATAAACACACTGCAGGTTGCGGGGTATTCATCCTTGTAGACATAACCCAGGCATCAGCCCCTCCAGGAGCTTTTTCAATTCCCTACTCACCCTTGCTTTTGCATCACTTTTGCATTTTAATATTGACCATGTGCACGTCTTCCCCCCACTCAACCCTGAGATCCTTACGCGAAGACGTCATTTTCTGTGCATCTTCGTATTCCCAGTTCATACCGTAGTACCCAGCACCACCTCTCACTGCATGCAGTGCTCGTGGTAATGCCTTTCTGCAGATCAGATTTGCCATCCCCACACTGACACACCTCCAAGATGACTCAGAGTGGGATTATCTGCTCCCTTCCCTGGAAGCCCTATCTTGTCCACAAGGATGTCATTTTATGCTATGGATTCTTAAAAGACATCAAACCATACTTCATCACAAACACACATTCAAGGTCTAGGTTTATTAAGCATTAATACCATCGGTATAACATTGACAATCTCAACCAGGCTGTATTGCCTCAAGCTTAGACTATTTCCTTTTTATAATTTCTCCAGTATCAAAAGGAGATAGATCTGTATGCTTGCTTTCCTATTGTGTGTGTGTGTTTGTGTGTTTCCCTGATCCTTTAGATGGCAACATACACATATAAACAATACCATAGAGGTGTAGGGCAGCTGATGCATAAAAATAAATATTTCTGTGGCAACCAACAGCTATAAAAACTGATCTGATTAAAGATGAATCCAAGAAAGTACAACTTCTTGGGGTCTTGCTGAAGAGAATTTTTTTTCATTATTTTATTTAACATATTTATTGAAAGCATACTCTTTGCTAGGTATTGTTGTGGAGGACATATGGTATGAATAAAAAATAGAAAAATAAATCCTCTACTCCCCAGATCTTGAGGTGCCTGATTGCATTTGAAAAAAAAGTTCTATTTACATTTACCTTAGGGCAAAGTAATGTTCTGTCTTACGAATAAACCCAAGTTTCCAACTCTCAGAAGAGAGAAATGGCTTTTAACTTTTCATATGATCCTCTCAAAATAGGTTCCAAAAAATCTTGAGGTCCCTCCTAGCTAGGATTGCTTTAAATATTGACATTTGGTATTGTATCAGGAAATGAAAGCATTTAATGATACACATAAGCCTCCTTTTAAAGATAACACCAAGTAATCCAATAGTGTCTCCATTTCCTTTAGCATAGCAGAGTTGATAGGACTATACTAAATTAAGTATTAATAGCCTTATATCTTCTGACTTTGAGCTTAGCCAATAGGCCACATATCTGGGTGACACTGGATGGGCCTCTCTCATGTGTGGTGAAGGAGCAGCTATCATCCTTGGCAATGGAGTCACTGCGTTATCTCTGAGAGGTCATTGTTCATCTTCCATCATAGGTCAGACTTGGCAGTGGTGAAATAAATGTTCTTGCTACATCTGTACACACATAATCATGGGCTGTTTGGAACGCATACGTCATTTTGTAGTGGGTGGGAGGATTCTAGAAACAAAAAACAAATAGGTCTTTTCAGCCTTCTGAGCTAGAGGAAAACAATGACTCTGCTTCCACAAGGAGGATCCAGGTCACTTGTTGAAATTTGTGTTGGCTGTTGGAGTAGGTAACCTCCAGGGTCTCTTCCAATGCCAGGGGACTGATCCAGGAGTCTTCCATCACACAGAAGTCAATGCTATTAGTGACTCATCTGAGCACACTCACGAATATACAGTCAGAAATCAATAGAAAGACTGCAAAGCAGAGAGATAACCTTTGTCCACTTTTAACTAAAGAAAAAGACCTTTTTGCATCTTGCCAATGTCCTTCCTGTCACAACCTAGGAGCTACTTTTCCCCAGAGTCGGTAGAACTACAAGCAAGTATTAGAGGTGACGCATTTCAGAGGTCACTGAGGACTAGTCAGAGAAGATCAACCATGAAAGCTGACAGTGACTCCATGACATGAATCCCACTCTATAAAACAAGTGGAAATCTGAAGATCAACAAAACTCATTAATTATTCAGTTACACACGTAATCCCCACAGACACACAGGCAAAGTTCTAGATGAACAGATATCTAGTTTCTGTTCGAAATGTTTCTTTCCAGCTGGGCACGGTGGCGCACACCTGTAATCCCGGCACTTGGGAGGCTGAGGCAGGAGGATCGCAAGTTCAAAGCCAGCCTCAGCAACTTAGCAAGGCCCTAAGCAACTCAGTGAGACCTTGTCTCTAAATAAAATACAAAATAGGGCTGGGGATGTGGCTCAGTGGTCAAGTGCCCCTGGGTTCAATCTCCAAAAAAAAAAAAAAAAGAAATGTTTCTTTCCTACATGGCTCCAGTAATATTACATGGAAGTATAAAAAGAAAGCAGAGTATGTTATGAAATCTTAAAAATACGAAAACTTTGCAAGACATAATATTTCTGATTAAAGGAGTGTAATTGAAATCCAGTCACAGGGAGCAGTGACAACACTGGACCTGTTTTGATATTTTAATTATCAACCCAATGATTTGCTTTTGGCTTGTTAATGTCCTGGGTTGCTGCCTTAGCCTTGACCTTGGGCTTGCTTTTGCTCCCTTGTTCTTCAGCTAGACATTTAAAATTTGTAGTAATATCTCCATTTACCCAACACTGACAAGGGACAGAAGTGCCCTAAGGACACTGAAGACATTTTCCAGATAGCTAAATTGGTGGGGCTGTGCACTCCTCCCCACCGAGCCCAGACTGACGTGGCTGTGTTGTAGTGTCTCTCCTGCCTTGCTTGTAGCTAGTACTGTCTGAAGTGACACTTCTCCTGTCTCTTTCCAGACCCTTCTAATTGTGTGTTTCTATTTATAGTAAACCAGAAAGCCATTGGACCAAACATGCTGCCTAGTCAATTCAGAGTTGTGTTTGTTTTGATTCAGGGTACGTTGAGATCTTGGTGAGAGCCAAGAACCCTTATTCTCCAGCCCCAGCCCCGACCCCTGCTACATCATCCTGAGCTGCAGTTCTGCCTAGATTCTCAGGCCAATCCCTGAAACCCATCTAGGCCCCCAGTTTAAGAATTCCTGGTCTAAAGCTTATGCATTATGTCTATAGAAAAATCCTACCAGGTTTCTTTCAGAGCTCGCTCATTCTTCTTGAGACCAGGAAGTTGAAGAGTTTGGTTCTGTCTTGCTAATGCATGACTTGGGCAAATTATTTAACTACTCTAACCTTTAGTTTCTTCATCTACAAAATGGTGAGAATAATGAAACGACACACATGTAAGCAAGTTGCAAATGCACAATGGATGGAGTCAGGGATCAGCAAACCATCTGCTATTTGAAGCAAAGTGTGGGTTTGTACTACCTGCGTGATTTTTCTGGAAGATGGTCTACAGTTTTCATTAGATACTTAAGAGGTTTGCAATCCCTGCAGAACTAAAAATAAGTGTAAGAGCATGAAATTGATGATATCATTGTTATGTTTCTTTCCCAGTTCTAGACTAAATTGCATACAGGTAGAACTGTTCAGTTCCTGACTGTCAAGTTGGATATATGCTAATGTGTACTTGGTAGGCAAATGGTCCCCAGTAAGCTCAGCTTAGTGAGTAGCTATTAACTAATTAACGAGTTAATTAGTCATCAACTAGTTAACTAACCATTAAATAACTAGTTAATTAACTAGTTAATGAATTAGCCATTAGAAAATGTGTATCAATGTATCTGCATAGTCATACCTTGCTATGCTACTTTTACGAATATATCAATATCTTTTAAAATTAATAAATGTATAATCTAGGCTCACTTTCTCATTTCATCTGCTCTCAGTGTCTATTTTTTTATTTGCTTATTGATTCATTGAGCACAAATGGAGTACAGCTATTGTTTCTCTGGTTGTACACAAAGTAGAATCACACCATCTGTGCATTCATACATGTACACAGGGCAATGATGTCTGTTCAGTGTCTATTATCTGTATTGGCTTCACTTCTTCAAAGGGATACTACAAAGATAAGTAAAAATAATAACTAGTAAAATGTTTATAATTTCAGAAGAAATTTATAATGTAACAGTGAGCATAGTAGAACTGCTGTTTCTTGAGAATCTACCTCACTTAATAGGAACTTACTACACGTTGTATCTAATTTTTTTCAAAACATTAAAGCTGGGTACTATGGTGCATGCCTGTAACCCCAGTGGCTCGGGAGGCTGAGACAGGAGGATTGCAAATTCAAAGCCAGCCTCAGCAAAAGCGAGGCACGAACTAACTCAGTGAGACCCTGTCTCTAAATAAAATACAAAATAGGGCTGGGGACGTGGCTCAGTGGTCCAGCCACATCTGAGTTCAATCCCTTGTAAACAAAAACAAAAACACAAAACACAAAACAAAACAAAACCATTAAAGACAGGTATTGTGTTCATTCTAGAGGTGAAGGAACCTGAGACTTAGGTTAAGTAATGAGTCCAAGCTCACAAAGCTAGCAAAGAATAAGATGGAATTTTAAACAAAATCTGTTGAATCTAAAGTTTGTTTTTTCCAACAGTTAAAATAGCAGAAATGCATTTATGATTGTTAATAAGGTATAACCAGTCCTATAAAATGAACGCATTCTGTTTTTCTATTGCACTTGAAGACTGTTAAAATCAATCTATTAACTTAGAAAAAAACTTAGGATGTACCTACAATTCAACTTAACCCTTCTCTTAAGATTAAGTGATGCCCACTGATAGCTTTTAGGCAAGAAGATGATAGGATTAGATTTGTGTCTTCGGAAGATTGCTGTTGCTCTGCTCTAGGCTTGAGAGAATTGGAAGAAGAAGTGTTTGGAGGCAAGGAGGACAAGAAGGAGGCTGTTCTAACAGTAGAAGTAGGACTGGAGAGAAGTAGAGGGCTCTGTGGCTGTTCAGGAGGGAGCCCGGGTAAATGCTGATTGGAGATGGGAGGTCAGGATGGTGAGGAGGGGAGGCAGGTTTCAGTGTGGACACATGCCCTTTCAGTTAGAGGCAGGTGGATCCTGGGAAGGGTTTGCAGGTGAAAATGAGGAATGCATTCTGGGCATGTTGGGTTTTAGGTGTTTGTGAAGAGGTTACAGTGGCCTTGGATTCCCCTTTAAGTTGAGGCGAGTTAACTGGGCTATAGACTTAGTTTTGGAAGTGAGCACCGTAGGTGTGGCTAAATAAAGCCATGGCAGTAGATGGAATTGCCCAGGGAGGGTTGGTACAGTGAGAAGCAAAGGGAGCTTTGGCCAGAGCCCTCTGGAGCACTGGCGCAGGAGAGAGAGGCCAAGAGAAGGGGCAGCCAGAGCTGTGGCCTCATGACATGGACAACAGTGTTTCAGAACCCAAGGAGTGACCCCAGGTGTTCACCCAGAACAAAAGAAAACATTTGTCCACACAAAGACCTGAACCTGAATGTTTATGGCAGTTTTATCTACATTTGGTCCAAATTGGAAACAACCTAGATATCCATCAACTGGGGAATGAGTAAGGTCTATACAGTGGAATACTCAGCAATAAGAAGGTACCACCCACCTATCTACACGACTCTGCCTCATGAACCAATCTCAAAGGCATTTGCAAAGTGAAAGAAATCTGTCTGATTCCATTATATGACACTCTGAAAAAAACAACAAAACATGGGGACAGAAATGGAATCAGTGACTGCCAGGGCCAAAGGCAGGGGAGTGAATTGACTGTCAAGGAACTTGAAGGAACTGTCTGGGGTAGTAGTTGTGGTCAGGACTGCAGAGTTATCCAAACTCACAGACCTGTGCACAGAAAAGGGGGAATTCTACTGTATGTAAATTACACCTCAATTAACCTGACTGCTAGTAAAAATGAGCCAATAAACTGAAACAAGAAGGAGTGGTGAAAATATCAAAAATTGCTCATAAGCCATGCCAAAGGAGGACTGGGATCTTCTTACTGTATGTGGCATTTATGATGAACAGTAGCAGTGGCAGTGGGGAGGCAGAAGCCAGAAAGCTAAGAATTAAGGAGTATGGCAACCACTGCTTTTTAATATCCCCTTCCCCTTCTTTCATGGGAATAGAACCCCCATTTTTTTGCTGGGTTCTTGACTATGCACAGTTAAGTCCACTTTTTCCAGTTTCTCTGGAAACTGAATATGACCATGTGATGGAATTCTGGACAAAGAGAGGTATTGAAAATATCCTGAGGCACCCTCTGGGAGCCTTTTTTAATGCATCTCCGTTGTCCCTTTGTCTTTACTCTTTCTACCTTTGTGCTGAGTGGAATGCAGATATGATGACTTGGAGCTAGAGCAGCTGACTTGAACCATGAAGTGAATTAGGAGGGAGACCACATGTGACGGAGCAACATTTTGAAAGAGGCTGGATCTTTTAACTCTCTGAGGAAAAGAACTGCTCAACTAGCCCAGGACTGCTTATCTCTGAACTTTTATAAGGTAGAAAATCAACCCTCTCTCCTGTGCAAGGCTCCTCATTACTCACATCTGAACTTAATCTACTAGAGGGAGGAAACAGGAAGCCAGTGAGTGTGGACATCTCTGCAAGGGGCCTGATAGCTGAGGGGAAGAGAAAAGTTAGGACGGTGGACAGAGAGGGACACTGGTGGAGGGAGGGTTGAAGGGTTTCCAAGTTCCCACGAGAGTCTGCGAAGGGAAACCTGGAGTTGATGGAGGATCTCTAGCCACAGACAGCTCTGTGAACCTTCATGGGGTCCAGAGGGAAAGGGGGACCAGGAAGTGCACTCAGAAGCTCTGACAGTGGTCTTCTTCTTCCCTTGGCCCAGTCGAACTCTTTCCCATGTACAACTATCCCCGCTCCTCAGGCCAGTCTAACAGGGAGGCCCTGCCTGCTGCCCCACTAGAGCAAGTCCGCTCCCCTTTTATTCTCTATAAGAGCACATTCCAAAAACAGCATTTTTAAAGCTACATGTTACTAACTGTGAAACTCACCCAAACCTACCATATAATGATTTTTAGGTTATTCACACAGTTGTGTGATCATCACAAATTAGAACATCTCTCACAACATTTTCATTAATTTTTTTGTACTGGGAATTGAACCCAGGAGTGCTTAACCACTGAACCACATCCCCAGACTGTTTCATATTTTATTTTGAGACAGGGTCTTGCTAAGTTGCTTAGGGCTTAGTTAAGTTGCTGAGGCTGGCTTTGAACTTGCAATCCTCCTGTCTCAGCCTCCCCAGGCTCTTATTACTTAATTTTTTTTAATCAATATTTTCAGCCTTTATTTTTCACTTTACCTGTGCATTTTCTTTCTACTTTGGCCAGTGGGCTCCACTTTGGGCAGGGACTGTGATGCCTACGCCTATACTTCGTGCTGCCTCCTCAGCACCCAGCAGACACCAGCTCAGGGACTGGGCAGTAGGTACAAGGAAAGCCTGAAGCTTGTCCCAGCTGCTCTTCACCGCAGCCCGCCGGGCACCTGGAGGGGAACCAGGTTCCGGCTCTGGAAACTGTTACTACAGGATTCCCAGAGGGGCTGTAGGCAGGGAATATACGTCCCAGAGGAGTTTATTACTATGGGGCGGGGCTGTGATAATTTGGGAAATCGCATTCAATATAGCTATTGTTTTAAAAGAAACAGACTAGGGAATAGTGAAGCGGGACAATTTTCTTGCTGTCAGGCGCGAAAACCGAGTGCCATGGGGAAAGGCGTCGGGTCACCAAAGTGGTGAAACACCGCAGTACCTTGACGCAACGCAGCTGGACTTTGGCTTGGGAAAGTCAGATGCCCGCGGGGCTGGCACAGCGGCGCTCCGGAGCCCATGCCCAGCCCACTGGGGGCCGTCCTTGCTAGTTGCAGAGGCCAGGAGCCTCTTGGCAACTTCCAAGCGGCGAGAGCCGCAACCTTGCCAATGACTCAATCCTTTGCCTACGCCCTCTGGGCTGTGCCACCCGCTGCAGCCGCCCCTCTGCCCCTCCCAGCCGGCTCCCCCCAGGCTCGGCACAGCGCCGCCTGTCCCAGGGGAACGGCGGGCGCACCTGGCGCCGCGGGCGCCTGGGCACTGCGCGCTGGTGGCCACAACGCCTGGCGCGCAGCTGCCGGCGCGCTCCCTCCCGAAACCCTTAAGTGGAGTGGCTTGTCTAGCGCCCAGCGAACAACATTATCCAATTGCTTCCCGTTTTATTCGCAGGCTGGGAGCCGAGAAAGCCTGAGCGTTCACTTTCAACCCTCCAGGGGAGGAGGGTGCGGGCGGGGAGGGCAGACGACTCCGGCTCCACCTCGCGCTCGACTCGGGCAGAGGCGAGCAGAGCCGAGAGCCCCGCAGCAGCGCGCCTGGCCTCCAGGAGCCCCGCGATGGAGTGAGTATCCCAGCGCCGCGCGCCGCTCGCTGCCTCCTCTCGGCTCGTTGCCATGGTGACCGAGGCAGCAGGCCGATCCCGGCTCGGTCCCCGTCCAGCATGGGTGTTTAATTTCAGACCAGTGTGTACGCCTGGTGTTTCTATAGCAGCCGCCTTGGCGGCAGGAGGCAAGGGGTAGGAGCTCGGGGGTGCGGGTTTTGTGCGGCTGCCCCTTGGCCAGCAGGGCCTCCCTGGGGAAGATGCTGCTAAGGAGCGAAGCACGTTCTAGGCTTCCCCTCCCTGCCCCGAGCTTCTCAGGGAGTTGGCCGCAATAGCCATTACTTCCGATTCCCACCCGTGTCAGCATTATTGGACTGCAGTTAAAAAAAAGAAAAGTGGGGTGGGGGCGGTCACTGCGGATCGGAAGCAAATGTGGTTCGGTGCGAAGCTCGTAATGGAAGGATGATGAGTTAGTGGGTAATATGAGCCAGCCCTGCAATGTCCTGGCTACTAGAAACCATCAGAGGACCCAGAAGAATTGATTTGCTTCTGGGGTAATGGAGAAAAGAGACAAGAAATGTACTACGGGCGGCCAGAGGTTCAATTACAAGGTTTGGCACCATGCACACTGCATGGGAGGGGTGGGGAAGAGATGGCATGAAGACAAGAGAGGCGTTAACCAGAAAAAGACACAATAAAGGGCCCCGGCTGTGGGTCTGGACTAGGGTTCCTCTCTCCTCTGTCTTTGCATCCCTCCGTTGCTTTTTGGTCAGTCTCCCAGCTGCTGCCGCAGCAGGGCCACTCCGACAGGCACCAATCCCTCCAAGAAAGGGTCAATTTTGGAGCCAGCTATTAGAGCCCTGCTCACTTGGTCAGCTTCTCCCCTTCCTGTTCTCTTCCCACAGATACTCCCTAACATTGGGGCCACATGAAATCATATTTCACATTTGAGATAATGTCATGTTTTCAGGTCTCAGGACCTTCGCTAAGCCCAATACACCCGAGATGCAGCTTTTATCCTCTGCGGATCTGATCGTGTGGATGCAATTTGATCCTCACCAACAAGCTCGCTAAAGCAGAAGCAAGAGATGGTGTGGCCTTGCTGAGTGCCCAGTGGTGGATTTGGGGTCCTACCTGCTACTAGGACTATTGATTTCCTATGCCAATATCTTAATATCTCTGAGCCTCAGTTTTCCTATTTGTACAATGGAGGCAAAGATATTTCTTACTCATCATTAAGCATTACTGAGAGGATCTGATAATTTTTGTGTCTCTTCCAAAGGGCTTTGTAATTTTTAAGATAGTGCAAATCTAGAGAGCAGTTAAGAGTTGACCTCTGGAGTCAGATGATCTGGGTTTGAGTCCTTGGACAGATTGCCAAATGGGGTTAATCTTTCTGGGCCTCATTTTCCCCATCTGGAAAGTGGGAATATTAATAATAACTATTTCATGTGATTTTTGTGAAGCTTAAAAACACTGGTGTGTGTGTGTGTGTGTGTGAGAGAGAGAGAGAGAGAGAGAGAGATCCTTAGAACAGAGCCTAGCACAAAATATACTTAATATCATCTATTTTCTGATCTGTTATTTAGCATTTTGACTATTATGACTATTTTTTATATTATGAGGATGAAATGTCCAGCATTCTCCACTGACATTTTATGGGAAAACAGGTTGGCATCCAGCTATTTTTTTTTTGAAATTATACAGAAACACAATGTCCAAAGGGCAGTGAGAGTAACACAGTCCCAAGTTACCATGGTCGTTGCCTAAACGACCTTCTGCCTTCTGTCAGAAGCCCTAGTAGGTAAGATGTTCAGGACAGGGACTGGGCAATTGTGGCCTCTGCCTGCTGTGTTCTGGTTCCTGGTTGTTTTCCTAAGGCTGTCCAGGACAAGAGATTGACAGTGGGTCCAGTCACCTCGCCTGTAGGGCTAAAGGGCAGTCCCTTGCATGTGCATTTCTCCTGGACGTAGCCCGAGGCTGCTCCCTAGCTGTGGAACAGCACACAGCTTCTCTTCACTTTACTTCCTCAGAAAGTCCACCATTTATTTCTCCTGGACCCCCAGCTGAGGTTTGCTGTAGGAGGCCTGCCCTGCCTCTCCAAGTCCTGTGCACTTCCTTGTCACACTCTTCCTCTCCCTTCTCAGGGTCCAATAGCCTCCTTCTTCCCTGATCTACGTGGCCTTGACTTTTCCATTCCATGTGACATTCCAAAGTCCTCCTGATCTTTCAAATAACCTCCCAATTTCCAATGGTCCATCTGCTTTTGGCCCCACTTCCTTAATATAATTAGCTTTTTATTTCTCCCCCTTTCAGAATAACAGCTTTCTGTCCTTTCTTGGGTCTAACACAATTCCCCATGTGCCAAGTCCTGTACTTACCTCAATCCAAATCCTCACCTCCAATCTCACCTGCATTAGCACAGGTTGCTCTGACTATGAGCAAGAAAGGGACTCAATTTCCCTCACTTACTGTGTCCAGTTTCTGAATTCATTAGAAGAGGGAATGGAATTCACTTTTTATTTTTGTTTTCATTTAACCAACAAATATTTGTTGAGATTAGCAGTGGTCAATAAAGCAGTCATGATTCTCATCATCTGGAGTTCAAGGTCTAATCGGGGGTGGATGTCAAACCAGTAAGCAAGGTGCAATAAATGCCATGAAAGGAAAGGACACAGAGAAAATAAGAGGAAGAGAAAATAGGTTAGAGTAGGAGCTCAGAGAAGCTTCTCTGAGAATCTGATTGTTTTATTTGGTCGTGGAGATTTAACCTAGGGGTGCTCTACCACTGAGCTACAGTCCAAACTTTTTTGTTATTTATTTTAAGACAGGGTCTCACTAAGTTGCAGAGGCTGGCCTTGAACATACAATCCTCCTGCCTCAGCCTCCCAAATCATTGGGGTAACAGACATGCAGTGAGAAGCTAACATTTTATTTGAGAACTGAAGAATGAGTAGGAGTTGTCCAGGTAACAAGTGAAGGGAGGGACTGGGGTTGTGGCTCAGTGGTAGAGCACTTGCCTGGCACATGTGAGGCACTGGGTTTGATCCTCAGCACCACATAAAAAATAAACAAATAAAATAAAGGCATTGTGTCCATCTATAACTAAACATATTTTTAAAAGAAGTGAAGGGAGGAAGCATTCTGTGCTGAGAGCAGCATGTGCTAAGGCCCTGAGGTAGGAGCCACCTTGGCAAGTTGGATGAACTGAAAGAAGGGTAGTGTGGTGCTTTGATAGTGAGAGGAAGATGGGCTAGGGATGAGGCTGAAGAATGAGGCCATGTAGATCCCAGAGTGTGGGATAGTCCATGCAAGGACTTTGGATTTCATCTTGAGGTCTTCAGAGGGCCACCAAAGAGACTTGTACATGGGCATGATGTGATATTTATGTTTTAAAGCAGTAAAACTCAGAAATTAAAAAAAAAACAACATCTTTTCTCCTGACGAGATTTAAAATAGGTGACAGAGAAAATATGTCATAGCCAACCATCAGAAAACAATAGATGTCTGCAAAAGGAGAGGGGACTATCGATTTTAAAAGCCAGACAGTTTGTTGTGTGCCAACACCTGACAGTTGTGAATGACCTTAGGTTGTCAATCAAAAGGAAATGAAATGAAAATAAAAACAGATAGTCATTTATTCCTGAGCATTATTGGTTTTGATAAAAACAAGAGCTTCTTAAGTAAGAAAAGCATCTGATAATAAACAAGCAAAGAGGACACCAAATGAATGGACTTCAATCTTTTCTGGCTGAAGCACCCTTTACAGGATGTTTAGATCAGAGAAGACGCACCCCTGGAGAGCTGGAAGGCAAGGATGTGCTGCATGGTGTAGAGAGCCTGTGTTCTGGTGCTAAATTTCAGGCAATGCAGGTCCTTGGCTCCCTCCCGGGTGGGCTGGGTGTAGGTTGATGTGTCTGAAAGCACTTCAGCACGTGCAGTTACTAATTAGATGGCACACTCGGAAGCTTTGCCTCTCACTTCTCTGGAGCAGGCTTCAAAACAGTGTGGGCTGAAAAGCACGCAGAGTGCAACATGGGAAGGCTTACATTATTGCCATCCCTGCAGCCCTGGGGCTCTGACAACACTGGTGGCAGCCTCAGACTGGAAGTGACTTTCCCCACTTGCTGACAGGAACCTGTTTTTCATATGCACCTAGCACACAGGACAAGGTCAGAGCATCCAGAAGAGATCACGAAACCTCTAACGCTGGGTTTTGCAAATGAACAAAACTGAGCTATGAAAGGGTGAGTGTGGCAGGGACGTCTGATCCCAGATCAGTGCAGGTCCTGACGAGATGCCTTCATTGCTCACGCAGCCATCCACTTGTTTAGCAGGATTTACTGAATATTTTCAATGTACTGGATAAATGGTGGCCAACCCTATGCCTGACCCTGTCTTCCAGGAGCTTCCAGTTCAGTCTGTGTGACTATGGATGCTGTGTCCTATTGAACTGGTTTTCCTGCTAATGCTGTCCTCCTATGACAAAAAAGGTGGTATTTTATGTGTTCAGCACATTGTGAGCTTTAAAGAAATGTGTTTAAACACATATGTAGGCCCTGGGTTCCAACTCCAGCACCCAAAGGAAGGGGTGCACAGTTTTTGAAAGTTGAATTTTATGATAATGTGTGGCTTTAAAAAATAGAATGGTATGGAAGTTTGTGAAGTAAACCTCCCCATTTTCCATTCTTTCTTTTAAATCTCAGTCCCTTAGAGGTGGTGACCATGAACAGTTTGAAAATATTCTTCCAACCACAGAGTTGGAAACACATGATTACATCGGTTAATATGGGAGCCATATATTGGTTACTTACGGGATGCCAGTCCACATAGAAGGTTCTGTGGCTTGCTTTTTTTTACTTCACATTATATTGTGTATACTTTTACGTATCAATATACACATGTCTACTTCATTTGCTTTTATTAGCTGCTTAGTGTTTACTTTGGGAGTAGTTTATCAGCCCCTTTTTGATGGAATCTTATATGCAGTGCTACCACAAAAATCCTTCTAAACCTCAAATATGAATCTGAATACTATTTTCCAGAAATAGTATAAACCTTTCTGCTTGTAAGGAAATATATTTATCTGCTTATAAACCTTTCTTTTACTTTTTTTTTGCTGGGTGAGTAAATATGCACATTATAAATTTTGCCAGGTGATTTTGAAGTCTTCAAAAATATCATATCACCACCTTTAACTTTTGAGAAACCCTATGACCACCAAATTCTTGACAGCCCTGAACCACATTATATATTTATGTCTGAAGTATCTATTCGGCTATTCTGGCTCGCCCTCACTGCCCGTCGGTGTCTCAGAGAACCCTGATGAGCTGTAAAAATACGAGGATCCAACTTGAGCCTGAAGACAATAAAATTCACAGAGGCAACACTCAGAATATCTCATCAACTTTTAAAAGTGGTCAAGAAGCTTTTTTAGAATTAGTCAGATCCAGACTTGGTAGATTGATTGCTTCCTCTTAAGGTTGAGGACACAAGTGTACATCTCAGTCCTGAGTTTACCCTTGGTTGCAATCGTCCTGTTGGTTTTACATTTTCAAGGATTTTAGCATTTGCAGTTTTGAAACGTTTATTCAATCAGCCTATTTTTTTGAGTGCCTTTTCCATCCTTAGCACAGTTCCAAGCACCAAGAACACAGCATTGAACTGTTAAGCATTATTTAGAGAAGACAGATAATATATGTGAAGTTCAGTGTCAGGCAGTGGTGAAGGTTAAGAATAAAAATAAAGCAGGGGGATGGGGAGAATCCTTTCTGGTAGAGTTGTCAGGGAATGGGATTCTGGGGTGGAGAGTTTGACCAGACTTGAACAAAGTGAGGGGTGAGTCATGCCATAGAAGAAAGAGCAGCTGCAAAGGTCCTGAGGCAGGGCCATGTTTCCGGGCTTAGCATTCTTCTTGGATTTCAATGGAGCCAGATCACCAGCAGCCCTTTCATCAACTGCGCACTCTTTCCTGAATTTTTAGTATTGATTCAGTGTTTAGCTGGAAAATTAGTTTTCAAGCAGGGCCCAAAGGATTCTTTTGCTTCTATAAACAAACAAATCATGTATAAAATTATAGAATCATGTCTTTCCCCCTTATGATTCTATCAGATATTGTTCCATTGTGTTCTGCTATTGACTGCTGCTCTGGAAAATCTGAGGCTCGCCTGATCATCTCCTCTTTATAGGTGGCTTGCTTTCTACTCTCATTCCCCGGCCCCTGTAATTCTTATTTTTATTCTTTTGACTTGTCGTTGATAGAATTATTTTTAAGCACTGAAAGCTTTGTAACTTCTCTGTGATATTTCTCACTGCAATTCACTCTGTCGGGTTTTCCTAGAAAATGGTAGTTCTTTTGATCAGAAGGTTTATGTTTTCCTTTATTTTTCATAAAGATATTTTCTTCCTGGCGTTCAGTTTTAAAAAGAAGAATTTGTTCTATTATCTATTCCAGGGGCATCTCCCACTTATGGCTTCCATGACTATTCACTTTAAAATGATTTCTTTCCTTTCTTAACTTACCAAAGTTTATCTTTAAAAATCTACAGGTAATTGACTATCTTTTTTTGTGTGTGGTGCTGTGGATTGAACCCAGGGCCTTGTGCATGCGAGGCAAGCACTCTACCAACTGAGCTATATCCCCAGCCCAATTGACTATCTTTTAAAGCAATATTTGTTTGATTCTCATTTTAATATAGTTTTCAGGTATATAATATTTTTATTCCTTATCTCCAATTTATTTCCTGACTCTGCTAAATCAGTTTGCTTTTTTTAGATTTTTTTTTTTTTGTACCAGGGATTGAACTCAGGGGCACTTAACCACTGAGCCACGTCCCCAACCTTTTTAATATTTTATTTAGAGACAGGATATCACTGGGTTGCTTAGGCCCTTGCTAAGTTGCTGAGACTGGCTTTTTTTTTTTTAATTGGTACTGGTATTGGTATTGAACCCAGGGGCACTCCACCACTGAGCCACATCCCCAGCCCTATTTTGTATTTTGTTTAGAGACAGGGTCTCACTGAGTTGCTTAGGGCCTCGCTAAGTTGCTGAGACTGGCTTTGAACTCATGATCCTCCTGCCTCAGCCTCCCAAGCAGCAGGAATTACAGGTGTGTGCCATTGCACTTGGCTGCACTTGTTTTTTTAAAGGGTTCATAATTCCTTTAACCTCTTTGAATGTATGGAGAAAAATTTATCTGAAAATTTCATGTATATCTTGTGCTTGTTTTCTGAAATATATTTATCTACTTATAAACCTTTCTTTTCCTTAAAAAAAAAAACAAAACAGTAACTACGCAAAGTAGAATCTGTATGTGTTGAAGGATTTGCATTTGTCACCCATTTGCAAATGGATGCAGTGCTATCCAGAAACCTATTTGCCCAGGTATGAGGTGGAGTCTGCCATTTGGGGAAGACATTGAATTTAGATCAGATACTTTTTTTGTCTCATGAATATTTTTTGCAACTCTGCAACGTCTTTTGTTCAAGCAATGCCTTATAATGAGTGATCAGTTTACTTAGGTGACATATTGCTGCGTCGTGCGTGCGTGCGTGTGTGCGTGTGTGTTGGGATAGACAGATATTGGTGATTACATATTACAATTCAGTTGCCCTTGGTTAGCATCTGTGAAGCAGGGTGGGGGCAAGTCATCTATCAAGGTCATTGTGATTTCCCCTTTCTTTTCCTATCTCTTGCCTTCAGACTGCTCTTCCATGTTATGTTGTAAGTTTTAGGGTTTCATGTATAACAAAGATGCAGAGTGCACACAGAGCCACTTTTGATGTCACTTCCTGCATCACTGTGGGGTGAAACCAGCCCCTGCACATAGATTACCCCATGACTTACCCATTCCCCGCTTCCAGGCCCCCCGTGTTCTTTCCTTACTCAGAGAGAAATTTGAAAACCAGTGGAGATCTATGGAAGTACATAGCATCTTTTAGGGTTGTCCATTGATTTAATAAAAATTTTACTCCTTTTGGCAGACGATTCTTGTAGTGTGTGATATGAGACTCTTAGTTCTTCACTACTTTCAGAGGAAATACACTTTTCTTTCTGATTCTTCATTCTTTAGATCATTTCTGCAGATTTCAGGCAGATGGAAAACTTCCCTTTACCATATCTTTGAGCAAATGAATCAATGAATCTTGCATTCCTATAATGATAGGAACTATCATTTGTCTTTGACAAATTCATTGTATTTTTTTCTCTCTCAATTTTTAGGAATATGTATGGCAGAAAAGTGTGTGAATGAGATGGTAAATGCTTTGCGGAGATATTTGGAAAGGGTGTGGATATTATCCATCTCACATTGCCCATCTCTGCCCACCTAGCTCTGCGCCAGGTGAGGCTGACTCTGTGCATTGCTTTGGCTTGGCTTCCTTGCCCTTTGGCTTCCTGTTGGGCCTATCAATGGAAGGCACCAGCAGGAGATCCAGGTCTGGGGAGAGTGAGGTCAGCCCCCTTATTGTACAGCCTCCCTTCCTGGGTGGGCAGCTGCTGTTTTCCTCTTCTGAGGACTGGAGCTCCTGCCTGAAGTCTATCTGTAGTTCTCTCTCTGTCCTCCTAACCACTTCCTTCCTGCACTCCTTTAGGATGAGGTGTTTCAGTGGCTCCTCCTGACACTGGGTTAGCCCTGGGATGCTTCCCATCCCTGTTGACTTCCCTTAGCTGCCGTGGCTTTGGGAAGCAGTCCCCAGCTGAAGTCCTAACACAGAGTGTACTGAGGCTAGAAGTATTTGAAGTCTTACAGAAACATATTTCGTATTACTGGGACGGAACTTGGGAACTTTGGCTTTCCCACTTTCTGATCACTGGTTTTCCAGGCTCCAATATAGGAAAGAGATAATTGAGGCTTATTAGGAGCACACTAACAGGTTACCGACGTGTTCATTTGCTTCTCGTTGAAGATGTCATTCTTCTTATAATAAAAATTTCCCCTAATTTGATTCCTCAGAGGGAGGACCTGTCCCAGTTATGAGGCTTAATTAGAATTTTATTTTATTTAAGGAAATGAGTTTTTATTTCCTTTTGTTAAAGGAACTTTCTTAGTCAAAATTCTGCTTTTGTGAAGGGACCTTCATTACTGTTTGAACAGAGGTGACAATTTAACCTTTCCATAGTGTACAAATGAATGCTTCCTAAATTGCTGCAAAGTCAATTAAATCTATACCATCTTATTTAATCTTCTTTTTCACAGATAGTGAAAAAGCATAAAATACAGTCTAATCAAAAGCTATTTTACAAGTTCTGAATAAATGTGCTCTAAATTAAGGATATTACTGTCCATCTAATTTAATCTAGTATTTCACGCTTGGACAGTTAAGTTGTTATTTAGGCTGCTTGTCCTGCTTTCAGAACCTCCATTTCTCTGTCAATTATGTTCTGTCATTCTTTCAATAATTATTAGGTACCTACTATATACTGGGCTCTGCACTGGGTACCTGTAATACAAACAGAAATAAAACGAAGTCCCTGACATCACAGGGGCCACATTCCAGGGAGGATCAAACATCGCTGGTTAAGTAATTGCAATGAGCTACTCTGTGGGTGGTGCGAGAGGAAGGGTCCATGGGCTACTGTCTGTGAGAAACACAGCAAGGAGGAGAGGAGCCAAGGTGGATTTTAGGAGTCCAGAGATTCTAAGAGGGGGTAAAATTCCAAGTTTATACTTAGCTCCTGAAATTAATTTAGCTTCAAGGCATAATGCTTAATGTCTACACTAGTTGTCTTACCACTAGCCAAGCCACTTTCTGGAAAGAAAATCCAAGCCAATTCCAACATTAAAACTGGCTTGAAGAATTGACCTAACCTTTGGATGTTTTTGTTTGCACTGCTGATCCTGCGTGGTGCTTCCCCCGTGGTCCCTGGTGCTGCCGCATTGTGGGGCTTGCCTGCCCCCTGGAGGAGTCAGAGGCTGTTTTTCAGATGACAGTGCAAAGTGGGATCACTAGTAAGACGAAACAAAGAACAAAAAGCTAACAAAACAAAATGACGAAGCAGAACAAAGTGTTACCTACGTGTGTGGCTATGCACCATGAAACCCTGTATTCTGTATAATTCATAGGTACTAATAAATAAAAATAAAAAATCAACAATAAATATGAAGATTTGCCGGGCACTGCAAAACCTTATTAGACACCTGATTCGTTTGAGCATCTTTGCTAAAATCACATCAAAAGTCTCTGAACTGTTGAAAGGCATTAAAAACTGCCAAACTGTAGCTATGATCCATTGTGAGAAGCACTAAAGAAGAGGGTCCAGAAGCAATTTTGAAGTCCCTCTACTGCCTGTCTTACCTCTTCTCTTCCAGAGGGAGGTGCACAGCTTTTAAAATTAAGGATGTCAATAATAAAGTCTCATTTCCTAAGACAGCCCTGCTCACACTGCAGGGTGCTCAGGGATCAGCTGGGATCCTGAATGCTGGGTAGGTCTGGGTGGGGCTGGAGGGTCTATGTTCCCAGCGAGGGTCTTACCAGGTGAAGCTGCTGCTGGCTGATTAACACATTTTGAGCATCAGTCTTCACAGTACAGAGCGTGCAAGGCAGGATAGAAGCTAGAAGTGGGGTTTCCTCCTTTTAAACTTCCCTCAAACAAAACAACCCTCCCAGCAGGGGATTTTGCCGATGAACTGGAATTTAGCCATTTCGCCTGTGTGTCAGACAGGTAAACATACAAAGCAAAACCTAGTTCATTTTATTCAGCATTACTTAGCAGTTCCATATGAATGGGTTAATAAAAACAGATTTAAAAATAATTAAAGCAGGATGAGGGATGTGTAAAAGTGCTTATAAGGAAGGTAAAGTAGTTTTATCTTTTAAAATAGAAATCTGAAAATTTTTGTGGGCAGAAATTATTTAACATCTAAGCATATTCTTCCTTGGCTGGTTTTTTAATATTAAAAAAAAAACCCTGCTGAATCTAATTATCTGTAACCTCATGTGCCTACAAATCAGTAAGAAAACACTTGGTATAATTGTGAAGTTGTAATTATATGAATATGATGGATGAATAGGATGTGCTAGACCAGGAAGCTTATGATGTTCTGTTTTCTGAACAAGATCAACTGTTTTAGTCAGCTATTTTGCTGCTGTGACTAAATGACCCGACCAGCACAACTGTCAGGAGGAAAGGTTCATTTGAGGGCTCACGGTTTCAGAGGTCTTAGTCCATAGAAGGCCTGCTCCATTCCTTGGGGCTTGAGATGAGGCTGAACATCATGGCAGGTGAGGGTGGAAGAGGGAAGCAACTTGCATCATCAGGAAGCAGAGAAAGAGAGAATCGCCACTATCCAGATACAAAATATATACCCCAAAGCCAGGCCCCATTCCCTACCTCCTCCAGTCACACCCATTTCAGTTACCACTCAGTTAATCCCTATCAGGGGATTAATTCACTGATTGGGTTAAGACTCTCACAACCCAATCATTTCTCCTTCAAACCTTCTTGCCTTGTCTCACATGTGAGTTTTTTTGGGATACCACATCTAAACCATAACATCAGTGAATGTGGGGATCCTTCCTATTAGTGCAAGGGAAAGAGCCTACTATATAAAGAAAGTTCAAACATGTTACGGTTTTCAGTTGTGTTTTCATTTATGCAAGATGGGATTCATGCCAGGCGCAGTGGCACACACCTGTAATCCCAGCAACTCCGGAGGCTGGGGCAGGAGGATTGTGAGTTCAAAGTCAGCCTCAGCAGGTTAAGTGAGGCACTTAGCAACTCAGTCAGACAGTGTCTCTAAACAAAATATTTAAAAAGGGCTGGGGATGTGGCTCAGTGGTTAAGCACCCTTGGGTTCAGTCCCCAGTACCACAAACAAACAAACAAACAAAACAGGAATTCATTCCTCAAATTCTTTCATTTTCAATGTTTCAAGTGAAACTTATAAAGACAATACATTGAGAGTTAAGTTGCATGGAGCCAAGTTCAGATATAGGTTCTTGATCGCTTAATGAAATGATGGCTTTTAGGATTTGAGCAAATTGAAGCACAGTTTCTCGGGATGCCCCATGTGTCTTCCCCCCAGTCCTGTTAATGATCATTAAAAGTATTTCACTGTACCAGATAGGTATGTGTCAGACTTCAGTACAGCAGGGTAGCAGTGACCCATGCTTGGGAGAACAAAAAAAAACAGGTGTGTGTGTGTGTGTGTGTGTGTGTGTATGAAACTCTCTGCTTTAAAAAAATCATCTAAAGAGTTTTATTTATTTTTTTAACATTCTTTTTAGTTATGATACACCAGGATCCACCTTGACAGGATTACCAAAGCATGGAACCCAAATTCAGTCCCCAGCACTTTATCCCTGCCACTCCCCAGCCCGCTCCCCTCCCTCCACTCCCACCAATCCCTCTTGAATCCATTTACAGTTTACTTTTTTTCTTTTTAATTAGTGTCCTGTGGACACACCTGATGCTGGGCCCACCCTGCCGCATCCATGCACTTGTGAAAGTTCTGTCAGACCATTCCACTGCTCTTCCCTTTCCCGTCCCCTCTTCTTCCTCCTCAATCCCTTTGTCTACCCATCTTTCTCTATTTGGATGAAACTCCCTCTCCCCCTTTTTCTTTCCTTTCTCTTTACTGTGTTTTCTTTTAGCCACCCCTCCCCCCTTATTCTGGATTAGCTTTTGTGTATCAGAGAAAATATTTGACCTTTGACTTTTGGAGACTGGTTTATTTCACTTAGCGTGATAGTCTCCAGTGAAATTCTTTACTTTTAAAAGCTTCCTTCTTAAATGCCACCCTTCCAATATGCATGTCTCTGTCCTATTTCAACACTTCTCCAAGAACTTTTTCCACATCCTTCTCTTGGGAATTACAAAAGGATTCCTAAGACTAAGATCCCAGGTTGCTGGAAAAACTTGGTCACTTGTCAGACTCTGCCCAAATTTTCCCACTGCATGAGATTGACTCAGGTATTCATAGACCCTCTGGGTAACCAAAACTGGAGTTTTTTTTTTTTTTTCTTTTTTTTTTTTTTTTTTTTTTTGATAGTGCTGGGGATCAAACTCAGGGCCTCTTGCAAGCTAGGCAAATGCTCTACATTGAACTACACTCCCAGCCCCCAAACAGTCTTTTAGTAGTCCATCTTACAAAATAGGGTATTGTCTACAGAGAGAGTATATATACAGTGTGCCTGTGTGTGCAGAAATACACATAGCATAAAATTTAACATTTTAACCATTTACATAAGTGGCATAATTTACGGTGTTGCTCAACCATCATCCCTACCCATTTCCAGAGTTTTATAATCCCAAACTGAAACTCTATACTAATTAAACAATAACTCCTATTCTCCTGCCCCAATCTTCTTTCCTACTTGGCTATGAATTTGCCTAATCTTGCTACCTCATGTAAACAGCCTTATACAGTGTTGTCCATTTGTGCCTGGTTGATTTTGCTCAGCATATTTTCAAGGTTCATCCATCTTGTAGCATATGTTAGAATTCCATTCCTTTTAAAGGCTGAAAAATATTCCATTGTACACTATACTATGTTTAACTATCATTCATTGGCTGACAGACATTTGGGTTGCTTACACCTTTGGGCTCTTATGAACAATGCTTCCATAAATATGGATGTACGAACATCTGTTTGAATCCTTGCTTTCAATTCCTTTTTTTTTTTTTTTGTAGTGGTAGGGGTACCAGGGATTGAATCCAGGGATGCTTAACCACTAAACCACATCCCCAGTCCTTTCTTAATTTTTAATTTTGTGTCAGGGTCTTGCTAAGACCTGGCTAGATTGCTTTGAACTTATGATCTTACTGCCTGAGTCTCCCCAGCCTCTGGGATTACAGGTGTGTGCCATGGTGCCCAGCCCTGCTTTCAATTCTTTGGGGTACAAGGGTCAATGGATCTTTCTTGAAAGCCTAATATGAGTCAAATACAGTACTTTCTAGAAGTTTGTGATTCAGAGGAACTAAACAGAGTCCCATCACATGAACAATATTGTATACCAATAAATGGTACTGGAAAAAAAATTGAGTATCTGATTAGGTTATCTTGTATGGGGCAAGAAGTAGATTTGGGCAGCCTCACTCAGGACAGAGCAGAAGAGGCTGGTGCTGTGCACACCTGTGACCCCAGTCCTGAATCCCAGTGTGAAGCCTGTGATGCCACTGAGCATATGGTGGTGGGAGGAGTTGGAGGATGAAGGTGGTGAGGCCAGAGGCCAGGTTCCTGGGACCCGCCCAGCTGCTCATGGGTGTATGGGTGTCATGAGGCCTTAAGCTCACGCAGTGGTGTAGGCCCTTTCTAGAGAAAGGATACAGAAATATCCTCCTTTTGCAAGTTTTCCCAACACATCCTTAGACGGCATAAATACCAAGTTCCTTCTAGAGCTTTTAGGGGCTGCATAAGTGAGGGGCTGTGACCCTCAAGCTTTAGTGGCACCATAGTGACCTGCCTCCCAGTCCTGAGAGGGGTTGGGTTTTGTCTTTGTCTTCAGCTGTTTTCTGTTGCTATAATAGAATATCTGGCACTGGGAAATTTATAAAGGAAAGAAGTTTGTTTTGGCTCATGGTTTTGGAGGCTGAGAAGTCCAAGAGCAGGCTCTGGCAGCTCCTCTGTTTCTGGTGAGGGACTTCTTACTGCTTCATAAGCACAGTGGAAGGAAAGAGCCACAGCAGGGGAACTCACCTTCTTAACAACCCACTCTCTCCAGAATGACCCATGAATGTTGTCCATTCATGAGGGTGGAGCCCTCAAGGTCTCAGCACCTGCCTCAGGCCCCACCTTCCAATGCTCTGCACTGGGAATTCAGGTTCACCACTGAAATTTGGGGGGACACTTTCAAACCACATCAGAGCTGCTAACAAAAGGAAACCACTGGGGGATTTAAGCAGAGAAAGTAGCTGTGGCTGCTGGGTGAGGAATGGACTGTGGCCCAGAGAGCTGCAGGGCTGGTTAGGAGGCTGTTCCGGTGCTTCTGGTGAGATTCTGGGGTGCTTGAGTTGAGGGCTGCGGCAGAAGGAAGTGGTCAGATTTCCTGCAGTCTCTGAGGAGAATTCCAAACTGGGATCTCGGAGGACAGCCTGGTATCAGTAACACACTGAATTGTTGATGCTCTCATTTCTTCTCAGCCTCCTCGAGCCCTGGCCTCAGCCTAGCACTCCAGCCATATTGTCAACCACTTTAGGAGCTCACTGGTCCCTCCAACTTTCTCCACGCTGTATGACGTTAACCTAGACCAGAGTCGACTGCCTCTTTCTCTACTCAGGTTTCATTGTCCTGTGGCTGAAAGCCTTGGACGTTGAAAGATGAATTCTCTGTAAGGGAGATGTCACACCAAAGGTCAGAGGCCCTGGGGCCAGGATCTTTGTGGTCTGCTATCCACACATTTTTCAACACTATGAGATTGCTTCAGATTCAGGAGGAAAGCAGCCATTTGTCATTTGCAATTTGTGACTGTTCAATTCCTCAGCCACCAGCGGATAGCCTTTCATCTGCGTTGTGAAATATCATGACTGATTGGTTTTTTAAGGAAGGGGAATGCTCACACTTTCTAAACCAGCACATCCGGGAGCTGAAAAAGAAGCTTTGCCTGTGAGGAATCAGTCCATTGCTTAGCATAGTGGATTTATGTTCGGTGAAAGTAAAAGTGATATGGGGTGTGTGTGTGTTTGTGTGTGTGTGTGTGTTTGAGAGAGAGAAAGAGATCAACTAAGGGTCTGGGGAGTGGGGGAACAGAGATGCAGAAGGAGAGAGAAGAGAAGAGAAAAAAGCAAAAAGCAGAGAGACTTTCCCTGCTCAGAGCAGCTTCTCTCTGGGTCTCAGGACATCAAGTGAGCAGTGCCAATGATTGGCAGCCAGGAGTGGCAGCGGAAGTGATGAGCAAGGAGTGTGCTTTGAAGACTGGCTCACAGAGAGGCATTTTTGGTGGATTCTAAGTGTATTGTGGCAGGAAGCGAGGACTCAGGAAGAAGGCCAAGGTGTTTGGCTTGAGTGGCAGGTAAATGATGTGCCACTTACTCAGAGAGGAAACCCCTGTTTGGGGGAGGGGAGGCAAGGTTGAGTCTGGGCTGGGTGTTGCTTTTTTTTTTTTTTTGCGGTGCTGGGGATTGAACCCAGGGCCTTGTGCTTGCAAGGCAGGTACTCTACCAACTGAGCTACATCCCCAGCCCCGGGTGTTGTTTGAGATGCTTGTTAACATTCAAATAGAAATGTCAGGCAGGCAGGCAGCTGTGTGAGTCCTGTGTGCAGGGAGGATAAGGTGTTCAACTGGGGAGTCTTCAGGCCATCAGTGGTGTTTAAGGCCATGGGAATAGACAAGGTCACTTTGGTAGAGTGTAGACAGAGACATGACTCCAGGTGATAGTCAATGCTTTCCAATGTTCAGTAATCAATAGTTTTCATCTCCTTTATCAATCTGGTCATTTTCATAATTATCTCTTCTGACTATTTAAAAAAATCTTATTTAAAAGCATGCATATGGCACATATGTAAATAATATATACATTTCTCTAGAGAAGGTGGGAATAATGGGTTTGACATACCCATGCCCATTCCACATGAAACCCTTTAGTAGACCAGAAGTAGAAGCATGTATGTACTACATAAATTCTGCAGGAAACATAATACTTAAGGGAAGCAGTCCCTTCAAAGGGATTAATGTTTAACAATATGTATTGCTGCAGAAAATTGTCCTATGAGAAGCAAGCAAGCGAAGAAGGTCTTGCACATACACTCTACACCCTAACGAAAAAAAAGCCAGTGCTCAGTCTCACTCTGCACTCTGCTGACCTCCAAATGCACATTTTATCTCCTAAACGTGGTAAAAATATTACAGGATGAACTCTTTGGTATGAGGAAGAGGGAATATTTAAGAGAACAGATTAAACCAAAGTAATCAGGATTATTTTCTTTTGTTTTTAACAAGCTAACATGTAATAATTCTTCATATGTACAGGGCACAGTGTGACATTTCAGTGCACATGTATTATGCGTGATGATAAAATACAATTAGCCTATTGATCACTTCAAACATTTATTGTTTCTTTGTGGTGAGAACTTTAAAAATCCTCTCCTAACTATTTTGAAATTGAATATATGTCAGTTTTTACTGATAGCCACCCTGTGGTTTTAAGGAGCCCTGACACTCATTTCTCTTTTCTTCTGTAGTTTTGTACCAGGTGACCAACCTCTCTCAATCCCCATTTCCCTGCGGTCCCAGCCTCTCTATTTCCCTAGGATCATCTTTTTTAGCTTCCATGCATGAGTGAGAACTTCAGCTATTTGTCTTTTTGTGCTAAGCAGAATTTTGAAACTGCTTTATTGAGATATAATTAAAACAATGCACAGTGAATCCACATACAGCATACAGCTCAGTGGCTTTCAGCGTATTTAGAGTTGTGTATCATCATCACAATCGACTTTAGAACACCTTCATTAGCCCAAGAGGATACCTCCTGCCCCTGCTTATTAGCTGTCACCCCTTAATCCCCCAATTCTCCAGGTCAGGGTGCTATTAATCTGTTTTCTTTTTCTGGTTTTCACTATTCTGTACATTTTCTATAAATGAAAACCATGCAACATGTAGCACTGTGTGTCTGACTCTTTCACTCCGCATCAAATTCCCAAAGTTCATTCACATTGTAGCATGTATCAGATTTCATTTCCTTTTTATTGCTGAATAGTATTCCATTGTTAAGCTTTTAGCACTTGGCAGAGATGTGAATCAGCTCTAGGCAGAATTATGTCATCCATGATTATAAATCATAATATTTTATTCTAACTGAAGTATGTTGTTCCATTTAAAAACTTTTTAATAGAAAATTCAGGGAAAATACTTATACAAAACAATTGCACATTAATACAAATAAAACGAACTCACAAGGGAAGAAAACTTTTAGAAGAATGAGTTTATTTCAACAGCGTTATCAGTGACTTGATATATAAATTCCAGCAGAGTCTCTTTCAAATGTAATGCGAGGTGCCTTTTCTGAATGAATCTCAATTTAGAAATTTAACTCTCACATGTTCTCTGTATTTTCTATGGGCTAGAAGGGTCCAGGCCCAGGTAAATGAATGAACATGCTCTTATATTCTTGATTGATCAGAACCCAAATGTGACATCACAAACACTTTCCACCTTGTTGGCTGCAGTCAATCTCACTTCTCTCCCTTTCCTGTTTGTGGGCTGACTCCATACTTCATTCCACTGCTCTTGGTTCCAAATGTCCCTGCTCCCATTTGCCATTTGGATTTGTCCTTTCAGGTGTCCTTTGGGGTCTAGCATTCTCACTAGCAGAAGCCTCCAAATCAGTAGCCAGGCTGGGTTACCAGTGAGAAACATGGGAACAACTGGACAAGGGTGGTGACCCCAAGGAGAACTGTATGTAAAAGCCAGCCCAAGGAAGAAGCACAGTAGGGATTATCAGTCGGGTAGATTCTCTGTGTGTGAGCCACAGAAGCCAGCCCTGACTATGCAGGAGAGAAGTGTTTGGGAAGGATGTGAGGGTATCTAGGAGCACTGAAGGAAGAGCTGAAGCACAGTCTTTGGGAAGGACAGAAGCCAAGGCAGCTCTGGTCTCCAGGCACAGGGTCCAATGGACAGTCTCCTCCCAGGCCAGCAGCTGGGATGAGCAACTTCCAACCACATTCACTGAGTCACTCAATTCAAGATTCATAGGTCCTCCCTGGAATCAGAGGGACAGCAGAGGAGACAGAGAGAAATAGAAGAAGGAAATATGGGCTGTGTTGCCAGAAGAGAGAGGGAGGATGGATAGATCAAAGAAACAGCTGTCCCCAAAGGAGGACACGGACTCCATTCTACCAACACCAGAGGTGACTCAAGGTGTTGGGTGACCAAGGGAGTTCCTGTGGGCGAAGCCAAGAGTATCTATAAGAGTTACTTTTGGATTTTCTCTAATATATAAAGACATGGATGATCCAGACCCTAAGTTTTACCCCAGAGAGCCTGGATCAGTGATTTTACCCTAAGAACGGAACCAAACAATCAACCAAACAAAGCCTTTTAAACACATGAAACAAGAGTTAAAATTCAGGATAAGTTAGCTATTAAATATAAATGAATGAATTAAATATAAATGAATAATATACATGAAATTATCAGGAACATCTTTTTTAAATGATGGCTTTGGTTTTAGAGTAATTGAGCGACATATCTCTTTGCCAATAACTAGAGAGAAAAATTTAGAAACTCACTGCTTATCTGTTTATAAAACTGTCATTTGCATATAGAGGAAAATTTGGTTTGCTGCTCTTTCTAGCAGGAGGACTTACAATCAGCTCTTGCAAAAGAGGAAGGGCCAAAACATATCTTTCTTTCATCCAATAAGGAAATACCATGGTATCTATTAAGTGTAACTCAAACTTTCAATCAGAGCACAACTGGGGTTTAATCATATATGGGAGAGATTAATTATGCATAGGTTGGGTCTCTGGGCAAAGGTGGAGATGGGATGTAGGAACAGGGAAATCCATGGTCTGAGGGAGGACTGACTAAGCAGCCCCCAAGCAGGTGTGTTGTGAGGGAAGACATTCTAGTCTTCCAAGGGCTTCTGGGAATGCTGTGATCTCAGGTGTGGGGGGAATGTGTGGTGCAGACGCACCTCACATGGGGCCTGTCATGGGGCCTCCGTCTCCATCTTAGGTGGACCTGATGGACCTCAGGACCATCCTCAGCGGATCTTAAGGCTTATTCATCTCCAGACCTTGACTTTGTTGGTGACACTAAGACGCAGGTTCCACGTGAGTGTTGACAGCTGGGTCCTGCCTTGACACTCTCAGAACTCAGCTCATCATTTTTGTTCCTTGAATAGAAGGTCTGTAGAGTGGAAGAGCATGAACCAGAAATTAGAGACAATACGGTTGCCTGAAGTCTGCCTGGCAATGCAGAGGAAGCCAAAACCTCTCCAATGTGGTAAGCTTATAACAGATACACATTTGGGATAAAAGATCATCCCCTTCTCACCGTTAAGTATGATTTTAGTTGTGGAGTTTCTTCATAGATGTCCTTTTTACCAAATTCAGTATGTTCCTTTCTTTGCTGACAGGTTCTGGTGTCCATGTTCTATTGGTGTCATAAAACCAACACGGAAGGGAGTCTCCCTTCTCTAGTTTCTTAAAGTGTACGTTTAGGTGGAGGTGTTATTGTTTCTTCTTTAAATGTTTGATGGAATTCAGTAGCAAAGTGATCCTGATTGAATTTTTCTTGGTTGGAACATTATAAATGCAAATTCAGTTTCTTTAATAGATGTAGGTACACTCGGACTTTAAAATTTCTTTTCATGTTAGTATTAGTAAGTTGCATTTTCCAAGAAACTGGTCCATATTATCTAAGTTGTTAAATTTTTTAAAAATATTTTTTTAGTTGGCAATGGACCTTTATTTTATTTTTATATATGTGGTGCTGAGGTTTGAACCCAGTGCCTTGCACGTGCTAGACAAGTGCTCTGCCACTGAGCTACAACCCCAGTCCCTAAGTTGTAAAATTTGACATAAAAATTTTCATAATAATCTTTTATTATTTATTTATTTATTTGTTTGTTTGTTTATTTATTATTTATTGGTACTGGGGATTGAACCCAGGGGCACTCCACCACTGAGCCACATCCCCAGCCCTATTTTGTATTTTATTTAGAGACAGGGTCTCACTGAGTTGCTTAGGGCCTTGCTAAGTTGCTGAGGCTGGCTTGAACTCAGATCCTCCTGCCTCAGCCTCCCAAGTGCTGGGATCACAGGCGTGTGCCACCTCGCCTGCTCTCATAATAATCTTTTATCTTTTGAATATGCCTATGAATCTATACTGATGTCCCTTCTTCATTCCTTTTTATTATTTTTTTAAGTATAATTAATTTTATCAATTTTCCCAAGGTACCAACTTCTGTTTTTATTGATCACTCTCTTGTTTTCCATTTCATTGATTTACATTTTTTTTTCTTTTTCATTTCCTTTCTTATATGTATTTTGGGTTTAATTTGTTCTTTAGCATCTTAAAATAAAAACTTGGGCTATTGATTTGCACAACTGTTAATTTGTTGTGATTTTGTTCTCATTTAGTTTTAAACATTTGAAAGTTTCTATTGTGATTCCTTTTTGACTTAGGAGGTACCATTTGGTATCTTTTTTCCTCTCCTGCGGAAATTCTTTTAGTATGTTTCTGTGTAACATGTTTGTGCTGGTGACAAATTACTTTTTTCTGAAGACTGTTATACTAACAAGTAGTTAATTACTGGTGGCTTCCCTTAACTTGGTTGAAGGTTGATTTTAGGATTTGTAAGGAGGTGTTGCGCTTTGGCTTAGGGAACTCTTACTCCTTAGTATGACCCTCCTGGGATTTCAGTGGGTGTTTAGCCAGCCCCTTTATGTAGGTAATTGGCAATAATACATTTAAATGGATTAGGGGGAGAGGTGAGTGTCTTCTGAGAAAATCCTGCATGCTTCCTATTCTGTATGGACTCTGGGCCTTGTCTGTTTGTTTTAATCATATCTATGTATACCTATGAAAGGAATATTTATGAGAATATAAATATAATATGTAAATAAATAAAATATAAATAAAGTAATATAAATAAAGTAAAAATATAAATAGAATATAAAGAATATAAATAAAGTAAAAAATATAAATATAAGTAAAAAATAGAATTTAGATAAAGTAAATAATATAAATAAAGTAAAAAATATCTGAATAGAGGAACTCCCATGTCTTAAGAACTCAACTACTTGAATTCTTAATTCCTGAATAGAATTAACATGTTCAAATTTAATGGATGAACATAAGCCCTGTGCTATTTATTTATTTATTTGTTATTGTTTGTTCTATCTAGTTATATGTGATAGCAGAATGTATTTTGATTCATTGTACACAATGGGGTACAACTTTTCACTTCTCTGGATGTACAAGATATAGAGTCACACCATTCATGTAATCCTACATGTACATAGGGTAATGATGTTTGTCTCATTCCACCATCTTTCCTTCCCCTCCTCCCTCCCCTCCCCTCATTTCCCTCTGCACAATCCAACCTTCCTCTATTCTTCACTTATACCCTCCCCCGGTACCCCATTATGTATCAGCATCCACCTATCAGAGTAACCATCTGGCCTTGGGTTTTTTGGGCTTGGCTTATTTCACTTAGCATGATATTCTCCAACTCCATCCATTTACCTGCAAATGCCATAATTTTATTCTTCTTTATGGCTGAGTAATATTCCATTGTATATATATATACTACACTTGGCCCCATGCTCTTTTAAGTGCTCTGTTTTACTTGTAACATTTCCACACGTCTTAAGACTATCATCTATTAAAAAGCACTAGGATACTTAAATTTTCTTTTGAAAACTGTACCTATATCTTTCTGGCAGTGGCCATCAAGTTAATTACCAATTTTGCTGGTTACATATTGATAGGCTAAATGCTACTCTGGTAATCTAATAGTGGGAAAAACTCTGAATCACCAAAAATGTTCCCCCATACTTTGTTTGGCCATTGTTGGCTTACCTGTTGATTTTTTATTTTTAAGCTTCTCTTCTTTTTAAATCACATATTGACAAAATGTCTCATTACAGTGTTGGCATGATTGGAAGCACAGACTAGTTCAACTTCAGCATCTCATTCATCCGGGGCAAAGTTCACCCTTAGCACCCAGGCATCACTGTTTTAATTCAGCACATGAGGACAATTTGTGGTTCACAGGACCCAATTTAGTTCTCCTTGCCAGCAACATTGGGCAGCAGTCTGTGCTTAGTCAATATTTTCTCTTCCCAGTCTCAACAGGACACAAGTGGCATTTGGAACACACCCCTTTTCCAGTTGTACTGTTGGACCCTTTCCTATGCCTTGCCTCCCTGTCAGGACTGTCTTCACTTTACCCTGTCTGTAGAGACATTTGGAATGACAAAGGAAGACTCCTGATTAACTGGTATCCTCAAAGCATTTAAGTCAACCTGCCATGCTAAATTTCTTTTAAAAATATTCAAGAAGAGACCAAAAAGATGAAACTTTTTAGTACATAAAATTGAGACAAATGAACTTTTGCCATGCTCTGGAAGGAATTCCCACTCATTATGGAGTTGGGCAGAAGAAAGCAGTCAGTGTCCTGTCCCTCTGTCCCTCCCACTCTGCTCCATCATTTGTACCATTCAAAAAACCGGGCAGCTTTATCTCTCTTCATTTCAGAGCATGAATTCTATGACTGCTGTGCCAAGAAAACAGGGAAGAACATAGGGAGGAATTACTCTTTGTCCTCTGTAGTCTTAGTGTTTAGCTATGAGAAAAGTAGAAGATGATAGGGGTCCACGGTGATGCCTTTGTTGAGACAGCAACGTAGGAGGAAGAGTGAGTTTCCATGAATAATGATGAATTCAGTTTTGTACCTGCTCAACTTGAGGCTCTGACTGTTCAGATTAGAGGTGCTGTCGTTTCATTATGATCATTAAGACATTTCAGATAGACTCTGGGGAAACCACTGGGAGGGACTGGACATGTGGTCAGAGTTCAAGACAGAATTAATAGGGATTTGTACAGCATAGAGTAGTGGGAGCCATGGATATAGAAAAGCGAAAAGGGCCCTGAATAAATCACCACGGAGAACCAACATTTTAAGCACAGGCAAAGGAAGAGAAACAAGCGAGTTGGGGGACATAGAAGGAGAGATGGAAAGCAGTCAAGGACAGAAGGATGGCATTGCAGAGAATGGCTTTCCTTAGTTTTGAGGCTTGAGAGACATTCCTTTCTATGGGAGAAGTAGGAAGAGCCACTGAGGCACATGCATCCTTGCAGCTGTGGAGTGGGTAAGATCTTGTGGCACACCCTGGATCATCATGCTTGGGCGGCGCACCCCAATGGGGCAGTGTCTCAGGAGAGTCTCACCTCGCTCCCCTGTCTTCCTTCTTCTGCACTGTGCAGTTTCTGGCTGGATTACTCTGATAGGCTCTTGCAACATTGTGTCTCTTTACTCATTGGCTCCCTACCTGTATAAATCATGTATACTTCCTTAATAAAGCTTAGATTTCATCATAGAACCTGTCTCCCATGGCTGATTCTCATTGCTCCATTGCCTCACCACCTCGAAGACCCCCTGCATTGACTACACCTCTCTCATGTTTTCCCTACATTTCCACAAGCAGGTTTTATAGGAAATTTCCTTAAAATGACCCTCATTGGAAAAAAAAGGCAAAATGACAGTAGAATCAATCATCTATTATAGATTGAAGTCTTAGCAGGGAACATTTACTAGGTACTAAATACTTAAAAGATTTTGGCTCTTTTCATGGGTCTGAATTATTTCTCAAACATCCATCCAGTGTCCACTCTTATTTTCATTCTTCCTAAACTCTCTGAAATAAAGATGGTGCCCATTGCATTTCAGAATGGACCAAACATATTATCTCCATTTCTAAAGTCGCCTTTCTCATTGTTCACCACAGTTAACACTCAAGGTAAGATAAGCAAAGCAGAGGAGAAGGTTGGGTTTCATTTATAATCATTAACATTTTCAAAGAGATTGCCATTTCTCAGGACACATACTTAATCTAGGAGAGGTGATCAGCGGGCTCTTCCCAGTGTCCAACAGAGACAAGGTACAGAGAGAGGAAATTAAAGCTCTGGAAAGAGGAAATCATTGTTAGCCAACTGTTATAGTGCTTTTCTTCCTGACCAGAGGTAAGTCAAAATTTAATTAGATGGCTGATGGTTTTGGCTTGATAAGTGTAATGGATGGTAAGTCCTAGATGGCTTGAAACTGATAGTTTTTGTTTTCTGTGAGTAATAACATGTTTGCTTTGAAATATTTTATCTCAACCTAAGATTCAGTGTGCAAAGCTGTCCACCCATCTCTGAGGAGAGAACTCTGACAAAGGCAATATGGCAGCAGCAGAAAATATATAAAATATATTTTTTACAAGGAGGAAATCTGTAGGTGCTGCATCTCTGGTTACTGGAGACAAAGTCTCCATTTGTCTGGAACTTCATTAGCTTTCCACTTGCTGCTTCTTCCCATGAATATTCCACACCACATATTGCCAAGCTGTGGCTACAAAGGGCTTCTTCATATTGTGCTATCTTAAATGGAAATGCTTTCATCTTGAAGCTATGCCCGAGCAGAGGCGAGACAGTCTGAAAGACAATCGTTTCAGAAGTGAGACGAGCAAAGCAAGAAACATGTGTGATGAGAAGGGGAGAGTGTATCGCAAGAAGCTTCCAGAAGAGCTCCACGTGTCTCCTTCACTAGCTGGATGGCCAGAGTCTTTTCTGTGCCTCGGACACAGGCCACGTCTTCATCAGGAGTGATGGCTTCATAGGGGAAGAGAAAGTCTTGTATTAGTGTTATTTTAAATTTCATTGATATTTATTCTGGGAACTAACCAGTTTGCATTGATGACTCACTTTTGCTTTATGGTCCACCAAAATGGCCAGCTGCTTCTGGCTGCACCTGGGTCTGTCAAGTTGGCTTCCTCTCACCTGGGATTTATGTGGTTTGGTTTTGAGTCAAATGGCGCAGATTATATTTAAACGCTGTTCTCCAGTAATGCAACCCAGGCTTGCTCAGAGACAGCCCCTGGCTCAGGTGCACCTGGGTCCATTTTTTCTCACTGATGGTCATGGCAGCACAGAAATGGGTGCATAGACGCTCAGTGTCTCACCTGCTCCCAACGTGTGACTGTTCCACAGCAGGTGAATGGTCCACGTGTAGTTCTAAGTCTCAAAGCTCAACCCTGTCTTTGAACTTTACCTCAGAGGAAGATTTCAACTGTGTGCTAAGAATAACTGCTATCAGGACACAGATCAGAAGTCAAACTGTCTTCATGCCGCATATCTCTTTGGCAGTTAGGTGAAGCTTATGGACCCCTTTAAAAAATCCTACAAATATATAGGATTATAAATTTTAAAAACAATCATATTGACATGTAGGTATTAATGTTTTCTAAAAAGTAATCTATGATGTCGTAAGGCATGTGATTTTTATTCATGCACTAAATACAAAGCCTAACAGAGGATCAAATAACTCAAAGTTGTGATGCGGTTCACAGTTATTTCAACTTATCTGCAACACATGTGATAGAATACAGAAGAGGCTTTGGCTTCTATGGGTGACAAAGTCACTGCTGCTGCTAATCCTGCTGTGGTTTGTTGTCTACATTCAGCCATAAAGAAGAATAAAATTATGGCATTTGCAGGTAAATGGATGATGTTGGAGACTGTTATGCTAAGTGAGATCAGCCAATCCCAAAAATCCAAAGGCCGAATGGTCTCTCTGATAAATGAATGATGATGCATAATGCGGGGGGAAAGGGTGGCAAGAATGGAGGAAGGATAGATAGCATAGAGGGAAGGGAGGGGTGGGGTCGGGGTGGGGGGGTAAAAATAATAACAGAATGTGTGACAGATACCATTGCCCTGTGTACATGTATGATTGCACAGATGGTGTGACTCTACTTTGTGTACAACCAGTGAAACAATAGCTGTACTCCATTTGTGTTCAATGAATCAATGAGTAAATAAAAAAAAAGAAAGAAAAGCTAAACATCAGTTAGAGGTTATTGGAAAAAATATATATATATTTATATCTATATATTTATATTAAAATATAAATATTTTTTATATCTTTTTATATAATATATATATTTTTTCCTATCCAAGTTCATAGATCCCCTGGATTCTGTCTCAGGTTAAGAATCTTAGAATCAAGAGATGGGGTTGTGGCTCAGTGATAGAGCTCTTGCCTAGCATGGGTGAGGCACTGGGTTTGATCCTCAACATCACATAAAAATAAGTAAATAAAATAAAGGTATTATGTCTACCTACAACAACAACAAAAATTTAAAAAAGAATCCTATATTTAGACAATAAAGAACATGGGCGGAAAGAAAAGAACAAGAGAAAACCTTAATTTTCAATGTACAGTTATCAGAAATGTTAATTGTATTTCAAACCAATCACAATAACATGTTCCCGCTTAGTGATTAGCACAGCTTTTTGCATATAATCATCTCCCAATAAATTTCTGTTGATGGGACTAAGAAAAACATTGCTATGCTATTGCAATTCACCCATTGACATGTCTTGGTCTTCCACTGGACTCAGCTCTTCAAGGGCACATTAATAGCACCATGGCACAGGGACCTTGTAAATGTTTGTTAAATAAAAAAAATTAATGTCATTCATATTATGAATTACATATGTAACTTACATCCAAATGTTATGTTGTAATTGTATGTATAATTACAACAGAATGCTTGGACTAAGTCAGAACATCTTCAAAATGTCACCTGCATAGCTTTGTAATATCTGTCACATAGGAAAGAGAGCTCTCACTGATTTCTGGCATAATTTTGTTTCATAGCCCCCACTTATTATATGTCAGAGGTATACTGACATTTAACACTCACAATGAGCTTGCAGGTGTGCATTATCCCTGTCAACAATGCAGTTCAAATGCCATTCGGGGTACACGCAGTGATCCATGGCAGGCATTGTGCTAAGTGCAATGTCACATTGTGGTAGAGATGAGAGAGACTGTTCTTGCCTGCAATGGCGTATGGTCCAGTAGGGTGGAACGACATGGATAAGCCTAATTATGAGACAAGATGTACAAGGGCAGGCTAGGAGATCTAAGTGACAAAAGACACTGAGGCCATATGGGGTGTATTTTTTTTCTGGAAATGGAGGACTTCAAATTGTTGAAAAAAGCTAGGTTGAGATTTGAATTTGTAGACCTAAGTGTTTTAGACTTTTATGTAGATGATTCTTACATAGAAGGTACCACCACTACCTTCCAACTACCTTCCAATTCCATGTCTCACTCCAAATCACAGTATCTCAGATGATAATGGCTTTGTAGGAGCCTCTCAGAATCTTGATGTTTTCAGGTTAAGTTTAGCAGTACCCCTCTCCCCATCCCCAAAGGAAGGATTGCTCAAAGAATTCAGGCAACTGTGGATTTCCGTATATAGGTGCCATCTCTTACCAACCCGACAATGCTACTCTGAAGCTCCACTTTGCTGTCGGACTCAGTGGTGAAACATCATAGTAGGTGTTCATAGTAATTTTCCCAAATCAAAAATTTAAGACAAAAGCACAATTTGATCTGGCTTTATTCTCTTGGATTACTCAAAGCAATTAAGAAACTGCCATCTGTGCCATGCACCCAGACTGATAGAACTCTGAGAAGCTCCCTGGTTGTTACTGAACCCTGGCAGCTTAATGTAGCTCAAAACATCATTTGTAAACTCTTAATGACCAGAGTGTTAGCTGTAAGAATGGTATAATTCCTGAGAATATTTTCTGTGTGATGTTTCTGGATTACTTTGCTCACACTAGGAAAAATGTCTTGTGTATGGGTCACTAGATAATCAGTCACATCTTCTACTGAAAATACATTTCTCATAGAATCGTTTGTACATCTTTGACCTTTGAATGCATAGAGTAATGGAATATTTGAGTAGGAAGGGCTTAAAAATTCTCTAGTGCAATCGCTTTATTTTTACAAATGAAGATGCTGAGGCTCAGAGAAAAGACTTGCCTAACATCAAATTATGTGTTTCTAATAGATCTGGGATAGGACCCAGGCCAATGCATTTGCTCCCACATGTACGTAGATTTTACAGGGCACTTGATTTTTTATTTATTTTTGGAGTACCTTGTGCTGTATGGAAACATTAATTCTCTGTCATGTTCCTGGGCCTTCTGACCAAGTAGCATTTTGTATTTTGAATTAAGTGGGGAAGTAATCTCATTGATGAAGAATCCTTTCCTTTCCTCTGACTTCTTGCCTTTGTTTCTGATTTTATTTCCTGTAGTGGATTGAATAGATGTCCCTCCAAAAAGATGTAGCCATGTCCTAACCACCAGAACCTGTGAACGTCACTGTATTTGATAAAAGGGCCTTTGCAGGTATAATCAAGGATCTCAAGATGCAGTCATTCTTGATTTAGGGTGGATGTAAGTCCAGTGTCAGATGTCCTCAGAAGAGAAAGGCAGAGGGAGTTTTGAGACAGAGAGAGCCAAAAGAGAAGGCCACTGAAGATGGAAGCAGATTGAAGATCTGTAGCAACAGGCCAAGAAATGCAAAGGATTGCCCACTCCACCAGAAGTCAGCAGAGAAGCCTGGAATGCATTCTCCCCAGAAACTCCAAAAGGAATCAACCTGGCAGATACCTTGATTCAGACTTGTGGCTTCCGAACCGTGAGAGTAAAGTTCTATTGTTTTGAGCCACCCAGTTTGTAGTAATTTGTTACAGCAGCTTTAGGAAACCAATACCCTTCCTAAACCCTTTTCCTTGGACTGCTGTGGGCTATGTACTGTAGAGGTCAAGAGTGTGAGTTCTGAGGGGAACCAACTCATGATTACACTTTGGCTCTCACAGTGGCTGGGTGCATGGCCCTGGGTTGGTTGGATTACTTTTCTGTGACTCAGGTTTTTCAACTATAAAACGGGGATAGTATGAGCTATAATGGTTCAGTGAAATGCAGTGGTCTCACTTATCCACAGGGGTTCATTCCATGACCCACAGTGGATCCCTGAAACCACAGATAGTACTGAATCCTATTGTATACTATGTTTTCTTCTACACAAACATAACTATGATAAAGTTTATGAATTAGCACAGTATGAGATGAACATCAATAAAATAGAAAACTTATAACAACATACTGTAATAAAATTGTGTGACTGCATGCCCTCTTTCTCTCAAAATATCTTAATTCCTCATTGTACTATAGCAAATTTTCAGTGGGCCCTTGACCATGAGTAACCGAAACCATGGAAAGCAAATCCACAAGATTTGCATATTGAATGCATGCAAAGTGCTTTCCATAGGGCCTGGAATGCACTACACACTTCAGAATGTGAACTGCTATGGTAACGTGCCCAGCCTCCTTTGCTGGCTCCTTGGCTTGTGCAAGGGGGATGCCTACCTATTTCCTAGGCAGACGAGCAGTGGCCGTGCTGCTGCGTGTTTGTACATCAAGCTCTGTGTGGGGAGGAAGGCTTCTGTGACGTGTGGGCTCTTCCCTCTTATCTGCTGAGGGCTTCTCATAGCCCCAACATGCCTTCAGAACTGATGGGCCTCCTCAAGAACATCTCTCCCTACCACATGTAGGGAGTGGTTCTCAGCTCTGGCTGCATGCTGGAACCACCTGCAGAGGTTTCGATGTGCCAATGTACATACGCCACTCCAGACACCCTGAATTTTCCAGGTGTGTGTGTGTGTGTGTGTGTGTGTGTGTGTGTGAGATTGTTCTAAAGGACAGGATGAGTGTCCACAGTGAGGAGGACTTGGTTACATTTTAGGCCCCACCTCTTTGGAGTTTCTAATCAGGAAGGACAGTTTCTAATCTAGGACAGGAAGTAGGAGAGATAAATGAGTTGACACCCAGAGTGGAGGTTTGCAAACTGTGGTGAATACACAACTTATAAAACATTTCTATTCTATCACAGCCAATGTTTTAGTAAAATACAAAGTGAATTGCACATCCTATAAAATACTTGGCCAGTTCTCCTCATCATTGAATGACTCAATAAATGAAATTTATTTTTCAAAAATTAAATTTAAGGTATACTAAATAAAACTCATAAGTTTTTATTATTAGAATAAGCAGACAAAAATCATTTTGTCAAATTGCTAAAATCAGATTAAATGTATTTTTACCATATGACGTGGCAATCTCACTCCTGGTATTTACCTAAGAGAAATAGAAATACAAGCATAGAAAGAATTGCATATGAATGTTCATGGCAGCTTCTTTCATAACAGCCCTAAACTTGGAGGAATCCCAATGCCCATCAGCAGATGAATGGCTAAGCAGACTATGGCATATCTATATAACAAAATAGCATTTAGCAATAAAAGGCATAAATTACTGACACACACAAAATGTGGAGGAATCTTAGTGCTATTGTACTAAGTAGATAAGCTAGACTCCAAAGACTACCGTCTGTATGATCCATTTATGTGGATTTGAGAAATTGGTCACAGGGGATGGGCTGCAAAGGACCAGGAAGAACTTTTTGCCGGGCTAGAAATGTTCTCTATTTTAACCATAGGAAAATCCTGTGACTATATGCATTTGTCAAACTCGCTGAATTATACACATAAAATGGATGAATTTTATTGTACATAAATTGTATCTCAACGAAGCCAATTTTACATTTCCTATAAGGATTTCTAAACATGTATTCTTGATTTCTGTACACATTTTGTTGCTGTTGAGCAATAAATAGTTTGGCACTGTTCCTTGGACCAAACATTATGAAGCATTGATCTGGAGGTGGGGCCCCTGCGGGCTGACATGCACAGTCTTGCTTTGTCTTTAGGTCCAGTGTCTTAGGAGGTTATTGTCATGAATTTGAGAGCAAGGGGCTAGACAGAAGCCTGATCCTTCAAGATGGTCCTGCAAAGAGTTTAAAACAGCTGCTTGGGTGCATCATTGGAAGCACCACATTGGATATTGCTTGAGTGAGGGGGAGGTCTTTGGATCCTCATTTTAAGAAGGAGATTCAATTTTGACCTCCCTAAGAAGGGGACAGCAAGATCAAGCCTGAAGCAGAGGTTAGAACATACTTTATGGAAAGTAGATGCTAGTAAATATTTATGGGTCGAATGAAAGGCTAATAAATGCTTTCTTCTGAAGAGCACACAATGGTCCAATTCATTAGGTTGCCAAGAAATTAGGCACTGCAGAGAAGATAATAAAAGGTTGAGACTCAAAGGAGAGGCAAATTCCATCGCAGCTTTTGCAATGCCAAATAATTTGTAATGATTGGTGATGTGAGTTTGAGACTGCTGTTAGTGTCGTCATCATTGCGAGATCCCATCGTTTTCTACAACTGTCCACCAGGGGTATTCATGGGTCAGCAGGACCCTCCCATTCCCAACCTCCCAAGGCTGTTCCCCTCACCAGCCCCACTTCACTGGCTCTCCATCCTTGCCAGTTTTATGCCCAAGGTAATATTTTTAGTTTCTTCACAATCTAGAAACTTCAAAAATTTGGAGTAGTTGGTAAAAGATCTTGAAATCAACTGCAGGAAAATATGCTTTGATGATTACAAAGTTTAGAAGAGTAAATCTTTGCACAATGTTGGCTGGAAAATGGTTGCTGGGATTATCTTCCTTTCTCTTCTTTCTCCAAAGGATCTGATTTCCACTACAAATTTTTATATATCAATTTCAAAGAATCCAGTTGGTTTTAAAATGCTTCCTAATTTTGAAATGGTTTATTGTCCTTTAGTTATTATAGCTCCATACTCCAACATCAGGAAGACCACCTAAAATTCATGATTTGTAATAGATATGCAGCTGTAATTGATCTCACATATGCATGGAGGGTTCTCCTCTCTCTAACTGAATTCAAAGATAAAACCAACATAAGATGTGTGGAGACCTGGGATGGAATGTTCTGAATAATTAAATATATATTTGCTCAATAAGTATAGCTTACAAGTGTGCAAACTGCAAAATTTCTCTTCATGCATCTTGTGCGAACTTGGGAACTGGTATGGTGTTATGATCACACCCTATACCATCCTGAGACGGAACAAGATCTTAGGGTTTTATATTATTTGTTCTGCAACAGCAATTCTGCCCCATCTGACATTTCTCTCACTTCAGTGTGGGCACCCTGGCTACTTCTCAGCATGAAGAATGGATGTGTATGTTTCAGAACAAAGGCTATACAAATGGCTTTAAGAGACTTCAGGAGGGGCCTGGAAATCTTGAAAGAAGCAGAGAGGGTGGACACTGAAGAGGGGATGGAAGAATTGGCATCAAATCAGAGGAGGTTAAAACATGACCACAGTATACAATATACAAATGTTCTCCAGAGTGCTTGGATCTCTGAGATGTATGTGTGTTACTCTGAATATCACACACACGCTCACATAAACACAGTGATTCATATGTTCTGCAGCTAACTATAATCTGTCCTCACAGAGGCAGAGTTAGAGAATGAGATTGGATCAGTTATCTGACTGAATCACGTAGTTTAAAAATTCCTCCCCATCTTCTTTTGAATTCCACTGTGAATATTTTCACTGTGTATATTAACAACATCGCTTCATGGATCCTGGGAGGTAGAAAGAACCTTACTTAGAAACAATCCAGTCTAATTTCCCATCAAAGTTTGGAATTATCTCACTAGCATTCCAAATTCTGGTCTTCCTACCTCTACTTAAACAGACCCAGGAATGGGAGTCATGAGGACACAGGTGCTCTACCATTGGAAAGCCCTTTTACATCCAAGTTGACATTCTTTCCCCATAATGTCCATTCTTTGCTCTTCATTCAGACTTTAGTAAGTAAAGAACTCAGAGGAATAAATTTAGTTCCTCTTCTTTCCTCCTTCTTACAACACTCAGATGTTGGAAGAAATCCTCCTATTGCAATGACCTGCCCTCTGCCCCCCAACTTACATTCCAGTCTTGGCAATTTTGTGGGGAGAGTTAACATTTTGCTGAGTCTTCAAGTCCATAAAGATAATACATCTCTCCTTTCCTCCTCAGTATTACTTAGTTTGTCTCAACAATGCTTTCTTTAAAGTTTTCCAGTGTGCAGGTTTGTACAATTTTGTTAAATTTATCTCTATGCATTTTATAGGTTTCAAAATTTGAGACATAATTCATATTTCATAATATTTGCCCCACTAAAACGTGTTAGTGTTGTTGGTATAATCACAGAGTTGTGCAAAAACTACTACCATTCTATAGTTTTTAAATGTTATTTTAGATTTCATTTTCCTATTATTGATATGTAGTTGCTATGACACAGTTGATTGATTTTTTTATTTTTTACTTTGCGTCTTGTTTCTCAGTAAACATTATTAGTGCTAATAAGGAATTTTAAAAAAAATTCCATATGATTTTCTACATAAACTATCATGTCATCTTTGGAAAAGGCAGTTTTAATTCTTTTCCTAGCCCTACTTTTAGTTCTTTTTCTTAAACTGCCAGTCAACTGGTGAGTGGTGGTGGTGAGAGCAGACATCCACACCTTGTTCCTGATATGAGGAGGAACCACTCAATTTTTGTCACTAGGTATCATGTGGTCATAAGGTTTTCAAAGAACCACAGTTGATTTAGTTTAGTTTTCTTTCATCGATTTCCTGATTTCATTTTTATCATTCCTTCTTTCTGCTTACTTCAGGTTTAATTTGATTTTTTCTGTTCCCATAAGATGGAAGCTTAGATCATTGATTTTAAACTTATCTTCTCTAATAGTTGATAATTTGTGCTACAAATCCCTTCTAATCATTGATTTTGATATATTGCACTTTCATTCACATATACTTTTATGCATTTTATAACTTACTTTATTTTTTGACTCACACATTATTTGCAAATGCATTGTTTAATTTCCAAATACTTGGGGACATTTTCAGATATTCTTTTAACATTGATTTCTAGTTTAATTCTATTATGGTCAAATTTCAGTCCTTAAGTTGATTCAGACATATTTTATGGACTAGAATGTAGTATCTTAGTGAATACTTTATATATGCTTGAAAAAAAACAACACTTATTCTGGCAGCACACATAGTGTGTTCCATAAAAACACCATTTAGGTCAAGGTGGTTGATAAGTTGTTCAAGTAGTCTACATCCTTACTGATTTTATTTAGTTATTTTATCAATAATTATTGAGAGGGGAACATTGAAAAAGCAGTTACGATTTTGGATTGGTCTATTTCTCTTTTTATTTCAGTAAGTTTTAGGTATATGTACTTTGGAGCTCTGTAGTTTGATGCATAAACATTTAGTGTTGCTGTGCTCTTTTGTTGAATTTATTCCTTTATCATTGTGAAGTGTCCCCCTTTCCTCCCTGATTGTTATTAGTTATATTGTTATTGTTATATTCCTTGCTTTAAAGTCTCCTTCATTTGATTTTAATGTAAGCACTTTAGCTTTCTTTAGGTTAGTGGTTTTAGGTTGTATCTTTCCATGATTTTACTTTTAATGTATATTTGTCTTTATATCTGTACTAGGGATTTTGGGCAAGAAAAACAAAAAGATCTTGCTCTCTCTCTTTTTTGTAATCCAATGGAACCAATCTCTGCCTTTTAATTGGGATATTTAGATTGTTAGTCATTGATATAATTATCTATTTGGTTTGGTATAAATATATCATTTTTGTTTTCTATTTGAACCATGTTTTTCTTTATTTTTTTTCTTTTCCTGCTTTCTTTTGCATTAACTGGCATTTTTATCATTCTATTTTATCTTCTGAATTGGTTTGTTAGCTATGTTTTACTTTTTTTCATATGGTGGTTCTAGTGTTTGCAATTGGTTGTTTGCAATTGGTTGTTTGCAATTGGTGGTTCTAGTGTTTACATTTTTAACCTATTGCATTCTATGTTCAAATAATATAATACCTCCTTAGAAATAATGCAACACCTCAGTAATTATACTACCAGTTCCCCCTCCTAAACTTTAAGTTATTGTTGTCCTCCATCCTATTTTTATGTATAATACAAACCCCATACTACATTATGATTATTTTTCTCCAGGGAGTTGATTATCTTTTAAAGAGCTTATTAAAATGAGAATAAAAATATTTTATATTTTTTTCACATGCTTGTAATTTCTGTCATTCTTCTTCCCTTGTGTAGATACAAATTTCCATCTCATGTGTTTTGTTTCTACCCAAATAATTTCCTTTAGCAATGCTGCCAATGAATTCTCTTAGCTTTAGTTTGTCTGAAAAATATTTGTTTTACTTTCATTTTTCAAAGATACTTTCAACATTAAATAATTCTAAAATGGCTATTTTTTCCTTCTGGTAGTTTAAAGGTTGAAGGTCACTGCCTTCTTTCATAGTTTCTGATGACATGACAGTCATATCTGTAATCTTCTCTATATGTGTCTTTCTAAATGGTTTAAGATTTTCTCTTTACTACTGATTTTCAACAATTTGGGCCTGATGTGTCTTGGCCTGGTTTTTTTTTTTTTTTTAATTGTTAATGGACCTTTATTTTTTTTATTGTTCTTCTTAATTATACATGACAGTAGAACTCATTTCAATATAATTATACAGCAGGGAATATATCTTTTTTTCACAATGTAGATTCACACAATTCATATAATCTTACATCTACATAGGGTAATACTGTCTGTCTCAGTCTACTATCTTTCCTTCCCCCACCCTCTCCATCCCATTTTCCTCTACACCATCCATACTTCCTCCATTCTTTTCTTATCCCCTGCATAACCACCCCCCCCATTATGTATCAGCATCCACTCATCAGAGAAAACATTTGGCCTTTGGTTTTTTGGGTTTGGCTTATTTCACTTACCATGATATTCTCCAACTCCACCCATTTACCAGCAAATGCCTTAATTTTATTCTCCTTTATGGCTGAGTGATATTCCATTGTGTATATATACCACAGTTTCTTTATCCATTCTTCAATTGAAGGGCATCTAGGTTGGTTCCACATCTAGCTATTGTGAATTGAGCAGCTATGAACACAGATGTGGCTGCATCCCTATACTTTGCTGATTTGAAGACCTTTGGGTATAAACCGAGAAGTGGGATAGCTGGGTCAAATGGTGGGGTCATTCCAAATTTTTTTTGAGGAATCTCCATACTGCTTTCCAGAGTGGCTCCACCAATTTGCAACTCCACCAGCAATGTATGAGTGTGCCTTTTTCCCCACATCCACGCCAACACTTATTATTGCCTGTATTCCTGATAATAGCCATTCTAATTGGAGTTAGGTTAAAAACTTAGGGTGGTTTTTATTTTGCTTTCTCTAATTATTAGAGATGATGAGCACTTTTTCATATATTTGTTAATAGCCTGTATATCATCTTCTATGAAGTGTCTGCCCAATTCCTTAGCCCATTTATTGATTGGGCTCTTTGCATTTTTGGTGTACACCTTTGTAAGTTGTTTATAAATTTTGGAGATCAGTGCTCTGTCTGAAGTGTGTGTGGAAAAGATTTTTTCCCACTCTGTAGGCTCTCTTTTCACGTTCTTGATTGTTTCTTTTGCTGAGAAAAAGCTTTTTAGTTTGAACCCATCCCATTTATTGATTCTTCCTTTTATTTCTTGCGCTCTGGTGGTCATGTTGAGAAAGTCTGGTCCTAAGTCAATATGAAGAAGATTTGGGCCTACTATTTCTTCTATTTGGCGAAGAGTCTCAGGTCAAATTCCTAGATCCTTGATCTGTTTTGAGTCAAGTTTTGTACAGGGTGAGAGATAGGGATTTAATTTCATTTTATTGCATATGGATTTCCAGTTTTCCCAGCACCATTTGTTGAATAGGCTATCTTTTCTCCACTGTATGTTTTTGGCACCTTTGTCTAGTATGATATAACTATACTTATGTGGGTTTGTCTCTGGGTCTTCTATTCTGTACCATTGGTCTACCTGTCTATTTTGGTGCCAATACCATGCTGTTTTTATAACTATTGCTCTATAGTAGAGTTTAAGGTCTGGTATTGTGATACCTCCTGCATCATTCTTCCTGGCCAGGATTGCTTTGGCTATTCTGGTTCTTTTGTTCTTCCAGATGAATTTCACGATTGCTTTTTCCATTTCTATGAGGAATGTCATTGGGATTTTTAATTGAGACTGGAATCCATAGGCTTATAGGTTTTTTTTTTTATTTTGTTTTGTTTTGTTTTTTTTTGTACTGGGGATTGATTGAACTCATGGGTGCCTAATCACTGAGCTACATCCCTAGTTCTTTATAATTTTTTATTTTGAGACACGGTCTCACTAAGTTGCTTAGTGCCTTGCTAAGTTGCTGAGGCTGGTTTTAAACTTGTGATCCTCCTGCCTCAGCTGCTGGGATTACAGGCTTATAGTTATGATTAAACAAATGAATGCAGTCATGTAACTTTCCTTAAAATATCAAGGTAATTTATATACTAGAAATTATATACAGGCTAGACCATAAAGCTCAGATTAATATTTTAAAACTTTTCCTCCTGCATTATAATAAAAAAGTGAACACTCTCTCATGCACATATTTACCTGAAAATAATTTACCAAGAAAGTATTTTTATGTGTCTTATATGTTGCCTCCTGAATTACTTCTAGATGATTTTTATGTGATACATAATTACTTTTTAAATTCAAAAGTCAAGAAAATCATGATCCACTTCATTTACAGAAGCTTATTTGTAGAATTCGAAGGAAAAACGTAGATAAAAACCAACTATACAATTGAGTTTTTAAAATTATTTATTTATAATAGCAACATGAAAAATAAAATATTCAGTAATAAGGTTAACCAAATTGTTTAAGAGACACATGAAAATTTTTCAAAATGCTATCAATAGATACAAAATTCAAGCTGAATAAAGCTTATGCTTGGAAAGCAATCTCAATATTATCAGAAGTTTATTTACCCAAAATTAATCAATACAGTTAAAGTAATAACAAAAAATATACTAAAGATTTCTCAAATGTCTAAAGAAAAATAAATCCACCAGCATGAGTAGGAAGATTCTGAAAAAGAATATCAGTAATGACCAGCTCTTCACAAATTAAAATTTATGACTGTTGTAATTAAAACTTTGTAGTCCTGAGGCAAACTTAGACAATGAAGAGCTCATTGGACAAAGAAGAGTCTAGAAATATACCCAAACGTTGATAGAAACTTGCTCTGTCACAAAGGCACCCTTTCATTCTAGTGGACATATAAGAATTAATTAATGCATGGTATTATAACTAGTAGAATGCCATCTGGAAAAAATATTCTAAAAATTTGGATCTCCTTTATCCTTATACCACATTGAATTCCAGCTGGATCAAAGATTTAAGTGTAAAAAAACAAAACTCTAAACATCAAGAAAAAAAATTACTGAAGATATTTTTATAATCCTAGAGACCCAGGAGCATGATACAAGATGGCAAGACCATCAAAAAGAACAGCAACAAAAATAACAACACACTTGGTTATCAAAATGTTTTAAATTTCCTTATAAAATTCCACAAGGAAAGTCAAAGGTCTCTTTGGAAAAACGTCTTTTCTCATTTCCCAAGAGGACTAAATATTGGTGAGGTAAAGAACACTTATAAGCTGGGGTGGGTAATCACATCTACCCTGGAGGCTGAGGCAGGAGGATCGTAAGTAGTTCAAGGCCAGCCTGGGCAGTTTAATGAGAACCTCTATTAAAAAAAAAAAAAAAAAGTTAACAAAGAAAAAGTTATCAAAGAAAAAGTTAACAAATTTTCAAAATGGGAAAAGGGCATAAACAAACAATTCATATAAAAGGAAATAAAAATCCCTTTGAAACATTAAAAGACTCAAAATGTCACATGGTAAAAGAAACATGGTAGCAGGATGCCATTTTCAGTTAAATTGATAAAGATTAAAAACTCTGGTAAATTATGTTTCAGCAAGGGTAGGAGAAGGCAGAAATTCCCATATGTTTTCATAGAAGTATAAATTGGAGAGCAATTTGGCAATATCTACCAGATGTTTTAGTGCTTATAGTTTTTGACCCATTAGTCTACCTCTAGGCATTGATCCCTTTGGTGGCACAGGCACACGTCCCAAGACATGTGTCTACAAGGACAGTGTTGCTTATACCTGAACAGGGGAAAGGACCTAATGAACAATGTAGTGCTCCACTGTCGCCTTTCCTGGGCCCTGCATTGTCTCCAGCCCTCTGGAGTGCTGGTTGCTAATGACTTACAGTTCACTCTTCTCCAGAGAATTGTCCTCAATTTAGTACCCTTTTTACCTGGAAATGGCTGAGAGTTTACTCCAAAGTGGCCCAAAGCCAGTGCTTGGAGTAATTGTGATTCAAAAGCCTGGTCCTAAGCAGGCTGCAGGGCTCCCCAGGGGATCCAGAGAAGGTCAGACTTAACTAAAACCACGTATTGGCTTAGCTTTCTTCCCAGCCTATCTTTACTTTCTGGCTTCTGAACAGGATTCTCTTAAAAGTACTTCTCAATAAATCACTTGCATAAGAATCTCTCTGGCTCTGCTTCTAGAAGATCCAACATAAAGCATACATCAGTAGTAGGACTGGTTAAATTAATTATAGTGTTCCATGTAGTGGAGTAATTCCTAGGTGTTAAGAAGAGAGGCCATAGTTCTCTGTCCTGGTATGGCATGGTTCTCCAAAACAGAGTGAAAAAGCAATTGCAGATCAATGTGTGAAAACAAAAGGCAATTTACAGATATGGTTGAATAAGCATAAAATGTCTCTGTAAGTGTGGCCAAGAATTAGCAGTGTTTGATCTATGCATCAAGGAGCCCAACTGGGGTATGTAAGATGAGCTGAAGTAAGACAGAGCATGCTCTGCAGTATATTCTCTTTTTTTCATTTAAAAAATTTTTTTTAGATGTTGATAGACCTTTATTTTATTCATTTATTTACATTAGTTGCTGAGAATCAAACCCAGTGCCTCACACATGCTAGGCAAATGCTCCACCCCTGGGCCACAACCCCAGTCCCTGCACTATATTCTTATCTCTGCCTTTTGAATAGTCCATCCTGTGAATAAATTACCCACTAAATCATATTTCAATTGTATCAAAGCAGAAATCATTAGTGATAATCAAATAACCCAAGAAAGTTACTTACCAGAAGTTTTCTCCTGCCCCTAGAAATTGGTCCATATTTTTACAAATCAACATGTCAGTTCTCTAAATGGAAACATATGTGTTTGAAATCCTTGGAGTGTGCAAAAATTATCCAATTATCTGTATCTTAAGGATTCTTGTTGCAATTTCGTTAATTTGCTTAGTAAACACTTCCCTTACAGTTAATGCCATGGCAACTTCCAACTGGCCTGCTCAAATGCTCACAAATTGCCACTTGTCTTCATTCAAATGAATGTGCTTTTTCTGAACCCAAATTTAATTACTGTTCACTTTATTGCATTAATTACAGTAGATTTCCTGCTGCCTTCATACCTGTGGTCACATAGATATTGCACTGTTATTAGTTACTGCTGGCCTTTGGTTACAAATCATGCCCACACATCTGCTGCACAGTGTACATTATATTGAGGATCAAGCATCCGGACTTAGGCTATATACAGAAAATGATGTCAATGCACAGCCCTGAATCTTCAATCTGCACCTTGTTCTGCCTCATAAAACAGAGGTCATGACTAGATGAAAAGCCTTTTAGCAGATGAAACGTCAAAAAGATTTCAGATTCCTCTGTCTATTCCTTGAAACCAGGGTGTATAAAAACCCCAGTGACCTCATCCTTCACCTGCACGGGTGCGACTTTTTTTTTTTTTTTTTTTGGTACTGGGGATTGAACCCAGGGGCACTCCACCACTGAGCCACATCCCCAGCCCTATTTTGTATTTTATTTAGAGACAGGGTCTCACTGAGTTGCTTAGGGCCTCGCTAAGTTGCTGAGGCTGGCTTTGAACTCGTGATCCTCCTGCCTCAGTCTCCCAGGTGCTGGGATTACAGGCATGCACCACTGCGCCTGGCTCGGGTGCAACTTTTTGAGGCAAGCAGAGTGCTCTTGTAAAATGCCTCTCCTTACCATCTGTCTCCCTTCCCCACCTCTCACCCCTGTCTTGTTTTGTATCCATTTGGACATGGCACAGGAAATGCAAGACAGGAAGCTGGTGCATGTTGTGGGGAGGTGTCATTTGTTGGTTCATTTGCTTTTTCATTCAGTAATGTTAAATGGAGCCTTATGATGTCCTCTGTGCTAAACTCTGAGCAAACAGGAGTGAATGTGATATTTATCTTCCAGGACTTGAGAGTTACCTTTGAGAGTCAGACAGTAGGCGAATTATCCTTTTAACATATAAAAGGAAAGAGAGAAGCATTATAAAATTAAACACTAAAAAAACTATATATATATATAATATTGAGAGATATATAATTATACTGAATGTATATATAATTTGAGTACATAAAATTTTAAAATTATGCACATTGGAAATAGCATAAACAAAATTGAAAGGCTAAAAATGATACCTGATTGAGGCACACAGGACATAAAGTGTGAGTGGTTCTTAAAAATAATGGAAGAAGAGCCTACTAGAAAAATGAACAAAATATGGCAAGAAGGATCATGTTACATCAACGATGAAATACTGATCTCATCTACTAAACTGGCAAAATGTTGTTAATTGTGTTCCCTCATGAGGCAAGAATGTGGTTGACCAGACAGCCGAGCTGTCAATGTCCTAATTAGTACCTCTTTTCTGGGTGGACAATGAGGGCAAATCAAAAACTGAAACGAGTTCTTGCTACTTGACTCTGTGGTTCCACTTTTCAGAATTTTATCTTGAGGGAATTATCAGAGGTGTAAATGAAGACTTTTTGTACAAGGATGCTTATTGTAACATTTCCTTATAGTCGTAAAAACTGGCCAACACTCTATTCCAAAATTGGATGGCTGAAGTTTACTCAGAATTGTAGAAGAGAACATTTTTTCACCATTAAAATCCATGTATTAAATGAAGATAACATGAAAATGCAGTAAGAAGGCAAATGGTTAGCAATGTGCCTGCTGACAGGAAGTCAGCCAGGTGCTTGTGGACAGGAAGTCAGCCAAGTGCTTGTGGACAGGAAGTCAGCCGAGTGCTTGTGGACAGGAAGTTAGAATGTACATGTGGACAGGAAGGATGGAGCCAGAATATTGAGTGGTTCTGTATATCTGATGGAATAGGGAGTGATTTTAATGTCTATTTTCTCCTGTATTTTCCAGGCTCACCTGTGAATAGTCATTATTACTTCAATGATACATTAAAAGACCATACCAAATAGGAAGGAAGAGACATGAATACCACCAAATTCCTTTTTCTCTCAATCCAGTTCTTTACACACAAAAGTGTTCTAAATGACTTTTGGCTCAAACTCTTTAAAGATTCTCGATGTCCTTCAAAATACAACTCTCCCACAACATCTCAAAATTCCCCTAGAATATGATATCTTGTTTACAATGACACCTCCAGAGCTTCATGGGAAATCTTGGGCTTTTTCTAAAAACTTACTCTCAAGAGGTCTTGGCATCCTCCCCAAATACTGATTTAAAAATGTTTGCTGGCTGCTCTGTCTCACCTGAGGTTCTTTGAAGTTCAGGGTGCTTTAATCCAGGAAGGCAGATGTATGATTTCTTTATTTCCTTTTTCTCCACTCTCCCCTCTTATGTTTTCAGACTTGGCATTTTAACACCAAATGAAATTATCCTTTCACTGGAAAATCAAAATGTGTATAACTGGCAAAATGTATTGAGTCAATAATATGACTGGAGTTAGAACAAGGATAAAGAACAGGACCTTACATATGGTAGACATGGAAATTGAAACGTACACTTTATAGCTGGAAAGAGGGAATGTTTAAAAGGAGATTTTGCACTAAGTATTAAATTTTAAGAGACAATGTAAGGTTGGGATATAAAAATGATAGCTGGAGACAACAAAATGTTCTACAATATTTTATGGCTATAAAAGAAATCCTTGGACATGATAATGGAATAGTTTTTACTGTTTCTTAAAAGCATTTATCATGTGGTCGAATTTAGAAATTCAAATGTACACACAGAGAACTTTTAGTGCTTTTTTGCAGTGTTGTAAGTATTCAGGTCAATATTCCCAGTAAAATGTATTCAGCACAATATAACTTAACATAAAAATATTTTCCAGGCTTTGTCTGGAAGGAACAGTTTCAGTTTGGCATGTGTTTGTGTTGTGACTCAAAAAGGAGAATTATTATCTAAGTTTTGATGTATAATATTGTAGGGTGATTCTCATTTATTAAAAATGAATATATTTCAGGCAATATTTTTATGAGAATTCCAATATGTCTTGAAAATGTCTTAAAATGGTCAGGCATGGTGGCACAGGCCTGTAATCCCAGCTACTCAGGAGGCTGAGGCGGATTATTACAGGGTCAAAACCAGCTTGAGAAAGACCTTGTTTCAAAATAAAAAGGGCTTCAGATGCAGCTCAGTGTGATAGTTCTTGCCCATCATGTGCAAGGTCCTGGGTTCAATCCCCAGTGCCTCAAAAAACAAAGTGTCTTAAAATGATATTGAACAATTGCAAAAATTTTGGCTACGTTCACGTGTATGTACTTTTCTCAGACTAGCATCTTTATTCTATGCCAAAAAAGATAGAATTGAACAAGCCCTCTTGTCAATTTTAGTGACTAATTTAGAATCACTGAGAATAATTGTGTTTATTTCTTCAAATCAGAAATAAAAACATTATTGAAAAGAAAGGAAGATGGTGTCAGTGTGAAAGATGCTGCAGTTTGGTTTCATGGACTGGATATAAACCATATATATGTTCAGAAAGCATTTACTGCACTATGTATATATAAATATATTCATTATGATTTAGAATGGGAGGTGGCAGAGATCTTTTATAGCACTCACAGAGGGGAAAAAATCTTTGCCTGAATGATAGATTGAAAATAATTAATCTATTGAAAATATTAACTTAATTACATAATCCTTGGCTATTAAAAAATTCATATTGTTTTATTTCCTAAAACTATATTAATCTTCTCTGAGCTTCTATTCCTGTTTGGGGGAAATTTGATCTTTCTTTGTTTTGTGGGCAGTCTCCACTCCCCTTGATGGAGGGTCACACAAAACGTCGTGTTCTCCTGTAGCCCAGACCATTGGGGAAGGATCCACCTGGCTTCAGTTCACACTGGTCACTTCTGAAAAGCTCCTTGGCCAATCCTGTGTATCTTGGACCTCACCACAGAGCCTTCCAGCTTTGGGACACTGGTAAGGAGACATCTGTAACAGAACAGACTGATGACTTCCTGTTTTGAGATGGAGCTAAGAACAGAAGATGCAAGTGTCCGGGGATGGAAGGAAGAACAGAAGGTGTTGTTCTGGGGAGGAACCTCCAGCAGAGGATTACCAGCTGGACAGGAGGGCTGGTGCTCAGATGTGGCCGGTCCTCCATCATGACCACGAAGCCCTCAGATTCGTGTTTCTTCCACATTGCCCCACTTTTTAGCCCTGAAAGTCAAAGTTAAGTCAGCCAATGGCTCTGAATTAGCTCCCTAATTTCAGTCTGTAAATGATTGAAATCAGATGAGCCATGACTGTGAATTCCCTCATACAAATGTGTAAATTATCAACATGGATCTGATTAAATGTGGAAAGGCAGCAGAAGGTAGTTTTTGTGGGGCTGGGATTGTAGCTCAGTGGTAGAGCGCTTGCCTAGCATGTGTGATGCACTGGGTTCGATTCTCAGCACCACATACAAATAAGTAAATGAAGTTTCATCAACAACTAATAAAAATAAAAATAAAAAGATAATAATAATATTTTTTAAAAAGGTAGTCCTTGGTACTTCATTGCAGGGTGAGGAGGGTTCAGAGAGCACACACTGTACAATGGGTAAGCTGAGAGAAAATGTTCCTGCCCTCGTGGATTTTACATTCAGGAATGCACCACACTCTTATTTTTTAAAAAACTTTTTTAGTTGTCAATGGATCTTTATTTCGTTTTTTTATTTATACCTGGTGCTAAGAATTGAGCCCAGAACCTCACACATGCTAGGCAAGTGCTCTTACCAAACTGGGCTACAACCCCAGCCCATGCACCATACTCTTCTTTGGAGAGATCAGTGAGGCCCAGGGAGCTTGGTGGGATGTGGTGGGTGGCCCTGGTGACTGTTTCAGGGTTGTTCTTTCCATCATCTCCAGCCTTTTACCCTTTTACACTTGTGATAATATCCAAACCCAGTTCTGTCACCATCTACCCTACCCCATTCCTTTCCCTCTGTCCCCAAAGGATTGGGAAACAGGCTGTAACCATAAAGACCCAGCTTCCCCTGAGCTGCCATTCACTTCAGCTTGCCTCTCACCAGCATTGGACAATGGAGTCTCCTCTCCATTTCTGCTTGACAAGTCTCCAAACACTGGTTTTAAACCACTCCTTCTCCTCCTCCCCCAGTCCCACCCGCTGAGAGTCCAGAGAGGTAGGTGTGTGAGAATGTGGTGTGGACATCAGACAGAGCCTGCAATCACCAGTGTCAGGACATTGGCCCAGTTTCCTAACTCCATCTGGAAAGTGGCAGTGATAATGATTAGAACTTAACTATTGAGGGCTTCATGAGCCTAAAGAAATAACACATCTGGGAAGAACTCAGCCCATGAGGGCAGGGCCTGATGACTGTCCTCTGTGATCATGGTTATGAGGGACCAAATTAAGTGCCCATAGCATATTCTCCTTCAACAACTTGATATTAATTCCACACACCAGTGTCTATTGCCATTCAATGATGTTTTCCAAAATGTACCTCCAGACCTGTTTTCTTGAAGCCATTACTTGTGCTGTGGGTTCCTCGTTATCATCATTATCTGCACCTTCTCTGGGACCTTCCTTGGCCCTCTGGCAAATTTCTTCTCTGAAGCAGACTTCTCGAAATGCTATCCTCCCACGGGTTCCCTTGCCCCGCACACTGCCATGTGCCACTGTGTCCCCTACTCCTTCCTGGGTCACCTTTCATGCTTCAGTTCTCAACATCTTGGTTTTGTAACAATTCATTCTGAGGGCTTCCAGAGAGCGTTGAGTTGGACAAAACATTACTACATGTCCCACCTTCTAGGAGGATCCCCAAAGAGTTAAAACTAGATACCACCCATGCTGACCAGGGGGAGGGAGAACTGCCCAAGAAAGTAAGGTGATAGTTGTCCTTTTGTGAATATAGGATAATGGTTGAGAGCAGAGGTTTTTGGGGACAGATTACCTAGGTTTGAATCCCCATCTCTGATTCTTAAAATTGTATGCCTTTAGTTGAGCAGGCCTCGTTGAATTATTTAACCTCGTTGTGTCTTGGATGTTTTATCTGTAAAATAGAGATAATAATAGTGCCGACTCCATAGGGCAATTGAATTAAATGAATCCATTATTAAGAACAGTGATAGTATCATTATAATTCCCCTAACTATCCAGTGCTTCTGACCTGCCCTAGTCCCACTGGGGTAAGAAAGAAGGAAAGGATTAAACCACTACCCTGCTCACTTGGACTCTTTCCAGCAAGGGTCAAACCTGTGCTGGAGGGCAGGGGAGGGAGGAGATGAGATTTGAATGCCATTGGAGATAGAATGTTTAATGGGCTTGGAATTTTAATACCTTTTCAGAAAATGGAAAGCTATGGGTTTGGTCCAAGATGTTATTAAGATGTTTTTTTAAAGACTTTATTGCGATTTTTAAGAAAATGAACTATTTCATATTTTTTCTCTACCAACTTTATGATGATGAGGGATAAATGCATTGGGTTGGGTTTTCCTTCCTATTCACTACCATGGCAAATTGTCAAGCTTATAAGTCACGTTAGCATTCATACATACTCAGATGGCTATATTAAAAAGCACGAACAAGAACAAGTATTGGCAAGGGTGTGGAGAAAGTGGAACATTGATTTATTACTGGTGGCAATGTAAGATGGTGCCGCCACTTTGCAGTTTGGCAGTTCCTCAAAATGTTAAGCATGGAGTTACCAAATGACCTGGCAATTCCATTGCTAGGTAGCTTTCCAAGAGAAATGAAAACTTATGTCCACACAAACATTGTCTACTAATGCACATAGCAGCATTGTCCATAATAGCCACAAAGCAGAAACTACAAAAAAATGTCCATTAATAGATGGATGACTAAAGAAAGCATAGTATAGTCATACAATGGAATACTATTCAGTCATAAAAAGAATGAGGTACTGACACATGCTACAAGATGCTCCTAATGCTCCAAAATATTATGTTAAATGAAAGAAGCAAGTCATCAAAGCTTACGTATTGTATCTTCCCATTTATTTGGAATGTCCTGAATAGGTAAATCTAGAGAGACACAGGTAGATTAGTGGCTTCTGGAACTGGGTGTGATTAGGGTGGGATGTAAGTACTAATAGCACCAGCTTTCCTTTCGGGGTGATGAAAACAGTGCACATTTAGATTTGATGGTGGTTGTTTGACTCTTCAATATACTAAAACCACTGGACAGAACTCTTCAAACAGGTGAGCTTTATGGTATGCAACTTCTATCTGAATAAAGCCACTTAAATCAGTTTATTATTCTTAACCTTTTGAAAATAGAGCCACAGTTTCCATAACCTTGGGTTTTATACTTTATGATAAATAACTTTTTCCTTCTCTCTCCACGTGGCTCCACTTACCCGTCAGTGATAGTAAAGGACAGTTGTCATTTTTCTGGCTGCCCAGATTTTGAGTCTGGGGACACTATTTATGAGTCTTGGAAGGCAGCAGCTACTATGCCACACATTGTGTGACTCCCCTTCCTCCAAATTCCTATATTGAAACTTAATTGCTAACGTGATAGTGTTAAGAGGTGAGACCTCTGGGGGAAGTTGTTAAGTCATAGATTAGTGCCCTTATGAAAGGATTGAAGAGAGTAGTCTATTGTTTTTTCCCTTCTGCCTTGAGAGGGTACAGAAAGAAAGCCCTTACCATTCTCCAAATGCTGTTGCCTTGATCTCAGACTTCCCATTCTCCAGAAATGTGAGAAATACTTTTCCTTATAAATTAGCCAGCCTCAGGTATTTTGTTATAGGCAGCATAAATGAACTAAGACAACCTCTTATTGGAGAAAATACCAGATACTTTCTTGTAGCAGGGTTAGAGACATCAATCCCAACCTAGGCAGGGCAACCTAACCCAGAGTTGGAATCAGGCAGTAGGGATAGATGAGAAGAAGCAGGAACGGTGGGGCATCTGTTCTGGCAGTGGAAGCAATGGAAGGCACAGGCTGCAGCCCTCAGCAGTGGTGGTGATCTCACTGGATTGATTCGTGGCTTGATTTGAGCTGTGATCAAATGCTGCTAATCTGGTCCACCTGTTTTGCAAGCCTGGTTATTCAACCTTTCAGCGAGTGTGTGAGCCAACTAATAGCCTTCCAGTCAATTCCTTTCCTTCCATGATCAGTTTCTCTGTTTGCAATTAAGAATCCTGTTTGATACAGTCAGCAGACAGATAATTTTCATCCCAAAGTGTCTCCAGGATACATCTTCAGATACTGTAAGTGTATATTCAAGTATCCTGTATCCAACTTTGTGCCTGCCATTCAAGATCTTATTTATTCCTCCTACTAACTTAGAGTTATAAATATCAATAGTTCTTGTTTTACAGACGAGGAAGCAGGCTCACAGGAATGGATGGCGTGGATTCAAACCCAGGCCAAGCCCATTGTCCTTCCGGTTAGCTCTCTGCTGCTCCCTTTCCATTTCCACTGCTGCTGTATCTTGCCCATTTGTGGAATGAAAGGTTCCATTCCTCTCCATCTCTCTGTTCTCCTCCTCCTTTCAATCATTGCTTGCATTGCTACCATATTTCTTTATAAAATTGTTGTTGATCCTTCTGTACAAGAGCCTCTGAGGACTCCCTGTTGTTTGTGGTGAAATGGTAGGCATTACTGCTGCTGTCTGATGCCTCCTTTCTGTCCACATCTCTTACTAATTCTGAGTCCATCAAGGTTGAGCTCTGCTCTCTCTTAGTCTGGTTCTATTTACTACAAACAGTAAGCCCTCAATAAATATCCTTAATCTCAAGACAGACTAAAGACAAAATATTGAATTCACTCCTCATGTTTCCATCGTAAACTCCAAATTCTATGGCGATGATGATTGGGGGAACAATAAAACAAGCATCAAGCATCGTATGGCAGAATGTATTGGAATGTGATATTCTTGGCAGGAAATCATTTCAGAGTGGAAAATGTTTGCTAAATATAAACACTATAAAAACATGTGCACCATCCAGGCTTTATTATTAGATTCCCAGGGATTCTTATTTAGAAGCTGAAGAGCTTGTGAAGCTATACAATTCCTGGAATGGAATTTAGGTTTGCTTTCTGAAATCAATCGGGGCAAGCCTTTTTGCACATGAGCATTCTTAGAAAGTCTTTGAACATCTATTCTTACTCACTTAACTGGTGGCACAAAGTCCAAAAATAAAATCACCATGAAGTTCTGCTTGCTTCCTGCTTTAGTTGTGCTGGAAATTTTCCAAGGAAAGCTCATGCACTTGATAAGTTCTCCTTTGCCTCTGCTATTGCCAGCACTGTGTAGTTGAAGCCTAGGCTCAAGTCGACGTCTGGAATGGTATGAACCAAAGTAAGTCAAAGAGACTGAGCAGGAAAATGCAGTGGACTGGCCCATACCTGCCAGGGGCAGATCTAGAAAGCAAGGGCAACTGTGGAGGGTTGCTCAAGAGGGACAGTGTACTTGCATCTGTCAAAGGTCTGAGCAGAGAGACCCTGCCAGGCTCCTGCCCTGCCCTCCTCTTATCCCTCCAAAGGGGACCACAGGGGGTCAAATGGATCCTAGCCACCAGCAGAAGAGATTGAACAGACTGCAGCCCACACTCTGGGGTACTCCAACATGTCTCTTGTTTTGATAGGTCTGGCCATACCTTTTATCACTGAATGTGATACTCTGTGAAAGTTTCTTGTTAAATCAATCTCCCTGATAAGACCCAGCCTAGTGCCTGGAAGCTTAAGTCCTTTCCCTTCTCTCATTACACTTCCTACTGCCTCCCATGGGATTTGGCAAGACGGCAACCACTCCATTTTTGCTGCTCTGAGCTTTGAGCCCACTGGGTGACTCTTTTGGATGCTGCTTGCTCACTTGGGCCACTGCCTGTTGTTTGGTCATGGTTTTCCATCAGCACCATTCTCACTGCCTCTTGTCCATTAGAGCCTGTGTCCTCCAGGCCTGTCTACCTTTGAAATATGATGTTGCAGAAAATTCCAGAGCCTGAGCACATTCTAATTGTCACAAGGCCCTACTACTTATAGAGGTATCAGAGACTGTCAGTGGCCCAGCCATAGGTTAAATGTTTGATAATATGAACATAAAGAATGGGTTAAAAAACCTAGACTAATGGATGGCAGAAATTGGGTAACACACCAAGGAGACCAGGGCTCCCTTAGCCCATAGGTGCCTTTATGTTAAAGAGAAAAACATGTCCCCTTTGGGTAGAACAGTTTTTAAAAGCTGCTTTTCCTCCAAGTATAATAAATGGTAGTCCCAAGAAAATAGGTGCAAGTTGTAACCCCCAGTATCTGTACATGTGTTCTTACTTGGAAAAAGGCTCTTTGTAGGGGGAATTAAGTTAAGGCTCTTGAGATGCCATCATCTTGGGTTACCCAGGTGAGCTCTAAATCCAATGACGAGTGTCCTTATAAAAAGAAGAGAGGGCTAGGAATATAGCGCAGTTGGTAGAGTGCTTGCTTTGCATGCACACGGCCCTGGGTTCAATCCCCAGCACCACAAAAAAAAAAAAAAAAGAGAAACAGAGAGAAGAAGACAGAGATGGAAATAGAGTTGGAGTGTGTAACTACAAGCCAAGCAACCCCAAATATTGCTGGCAGCTGTAAGAAGCTGAGGGGGAACCTGGAGCAGATTCTCCTCAGAACCTCTAGAAGAAAGCAAACCTGCTGACACCTTGACTTGGAACTTGTACCCTCCAGAACTGCGAGGATTAATTTCTGTTACTTTAAGTCAGTTTGCAGTAGCGTGTTACAGCAGACCTAGGAAACTAATATACGACCCCAGGAAGGAGACATGCTTCCTGGGCAGAATGAGGCTGTTTCCAGCTCCTCCTTCCCTCAGCTTGTTTTTTTGTGCAAGGCACAAGCTGCACAACCTGCAAAACCATACCCCAAGGCTCTGATAGAGATTAAGGAACCAGTGCCCAAATCCATATAAATATTAACTTTGTGGCCGGGCGTGGTGGCGCACGCCTGTAATCCAAGCCACTTGGGAGGCTGAGTCAGGAGGATCGCAAGTTCAAAGCCAGCCTCAGCAACTTAGCGAGGCCCTAAGCAACTCAGTGAGACCCTGTCTCTAAATGAAATACAAAATAGGGCTGGGGATGTGACTCAGTGGCTGAGTGTCCCTGAGTTCAATCCCCGGTTCCCAAAAAATAAATAAATAAATAAATAAATATTAACTTTGTGTAGAGACTTTGTATAATAGTGGGAAAACTATGGATTCTGGAGGCAGATGGAAGCTGGGAATTCTGGCACTGTCACAAGTTAGTATGACTTTGAACATCATTTTCTCATTCTGAAGGATGGGGTGGGGATGGAAGTGACATTTATTGATCACCTGCTGGAAATCATTATTCCTCTGACTTCAGTGGGTGGTTGGCAGACTTGGACAGTGGTTCATAGTGCTTGATGTCCCACCTGTTCTCAAGAGATATTTGCTTCCTTTCCTCTTCCCACCTTGGGTAACTGGTGGCACTGCAGGAGCAAGAAGGCTGCTTGGACCTGTGGTGTAGGTTTGGGGTCCCTTGAAGTGATATCTTCCCATGGCTTCTTGGGCCTAAAAGGACAATGAGATGAGCATACCTTCTGGAGAGGAGAAGGAAGAGATAAAGCAGGAGCAACGATTTATCAATATTGTTTCCCTACCATGGCCACAACCTGAAATCTACTCTGTATATTTATTTTATACCTAGCACTAAGTACATGTAAAAGTGGCTTAAGACAAATTCCATGATGAACACAAGTATTAAAATTGCCAAGTAGATCTCAATAAAAATTTGAGTGGAAAAAGATTTTTTCATTCCATAGGCCCATGTTTGGATCTTGTTCCTTTGCAAGGCAATAAGGAATGACTTTATTTTCATTAAAAAAAAAATAGGAAAGTTGTTGGTGGTGGAAAGTTAAATGAGAATGAGTTCACATCCTTCAAGTGGAGTCCATCTGGCCATTCTGAAGCTCAGGGATAGTCCATATCATGAACCTGCACAGAAGAGTGTATGAAAATACCAGTATTAATATGCACTATGAAGAGGATCTTGGTGGTTCATAAAACTCTTGTGAAGCATGTATGAAAATGAGTTACTGATAAGTCTTCATAGATGAAGTCATAAGATGTATGAAACAGGTGCCTTTTTCATTTGCGTTTATTTTGGTGTTATAGATATTTGATGGGTAATGCAAATATTTTATAAAACAACTCCAGTGTGACACTAGAGGATAGTTTATGTGTCTGAGTTGGAGGATTTTGAGAGCCTCAAGACTGGTCCTGAGGGCTGTGATTATAGAGATACTTGGGCAGAGCTATGAGCTTGGAGATGGTCAAGAGAGGAATGGCCACACCTTGTGCCTCCACAAATCTTTAGCAAAGTTAATGCTCCACCTATGGTGGAGCCACGGGTGGCTGAGGAGAGAGCTAAGCAGACATTGGCTTTTCCCTCCTGGGAAATCCTTAGAGGGCTCTGAGGGAGCCCTCAGACTCATCAGGGCCCTACCTGAGGTGGTGTTAGACTCTCCAGTAATTGGGACCTTACAAATCCTTTCATAACAGAAGAGGGAAAAATCATGGCCTTTGCTATCTTGATGTGTGTAGTTATTGATGAACACTTATTCCACATTAGGGGTGGCTTACTGAGCTGTGACTGCCTGTCCTGTGTGCATGCTTGGGTGTGTATGCATGCGTGCGAGCTACTCACATGAAAGGTAAGCTCTATAGGACTCAGTTCTGCTGTTTGAACTGACACAGACATATTTTAGAACTTTGAATTTGATCACTCAAATGAAGCAGAGATAATGTCTTTTATATTGGAATTGGGATAATAACTCAGTAGTGGAGCGCTTGCCTCACATGTGTGAGGCATTGGGTTTGATACTCAGCACCACATAAAAGTAAATAAATTAAATAAAAATATTGTGTCCATCTACAACTAAAAATATACTTCTTTATTTTTATTTTTAAAATATTTTTAGTTGTAAATGGACACAATACTTTGTTTTGTTTATTTAGGTTTTTTTTTTAATGTAGTTCTGGGGATTAAAACCAGTGCCTCATGCATGCTAGGCAAGTGCTCTACCATTGAACCACAATTCCAGCCCCTACATTTTTTTAAGAAAAGAATCTTTTATGTCTTTATGTTCCATGTCAGCATTACCAGAAACCCTCAGGCAAAGTTCATTGCTTAAAGGATAGTTAAATAAGGATGTGAAAGGGTTAGGTAAAACATCATCCATGTGTTATCGCTGATTCTATGGTAATATCTACTGGCGAAAGAGAAGATTAATCTCAGAGTCTTTTGCTAAACAGCATGCTGATACCCAAATCACGTTTTAACATGTTTCTTTGCAGGAAGACTGTTTTATCTCCATCCAAGGTGGGATTGATAGACTTAAGAAATGAATTTTCCTGGTCTCCAGAAGCTTGTCAGACATCCAGTGACATGTTTTTTCAAATAATTCAACTAGTCAGGTCCATCTGGAAATAGTTGTTTTGATACCTCCTGCCTTTCTTGTGACCCCCCTACTAAAGGCTACAGGAAGAATATGGTTTGCAGAAAGACTGAGATGCCCCAAAGTAGTATTTAGTGCCCTGCTGACAGTTAAACAAGCCAGCAGCTTCTTCATTGGAAGTGTCGATATTGGCAAAAGTAGCCACAGGGGCTTGGGGTGATGGAATGTTTAGCTCAGAGGGGTTGATAGGCCCCATGCCTACCTCCCATCTGTGAGAGATGCCTTCTGTGGCTCCCTGTGTAGGTGGTCTCCAGCCATGGTCTGTGTATACTCAGGGAAAAGTAAGCTCCCTGCTTCCCAAAGCAACCTATTTTCAAAGAAAGTTCTGCTGAGCTGAAATATGCTTATGTAATATTTGGTTCTAGTTCTGCTTTCTAATGCAACAAAGAATTAATCTCTTTCTCTGTGATGGGCCATACAGTCCAGACCAATGGATGGAGATGTTGGGGTTGACCCTGCTCCATCACTTAAGTGGCTGGGCAATTTAGAATCCTGTAGCAGCTTGGCTTCTTGATCTCATAGATAAAGATCAAAATCTCCATCACCTGGGATATTGTGGGGTTTGAACCAGATAATCTAATTTAACCATCCATCATAGTGTTTGGCACACGGTGGGCATATATTGAATATTCCCCTCCTCCCTCTGCTTGGCAGCTCTTCAGACACTTGGAGGCACCAAGCCTGTTTCCTTTGGTGTTCTGTTTTCCTAGCCACTGTGCTGCAGATCAAAGGGATGGAGCTGAAAGTGGGGGCTGGGAAATAGCTAAGTCAGTGTCTCCTCAAGTATGAGCACCAACAGGTGGTAACAAAGATTATTTTTAGTTGGCACATGGGTGATCATTTTACAATCAGGTTTAAATCTATCTATCTAAATGATTTTGTAGCTATCCTCTATTATGAAGTGATATCACTTTTCCATATATGATACGGTCTGCTTTAAAAATAAGCTTTCTTGAGAATAAAAGTGAATCAAGTACAAAAAGAGCTCTTATTATCACCCTATTTAAAATTGGCCAGGTGTGGTGGCCTATGCCTGTAATCCCAGCAACTCCAGAGGCTGAGGCAAGAGGATTATAAATTTGAGGCCAGCCTCAGCAACTTAATTGTCTCAAAATAGTTACAACGACTGTCTCAAAACAAAAAATAAAAAGGGCCGTAGATGTAGCTCAATGATAAAGTGCACCTGGGTTCAATCTCTAGTACCAATATATAAATAAAATGAATTCCCAAGCAAATCAAATCCTATTCCAAAATCTCATTAGCCAGGCAATTTGAAAGGCTACCAACAATATGACTAACCACATGACATTCTGGAAAAGGTAAAACTATAGTAAAATAAATGATCAGTACTTTGGGAGAAAAGAGGGATGAACAGAGGACTTTGAGGACGGTGAAACTCATCCGTATAATATTCTCTGTTGGGTATTCTTACATGTTACACTTTCCAAAACCTATAGAATATGCAACATAGAGTGTACACTAATGTAAGCTGTAGATCTTAGGAGTGTATTGATATTGGTTCACCAATTGTAACAAATGTACCATGCCAATATGAAATGTTATTTAATAATCTGAGTAACTGGAGAAAAGGGCTATGGAAGCTCTGTACTTTCTGTTCAATTTTCCTATAAGCCTAAACTATCCCAAAAGGTCTATTAATTTTAAAAAATTTCATTAGCTTTGCAAAGTACCAATTTGATTATTTATTTGCTACCATTTCACCATCTGCCTGGAGGACATTTCATGTCAAAAACCAAATTAGTCATATTTCTCATTTCACATTAAAAATGGTACCCAGTTACGACCAACGCCCAGCCTCTGAGATGCTCAGACCCACAGTCTTGGAGGATACAGTACTCCTCTTCCCCCTCAATTTGCCACCTTCCATTCAGTGCTAACTCCTGCTGCTCCTCCTCTCCTTCCTTTTGCTCCTTCTGGACTCTCGAGCCTCTTTGATTTATACAACCGTTAGGATGGACTAGACGCACCCCTCGCTCCATGCCCGGGCAGCTTTGATAGCCTCCTGGGTGGTCCTCTTTTCTGATTTCTCCCCCATTCCAAGATCATCCACCAAGATATGTTAAAACTATGTTCTAAATCCAATTTCAATCCATTCCTTCTTTGAGGACATACAAACCTCTGTTTCCAATCATCCAGCTGGGTGGAATGATCAAAGGCTGATACTACCCATGCTGAAGTAAAGACAAGGACTCAAATGAAGATCAGTCACCTGCTGATCCAACAGACAATTAACAAAGATAATTATGATTATTTATTGAGCATCATAGTGGATCCGTGATGTGAACCCTGGCCAAGGCACTCATTCCCCCGCTGCCAGAGTTTGTCCCCCAGAATTTACACACTGAAAACTTAATCCCCAGTTCATATGTTAGTGGTATTTGGAGGTAGGGTCTTTGGGAGGTAATTGGAATTACATGAGGTCCTGAGGGTGGGGGATCCCCTAATGGCATTAATGGCTTCATAAGAAGAGTAAGAGAGCCAAGCTAGCACATTTGCTCTGTCTCACCATGTGATGTCTTCTGTCATTTGTGATGCTGCCAGAAGGCCCTCACCAGATGCTGGTACCATGCTCTTGGACTTCCCAGCCTCCAGAGCCATGAGCTAAACTTCTCTTCTTTATAAATTACCCAGTCTATGGTATTCACTTAGAGTAACAGCAAATGGACTAAGACAACCACCCACTGCTGTGAGTGTTGATAGCTGGCAGCACTCAGAATTCCTCTCTAGGAATTGCTCTCACCTGAAGGTAACCATCTCCCAGGGACAGCCTGCCCCTGATGACTGAGGATGAGGAATACAAGGACCCCCACCTCCTTGCCTTTAAACTGACATTTCAGAAAGGTCACCTGAGTACTAGAACTCCTGTCATTGTGCTGCATGAAAATTCAACCTCCACCTCCTCCTACCTCTTGCTCCCCAGTGCACCCCCTAATAATCCTCTTGCACACAAATCTCTGTCTTGGCATCTGCTTCATGAAGAAGGAGCCCTGTGACAGCACCCACACCCTAAGTTATCTCTCCTTTATTGTTCAGATCAGTGACCAATGGTCCATGCTATTTTTTTTAAATAATAATAATAATTATCTGTTGTTAAATTCTTTCTAGGAATCAGGCATGGTGGTGCACACCTATAATCCCAGCACTTGGGAAGCTGAGGCAGGAGGATTGCGAATTCAAAGCCAGCCTCAGCAACTTAGCCAGGCCCTAAGCAACTCAGTGAGACCCTGTCTCTAAATAAAATACAAAATAGGGCTGGGGATGTGGCTCAGTGGTGGAGTGCCCCTGGGTTCAATCCCCAGTACCAAATAAATAAATAAATAAATACTTCCTAGGTTCCAGTTGCTTTAGGATATTTTATTTACATGTGTTTTCTAATTTTTATATCAACCTTGTGACATAGATAGGTCTGCTTTCCAGATGAAAATATTAAGAATTAAAGAATTTGGAATGAGCAGAATTAGTCCAGTCACAAAGGTGACTGGATTTAGTGAAGTCCAGTCCGGGGTTCCAGGGAGGCCTGGAACACAAGTGACTTGAGGATAAATTACTTACCTAAGGCTCCTTTACTTCTCTCTGCCCAGGGGCAGATTTGGTGCCAGGAGACGGAGGCTCAGTGGGGCGAGGCGGGCTGGCCAGGATCCCATGAACCTTCCTCACTGTCTTTCTTCCAGGGGCACAGCCTGGCTCTACTTTTTTTTTTTTAATATATTTTTTAGTTGTAGGCAGACACAATACCTTTATTTTATTTTTATGTGGTGCTAAGGATTGAACCCAGGGTCTCATGTATGCTAGGCAAGCTCTCTACCACTGAGCCACAACCCCAGCCCAGACTGTACTTCTTTTTGCACATGATGCCTCCATTCTAAGCTAGCTATTCTGCTTTCCCTCCCCTTCCTTAATGTGACCACGCCTTTTGTCCATGCTGTTTTGTCTTTGGAAATGCTCATTCTTTAGCCTAGGACCATGGAATCCCTTTCAGTTTGGGTTAAAAATAAATAAATGAATAAATAAATAAATAAATAAATAAATGAATAAAATAAGCAAACTATCTCCTTCCCCAAGGTTTTCCTAACACCACTCCTCAAGGACCTCAACAGGCAGTGTGGTCCTAGATCCGTCCTCTTTCGTATTCCACAGGAGGTTGTCCTCAGAACCAGGAATGCTTCCTCTGGTGAGATGGAGGATTTGCTTGAGTTGAGAGGGTTCTACTCTCACACGCCTTCTAAATCAATTGAGAAAAAGCAAAAGAAGCTAATTGTAGCACCAAATTTTTATGCTAAAATTCAGAGTTTCACAATACTGGCTTAGAGGAGGAGGCGCTGGTCCCTCACTCCTTCCTCAAATCTGGCCCCTGGAACCCAATGCAGGTGCAGCAATCGTGGCGGTAACCGGAGCAGAGCAGGAGCCCAGCCCCTGTGAGCCCAGTAGGTCCAAAAGGGGAAAGTGGTTAGGGAAGGAGATGCAGCCAGGAGTGGGAGCAGGGCCTAAAGTGGTCCTTCAATGTTGTGTCCTTATTGTGTAGAAACAGGGACTGGGGTCCAAGGCCCGTCCACTCTGCTTCAGAGCAGCTGTGGGCTCTGATGAATGGACCAGGGTGCATGTTCCCTTGAACTTCTGGTGTTGACCTCCACTTCTGAACTCTTCTCGTTGCCCAGACTAGAAGGTTGGGAGCATATCAAGAATGATGTCACCACATGTCACTTTTCATACAGTGCCAGTGCTCCTTCCAATAATAGACCCCAGAATGCCAATCTTCACCAACTCCGTTAAGCAAATGAACTTGTCTCTAGTTATTACCACTTCTGCGGTGCCTGGTGAGTTCCCCGTGTTTTTCAAATGCTGCTGGGTCAGAACCCTTCTGCCAGGCTGACTGGAATGGCTAGAGCAGTTTAACACCCACAGCTGGGAAAGCAAGGGAGCACCATCCGAATATTTTCTGACATGAGTGACTCCTACGGCAGAAGTGAAGCTCTGTATTGTGATAAGGCAGTTTGGCAGAACCCTGTCCCCTTTATGTCATTGCCACTCGGGAGAAAGTCTTATTCTGTCTTTTCATGTTTACAACATTATCAAGAATAAAAATAAATAAAGCAAACCATGACTCCTTTGAGTCATCCAGTCCTCAATGGACGGATGAATCCTACATCCAGAACCAGAAAGGATGTTTTAGTTACCTGTTGTCTGGGTCCCACTCATTTGGCTGGAGAAGAGCTGCTGGGAAGATTCAGGATGCCCGGTGACATCTGAAGTACTGGTAACAATATATTTGTTGTTATCTGAAATCCAAATGTCACTGGACATTCTGGATCTCCACCCCCCTAAATCTGACAAAAATGGGCTGGCAAGAATCAGGAGAACTCCAAGGAGAAAATATGATGGGTGAAGACTTTGGTCTGGGAAAGCAGGGAAGACCATGTTTTTAGTGGTAGCCAAGATCAAAGTCATGCACGTTACAGGAAGGTGGGCATAACCAATTTTCTGGAAGGCAGAGAGCAGCACCTTCATGCACTTCTAGAAAGTCAGTTGACTGATGAGGATAGGTTTGGCCATTAGTTGTTCTGGCATCCTAGCAATGGGCTGGGGGAGGGAAGGAAGATGAGGTCATAGGGAGCCCAGATAGCAGAGCTGGCTGGGCTGGGGGCTGGTTCCTGATGAGATGTCTGGTTGTTTAATATCCATTGTTCAAAGTTATAGGGCAAGTGTGGCCTTGCTTTGGTGGCACTAAAATCCACTGAGATCCAATGTGGCAGCCCAGTCATGAGAGAGCCCCAATTCCTGAAAGGAGAGGGCTGTCAAGAGTTAGATCAGAGTCAGGACTTCTGACCCAGTAGGGTCCTGGAGAACACGGCAGATAACCTTGAAAGAGATGGAAGGTTAGATAATGAACTTAGCCAGAGTGGGCTCTTGGGCTTTGGAATTTCTCCTAACCCCAAGGACCCTGCCAGGGTAGCCTTCTTGACTGTGGGTAGAGCTGGGGCATCTCAAGTCCTGTCTGTTTTGGCCAAGTTGACTCAGGGTCCAAGAGATGGCAGGCCTGTGAGACGGGTTGAGGAGCCAAGATCTGAATTGCTCAGAGGAGGCTGGGATAACAGCCTCCAAACTGCCTTCACTGGTGCCTGGAAGGTGTATTGGGGTAGGGAGCGGACTGTGTACCAGACACCACATGAAGAGCACAGAAGCAGAGGGAAAGGCAGTTCTGACTGAAGCAGGAAAGTACAGGCCTGAAAGGCAGGTGAGTCATGGTATAAAGATAGCATCAGGTGCCACGAAAGGTCTTCCCCTGGAAAACAGAAACAATGATAAAAAGCACAGGATACGCTACTGTAGTCTGCGTGTGAGCGCTGGCTGGACTCACAGGCCCAGCAGGAACCTGTCCTAAAGAGGCTGTCCCTGGAGAGAGCTTGCAGACTGAGCATCCTGCACCCTTAGCAGGAAGGCACATCTCCATTGGGTCTGAAGTCTCAGCTGGTTGTATTGGACGCAGTTTGTCTTACGTGAAGACAGAGAGAGAAATCCAGGTGCGCTGCAGGCACTGGGCACTGAAGCCAAGAAGGAAGAGGGTTTGCAGAAGTGAAAGAGAGAAAGTGAGGAGATCAAAGGAGAGATATGGAAAGACAGAAAGAGGCCACACAAACACCATGCTTTTTTTTTTTTTTTTTTTTTTGCCTTTGATCCATTCATTTAGGCATTTTGACTGAAATTTCTGAAGATGAGTGTTGGCTAGATCTTCTGTCACCTGGTTTTGCAGTTTTTACTTTTCAATTTTTACACAAAAATGTGTGTAATGCAGGGACTTCTTAAGGTATTTCTTACTCGTGTAACTTTCTACTAAATTGATCTAGATTAAATTTTTGAAAAGTTCACTGGTTGAAAGTGTTGGCCCTGAGGACTTCCTGGCCTAACTTCTAGATGAACTTCCAAATGCCCGAGTGTTCAGGAGTGGAGAAATGCTCAATCCACGTCGATGTTTTCCCTAGCCCTGGGAGCTGAACTTGCCCACCCTTGTCTTTGGTATCAGTGTGTGGTCTCTGGGCAAGTGGTGTTTGTGTTCCACTTATTTGATTTTGGTATTTACTACATCTCCACTTACATTCTCAAATGTAAAATAAACTATTTCAAAATGATTTTTCACACTTCTGGAGTTGAAACCAAGGCAAAAATGCATTGTTCTAGCAAGGAAAAATATATCAACGGGGTAAAATAAAAACACCCACTTTTGAAATTCAAGGCCAAACTCTGGAATTTAATCATCTCTTATAAAAATAAACCATTTTTCGAAAATTACTTCATTGAACATTGATTCAGTCTGGAAATTGGATATCAAGAAGCAAAGACAATAAAAACTCTGTGAGTTGGCATGAAAAGGCCAAAGCATGTTAGTCTAAGTGTTCAGGTTAACAGACAATCACTGTGTGTTCATTCTCAATGAAAGTCCAGTTTTCAAGGCGGGCTCTAGCAGGTGTGGCAGTAAGGTGCCAGACTTGAGAACACTGGCTGGGGATCTTCTCCCACCTCTTGGCCTGTCCATCATCTAAGGCAAGTGACTTAACTAAGACAAGTGACTTAACCTCCTAATATCTTTGTCTGAAAGTGAGATGATTAAAGAGGTGGTTTGGTTTTTCTTCAAATCCTAGACTCTGATCCCTCAACAAAGACAATCAAATTCCATGAACACTAAGAAGTTTAATTGAGTGTTATGTGACAGTTCACATGGCAGTTAGGGTCTTGCTGTGGATGAGGGTCACCCATAGGTATGCTCCCTAAGGGGCTGATGAAGTGTTGGTGAGAATTCATGGAGATTTGGGGGATTGAAGACGAGATCAGTTCTTCTGGACCACTTCACGAGGTGGCACCCATGGAAACTGGGAAAACAGTTGAGGATACTCAAGCCCAAGGCACCTGATCCAGTGCCTAGGACCCTGAGGCTCATTCCTGAAGCCCCAAGCTCTGGGAGGACTGACTTCTTGGGCACCATTCCATAATCTCGTCATGGCACACACTAGCACAATCGTCAGGAAGCTCAGACTAGAAGACAGAATTTATTCTAAAATGGAGAGTGACATTTTCCACAATAAACATGACAACTACTAGAGATAACACTCCTTTATATTTTTATTCTGTAGTTCTTGTTGTTTAAAAATTCAGCATGAATAAGAAGGAACAGATTTGAAATAGGTGAGAGAATAAATCACTTGATAATACCTTGATTTGGAGGCACCTCTAAAACATCTGAGTATAAATTTTGAGATAGATAGGTAGATACTCAGATCTGGAAGCCATGAGGAAATTCTGGGATGGAGAGGGTTTTGGAAGTCATCAGCCTAGATAGCTGAGAGTTGAAGCCACCGCAAGAGACAGAATTAAACAAAGCTGGCACTCAAGGGAGCGCTAATATTTAAGGGGGTGACAAAGTCATGGAACTAGTAAAATCTGTAGAGCTCACGTGGACTACTTATAAAGTGATTTGAAATCATTTCACAAATAAATTACACAAGACAAGTTGATATGATCTGCATTACATAATGATATGTGTAAAGATCAGCAAGGGCCCACACCCAATGGAATTGTTCATTCATTCACTTGTTCAGAGTGAAAGCATTCATTCCTTCAACCAATGTTTATTGAGTACCTACTATGTTCCTGGCATTATTCTAACCATTGAAGACACAGCAATGAGAAAAATAAGTCCTTTCTATGGGGGAGTTTTATTGCGGTCACACACACACACACACACACACAACACTATAGAACCAGCTCCCCAAGACTAGAGCATAATATAGACAGTCCTATATGCTTAGGGCAAGGATCCTCTTTCATCCTGAAGGACTAACTGTCATCACCACCAACACATAACTTTGGCCCCATTCTTACTTTTGTCTTTTATCCACTTAAAAGGGGAACTGGATGGTTGAGTTGCAGGATTCTAGCCAAAGCATGCTCCCGCTAGTCAGTAAGCTGAGCGGATCTGGCTTCTGTCTCACATTACTCAGGAGCTGGGCATCTGCAGGCTGAGCTCATACTGAGGAGGCCTTGGCAGGACCTTGATCTCCCTCCACATGGACCCTCGCTGGATGACGGAGAGCAGCCGAGGTCATGGTGCAAATCTGAGATGGCAGGTTCTGAGGGCAAAGCTTGCAGGAATCATTTTTGTTGGAAATTCTTTCATTCTAGTCTATTGTTAGAATTTTGCAACTTCAAGTCTTCCAACTGTAGAAAAAGTGAGGATAGACCTATCATTTTGTTTCTTATAAATTAATATTTTTATTAAAAATCTCTTAGATAAGTAGAAGACCAGAGGTGTTTTTTTTTTTTTTTCATTTTGGGGTCAGTATATTTTTGGTTTTCATTAGCCGTTCATTTAATTCCATGTTTAAAACTTTCTATCAATACCTATCCCATAATGTCTCTAAGTTCTGTGGTTCTTTAAAGTAATTCCCACATAGGGGAATTTCAATCTTTAATTTTTCTATATTTAATATTAAATTTCCATAAATTAGCAACTGATAAAATTGAATCATGGTTGATCTGTACAGTGGCTTTGCTACATTAAAAGTCTTTGTTTTGATGTCGTAATGATCTTTAACCTATATTGAGAATTTTACAAGTCTACATTTGTGAGAAAAGGATATGCACACACATACATTTACTATCTCTGCATATAGGGGAAATATCAGTTGTCCCTGGAGTGGGGAGTTGGGTGACTGAGGGACAGGAGTGAAAGGGACACTTCAATATAGTATACGAGGGAGCCTTTTGATTTTTGAGTGAAATGGACTATTATAAATAAATATGTAAACAAATAACACACATTTAGATTTTAAATATTTCAACCCCTCACAATCATGGCCCTCAACCGCATTTCAAGTGTGTTTCCCACATGACCCATCTTCCCTTTATAAGCCGTCTGCTCTTGCCAGATTGGCCTTCCACCAGACACCTTCCTAATCTGAGACCATCTCAATCCCTTCAGGGTCAGGTTGTCAGGTCCCAGTTCCACCCAACCTGCATCTTCTCGGATCTCAGTGAGAAGCGCCATGTCTCCAGCCACATGCTATTCTCTCGACTTCGATTCTGCGCAGCCTTTGGGTTCCCCAGATTGGGTACATTCATAGGACAACATCCATCCCATTCTTCTCTTCCTTAAGGCAGCACATCTTGACTTAAAGAAGATGCATGAGGTAGGATAGCAAAACTTCTACTATAAGAGGGTGGCTCCTACCCAACACAGCGCGGCCTTCTGGAGGTGCACTTTCCTGCCCCTGGAAACCAAGTCCAGCACTGGATCCTCCTGACCAGAGGCCAATACCACTTTTCTCTTCCTCCTGGGATGACATGTATGTGAAGGACTTCTGCCCCTGCAGGTGAGGTTTCTTAGTCTTTCCGCCCATGAGGTCTGTGTAGCCACCAGGTGTGACATTGCTCAGCAGGTATCTTTTGAAACTTGCCTGAACCCATAAGTGGCTCTCTACTCCAGTTAATGACATATCCCATGTCTGCCTCTCTTGTTGGGACTATAGTGACACTAATTTTGTAAGATCTGGATCTCAGAAAAAATTTATGATCTTCACATTGGACTTAACCTACAAAATGGCAAAACTCCATGTTTTCTCTTGGTTCACCAAAAATGATACCAGACATAAGGTGATATTGGGATGAGGATGAGAATGAGGATGATGATGGTAATGGTGATGGTGATGATGATGGTGGTGGTGGTGGTGGTGGTGGTGGTGATAATGCAGTGATAGCTTACAAATATTTAAGTGCTCACTCTGCACCAGACACCAGACCAAGTACTTAATATGCATTAGCTCATCTAATCCTTACCATAACCCTATGGAGTAGGCAACAGCCCTATTTTACAGATACAAAAATTGAAACTCATAGAGGTTAAGTCTCTTGTCCAAGGTCACACAGCTGCTAAGTGGAGAACCTAGGATTCGAACCTGTAAAGTGTCTCCCATGCCTTTAAACACTGTGCATGCTGTAATAAGTGCTTTGTAAGCTGTTAACAATTCAATGATCTTCTTGGGGTGATTTTTTTCTATCTTCATCAAAGATTCCCCTCTCTGTGTGTGGGGGGGAGCTCTTTGTCCAAGACTTCACACAGGTCATAAGTTGAAGACCCAGGGTTTGGAACTAGCTAGTCTGCATTCCAAGACCAAGTACTTGCTCACTGTGTTCTTCTGCCACTCTGGAGTGAGAATGTGGTGGTGATGTTGACCCAAACCCCAGTATAGAGTGTAAGTGACCTAGTATCTGCAGAGCACAATGTGAAAACTTTGGCAGGCAGAAATCTGGCTTTACCCACTTTCTCCTGAAAGAGACCAGACCATTCCAGCCCTCAGGAGAGGGGCATCTTGTTGAAAGTGGTGCTCTGGTTTCCCCAGACAGGTTTGTTAGTGCCCCTTGCTGTGGCCCCAAATTCATACCCCAGGGTGGTGGTAGGAGGAGATGGGCTTTGGGCTATTAGGCTATTAGGGCAAAAGGGTGGAGCCCTCAGGAATGGGATGACAGAAAGACATGAGAGAGTTTGTTTCTTCTCTCTCTCTGTTCCCACTATCTGAGGATACAAAGAGAAAGTGGCCCCTCTGCAAACCAGAGAGAGTGCCCTCAGCAGACAGCAGGACTGCTGGGATCTTGATCTTAGATTTTAGCTTCCCAGAAATAAATGTGAGAAATACGTTTGTGATTTAAGCTGCCCCATCTCTGGTATATCTGTTACAGCATCCTGAACAGACTAAGATAGCCCTCTTGCTTCACCGCTTGGGTTCCAGTCCTACGACTGTGTCCCAGCACTGACCTCAGACATATGCATAGGCATCCCTTTTTTAGGTGTGAGTGGGAGGTTTTGTCTTTGATTCTAGTCACATTCCTGGAGAAAAGGAGAAAGAGCTAAGAGAAGCCTCCATCTTCTTCACTGTCTGTTTAAAGGCCCATCTCCCACAGGTACCCAGATCTGCCCACTCAGCCATGGTGATCCCTTCCCCTGAGCAGCTGTAAATCTAGTTTTGACAGCCCATACAGGTCCACAGCCAACCTTGTGTGGACCTTTGCCTTGACACATATGATGCTCTGGTGCCCACCTGTAAGACTTCAACACTTATTGAACACCACCTGGCTACCATGCCACCAGGTAGTAAAACAAACAAAACAGTGATCTCTACCCTATTCCTGCCCTCAAGGAGCTCACAGACCAGTAAAGGAATAATCATACTTTAAAAAGTCATCACTGAGGCCAGTGGGACGTGATACCCCTGAATTTTGCATGGGGGATCAGGGAGAGCTGCTAAGAGGATACTGTCCTTGACATGAGTCATGACGATATAAAAGGAACTTTCAAGGAGTGGAAAGAGAACAGAGGAAAGGGGGAATTCAATCGGAAAGTGTTTGGGGAGAATGGCAACCAATTCAGTACAGAAGAAGAACAGTGTCCATGAAGAGGCAAAGAGAGGGAATGGACTCGTCGGCATGGTGGATCCACAACATGAATTCTTCCTAAATGTAGGCTCTAAATAGCCAGGATTTTTGTCTGTTAATTGATGGATCTCTGGATTGCCACAGTGTCTGGAAAGACAGACGTGCTAAACATGTATTAGTCATGTGGGAAAAAAAATGAATGTTGGAGATAGATTAATGAATGTAAGTTGGGCAAAGTTTGGACTTGGTCCTGAAGGGTTATTACTGAAGGACTTCAGCCAAGTGAATGATGGATGGGTCAGATATTCATTTTGCATAAGCACATAATCAACTGCAAAAACAGAAGTAATTAAAAGGCTCAACATGAAGGCTGAAATAAAACATGCAAGCATCATCTGTTTATAATTTGTAATTGTTAATAAAATAAATAGCAATGAAGATTTAAAATACCAAGTATAAGAATGTGTGAGATGCACATTTTAAAAAATTATGTATGAACTTGATTGAAGAATGAGAAGACTTAACAGACTAGAGTCACACCATGTTCCTGGGCAGGAAATCTCATATTGTTAAGATGTCATGCTTCCCTAGTAAATTAATATATAAGTTTAATATAGTTTCAATTGAAATCCCAGTGAGATTTTGTGGTACTTGACAAATAGCCTTTAAAATTCATTTGAATGCATAAATGAATGAAGATAGCCAAGAAAAATTTTAAAAACCAAGAAAAATGAGAAAGGAGTACATTTAACCAGATCAAAAGACACTGTATAAATTTACAGTAACTAAGACAGTATGGAATGGATTAAAGAATCTAAACCAGGCTCTGGTGTATATCTAGTTAGCTAACATGGGGAGTTTACTGTGTGCCCCATGTTGTTCTAAGCATATACTCATTTAATTCTCGTAAAACTCTCTGAAGTAGGTCCTAGTATTGTCCCCATTTTTTATGTGATAAAGCACATGTGGGTTTTGACACATGTCTATAGTTATAGAGCTAGTGAATGGCATCCAAGCTATCTGACTCAAAAGGCTTCGTTTAAATCACACACCAAAAATGGTCTTTCTGCAGGTGAAAAACCAAGAAAAAACAAAACAGGGGAATTCAAAAAAGTACTAGAGGTTGGACAAATTTGACCATACAACATTTAGAACATCTATTCTGAAAAAGCAATTTTAAATGAAAAATAAAAATCTAGGCAATCCTCCGCACTGCAAAAAAAAAAAAAAAAAAAAACTAGGAAAACATTTGCAAAACATATGATAGTGAAGAGTTACTATCCTTAATATATAAAGAGTGCTTACATATCAATAAAATATGAACCCAAATAGAAAAGGCAAGGGATAAAAATGAACAAGCCAATTCATAAAAGAAGTAATGAAATGGCCAATAAACATATAAGATGCTCAACTGAATAATAACCACAGGATGATAATTAAAAAGAGATATTTTCCTCCTCTCAGAATGACAAAGAGTAAAAACATTTAAAAATGCCTACGGTTGGCAAGATTGCGCGAGTGTGAACAATAACATTGGTGCTTGAGTTGATAAGAAAAATATCAGTAACATTGATCCTGCCTGTATTTCAACTTTTGACATTTTGTTCATCACAGACTTTTTTGAATTATTTCTTAAAAATCTGTTGCAGTAAAATATTGCGACTTGGTTACTGAAATTTTTTTGTGTTCTTAAGTTTGTGTTCAAAGCAAGGTATCTCACTTACCTCTTCCTAATACAAACCCTAGATGGAAAAATAAGTTGTTCCTGTCTTTGAGGATGGTCTCCAAGTACCAATTAAAGTGTTAAAATGCTAGATGGGCTTAGCCACTAGTACAGTAATTCTTTTTTTAAAATATTTTTAGTTCTAGATGGACACAATATCTTTATTAATTTTTTTATGTGGTGCTGAGAATCGAACCCAGTGCCTCACATGTGCTAGGTAAGCACTCTACCCCTGAGCCGCAACCTCAGCCCCATGTATAGTAATTCTTTCACCCAGGAATTTTGCCTAAAGGAATGACTGGGTAAATGCAAAGATTCATATGCAGAGGGATGCTTACTGTAATACAATTTGTAAGAAAAAATTTTATATGACCTAATTGACCATCAGTAGAAGACACTTTAATAAAGTGTGGTACATTCATACAGTCAAGTACTATACAGGCACTAAAAATGATGGCACAGAGGATGACATATTTAAAGGAATAGATATCCATTGTGCACTAGAGAGTAAATTAAAAAGTGAGAGTGCATAAAACTCTGTGTGCACAATAATCCCAGTCATGCAGCACACATACACAATGCCAAAAAAGTCTCAGAAGTCTCCTTTGGAGCAAAGGTAGCAAAAGCGAATATCACATTTCACAAAAAGCAGCGCACCATGGAAGCCACCATGTTTTCTCTCACAAAACTCTTTTTGCTAACTTACCCCTGCCTAAATCTCTGATATATCCTCTTCTCCCCAAGTTGACAGTGCCTCATTTGGCAGCAGTGAATCTGCACCCCACCCCACCCCTGACCCAGTTCCCCACGTCTTTGATTCCACAGCTCTCCCCATCCATCGTCCAGGAGACCTGGTCCCTCCAGCACATTGGCCTGCATCCCTGGAAGGCAGGTGTGGGAGGTATTTGTTTTATTTGGGGAATTCCTCAGTTTATGAGTCTGCCTCCCTCCCTAGAAACCAATCCTGTTATTCCAACCTCCTTTTCAGCTAGACCACAGGTATGTGGCCTGGGCCCAATCTGCTGTCCCTGCCCCAGACTTGGAACCAGAAGCTGGTGACTCAGAGCAGCTGGAACTACACAGAGTCCAATCTGGCAATGGTGGCAGCAGATCCATCAGTTTTCAGACACAGCAATGGAAGGGGGCCTTTTGGAGATGCTCAGCAGCCGGCATCTGTGAGTCTGCCTCCTCCAGGCTGGTTTTGCAGTGTGATGGTGACTTGTGCCTGGCCATGCAGCCCCTCTAAGCCCAGATTGCTGACCCTTTCAGAGATTCTATGAGTGACCTGATATTCTTTAATAAATCCCTCTTCTGCTCATATTAGCTAAATTTGCTTTTCATCGATTGCAATGAAGAATCCTGATGGATGCTTATTGATGTTTGGCATTGCCATATTTTGTGGAAAAACCTGATTTCAATACACATTATTACACACTCCTCAAAACAAAACAAAACAAGCTTATATGGCATGTTAGGTTAACATGTTTGGGGCAGCTTCATTCACCTAGAGCTGGGTAATCTGATACAGCAGCTCCTGGGCACACATGGCTATTTAAACTTTAATTAATTAAATCTAAATAAAATAAAAAATTCAGGCACATTCCAAGCATTCAGTAACCATACCTGGCCAGTGGATATCCTATTGGGCAGTGATATTTAGAATGTTCTCATTATCACAGAAGTTTTATTGGAGAGGGCAATCTGGAAGGACCTTAAGATCTCACCAGCCTACCACACTGAACCACTTTGGGATAGTAGAAGACCACGTTGGGATTCATTGCTTGAACTATCTGACCATATAACAAAAATTTTATGTTAACAGCAATGTGAGCCTAACATGCATATGTTATGTTTTACTTCACTATTTAAATAGGTCTGACTTTCTCACTCTCTGCCTTCCAACCTCACGTTCTCCCTCTCTTTCTTTGCTAAGTCTGTTGGTGAATCCATCCAAGTTGTTTGGGCATATGCTATTAGTCTTCTATAAAGGACCTGTCTTGCCAATGTTATGGGATTGCTATGAGTATAATAATATGATCCAGAAGGGGACTTCATGTTCCTGATTGGGCTGGAAGGAGCCTTAATATTACATGAGTCATGATTGTAGCCATCTGACTTCGAGCAAATCACTAACCCTCTCTGGATTCCAGTTTCCTTATCAGTTCATTGTAAAGGTCAAATGGGATCATTACTAAGTTCTCTTATGTCACCAACATTGAAAATTTCTGATCCCACATGAAACCCTCAAAACCTCATTTAAAATGTCTTCAGGGGAGCTGAGAATAGAGTTCTGATGTTGGTGGGCAATATTTGGGGAGCCAAGCAATCTTTATTCAATGCTAATGGGCACTAGCCCATTTTTCGGGTGGCAAAGCTTAGAATGTGAGAAGCAGAATGATAAAGAGTTTGCACTACAACTTCTCCCTCTGAAATCACTCCCTGGGCATATTTTAATGTACTGTTAATGTTTAAATGCTCAGAAGCAACTTGCAAATAAGTTTTTAAATCTGCGTTTTTCTTTTTGGGTGGCCCAGTCATGCTTGGCAATTCATTGCTTGCTTTGGGAACACAGTCTACCCGAAAAAGATGAAATTGGTCCAAATAACTAACTGTGTGTTCTTCTAAAAAAAAATTCAAACTCACATTTCAAAGTTACCACTTTAGATCAGCCACCTGGTGCATCCCAGGGAAAGACAGCACGAGGCCCTGCAAAGGCTTTCCTGTTTGGGAATTCAAATGCACACAGCATAGTCAGCCTGTTGAGTCTCCTGCCCTGACAGTTTCTAATAACCGATTACAGTGTGAGTCCAAAGCTTTTTGAGAAGCACGCCTATTCTAGGTCAAAGAGGGTTAAGCCCTTGCAGATTTAATAGCTTCGAGTGTCTTGTTAGAACTTTCTACCAGGAAAATGGGCATTTCATTTATGTCCAGTGGACAATCTTGCTATGGTGGCAGCAACCACAGTAACATTCATTAAGCATTTTCTACATGTTCCGCACTTTGTGTGCCTTGCAGTGTTTACTCACAAGCAACCCCATTTTACAGATGTGGAAACAGGCTCCAAGAGTTTTAGCAACTTGCCTTGCTTTCTATCTCAGTTAATCACTGGTGTAAAGATGGGAGGATTCGAAGCTCGGAGCTGCTGTCAACATCTTGACCCACACACATAGAGATGGAAAATGATCATAGCACACAGAAGAAGGGAACTGGGAAAAATCTTGTCCTGATGACAGCAATGGATTCCTGAAGTCAGTTGTGCCTGAAGCCAGCTCCACCTGGCACTTTGAAACTCTGTGGAGTCAGTCAAGTCCCTTCCAACCTAAGCTTTTTTGGGGTCAATTTTTCTTTCACATGTACTATCAAGAATCATATAATCTTGCTTTAATTATTGTTACCAAGACAAAAAATACATAACCTTATCTAAGGGATAAATTTTAATGCAGGAATGTGTAGGAAAATAATTCAGTGTTTCCCCTGGGTAAGGCATGGAGACCACATGGCCTCCACCGTGGTCTCCAACACCAGCTGATGGTGGAGGTGTGTGAGGCTCATCATTGCCCCATTCTGGAACCTAAGCCCTGAATTACACCAGAGGAATAATTTAACATGGCATTTCGCTGAAACATCCTGTAGATATTTTAGGTATTTGTACAGGGAATTTTTTGACCTTTGAATAATATATGTGCTGAGAAAGGTCTTGGGATATTTTAACATGTTAAACTGAGATAGACCCGAAGGGGGTTTATTTTGGTCTCTGTTGGCTCCTACTTTTTTTCCCCCAAATCCTATTGGATTTTTAGTTTCTATGAGGGTAGTTACACAGTTTTTTTTGTTTTGTTTTGTTTTTTGGGTTTTTTTAGCTGCAGCATATTTCATGCTATTTGATGGTCACTTTTTCAAAGGGGACAGTCTGTTGCTAGGCTCCCCTTATTTCCTGATAAGGCTTTTTCTCCCTTAATGATCTAGGAGTATTACTACTGACCTGCTGTGGCCACTCGGGCCTCCAGAAATCACCTCCAACTTAACGTGTTCCAAACTGGGTACTGGGTACTTAAAATGGATGCACATTTTTCCAACATTTAAAACTGCTGCTCAAGTCTTTGAAAATATAAGTAAGGGATCACAGTCATCAGTAAGCCAGCGTAGACAAAGGCATCACGAGGACGGGATCTCTTACATAGAAAGTTCATGATTGAGGAAAAAAACCTACCTTGTCTGCCCTTTGGCAGAGGAGACCGGAAGTACTTCCGCTCAGTATGATAGAACACAGCTGAAACTGGGGATTAATTAGAAGCACGCATTTAGATTATTCTGCTAAAGACACACGGGGACTGAATCTCCCAGTGTGAGACAGTTCCTAGGTGAGGGTTTGGCATCTTTGGAGAACCTGTTAACCTTTCTGTGTAATTAGGCTGCCAAAATATAACACTTCCCAGAGGACCTATTGTTTCCTCAAAAAGAATAATATGCACTGTGGAAGTTTGTGGGTGAGAAAGCAATGACTTGATGATAAGTTATGATGTTTGGTTTTCTTCCATATTACTAAAGGGATATGGACCAAACCTCTCTTGCTCATTACTGAGTTTCTAGAATCTATTACAGTGATTGCATACACCAGACATCCACTAATTATTTCTTGAAGGAATAAATGCACTAAAGCAGTGAGCATATACCTTGAGAAGATGAAAGCCACCTTGCTGAGGAGACTTCCGGAGCTGGGTGATAAAGAAAGAGAAGTTATCTTGGTGAAAAGAGGGATGAGAGAAAGGAGAAAAAGAATTGTAGTCAAAGGACACAGAATGCACAAAGGAACGGAGACCTGGATTTTAAGCATCTGATCATTCCTACCAGGAATCCATGAATAAAATCTTGCACAATGTAGTAACTGACAACCTTCACAATAAAAATGCAAACAAAATCCCGATTCATAAATGACCTGCTGTGAGCATTGGCCAGAAGTTGGACTACAGCTAAAACATAAGCATTGTATTAGTCCAGTTGCTTTTGTGAGGTGATGAACCATTTCTCGAAGGTGGTGGGTTCCTCCCTACTGGTTTTATAAGGCTATTATATAGTATGGTCTTAGTTTAGAATTCTTCCTGGGGCTGCATCACTGAGAGTAATGACAACTCAAGGATCGGTCAGGAAAGTGCACTAGCCTGCTACATCTGGTAAAGTGGGAAATTCTTCCCTACTTGGTCTTTGCCTAACTGCTGTGCTGTTGTCAATAGTGTACTTCTGAGACTTTGGATTTGACTTGAGACATCTAAGACAATTTTTAGGTATCACCAGGTCTTAGAAATCTTTTAACACCTTTATCTCCTTTTATAGAGTTAATGTATACAGATTAGGAGTCCTTAAAGAATGACATCATCCTTTTCTCTGCCCAGTGGGATGCTTTGCAGAAGGGAATGGGGCTGAACACATTTCCAAAGGTGTTAGGCTAATGGATTTACCAGATGATAGGCCATCCTCAGGCAAGCATAGAGATCTCTGTAATCTTTCTAACCCACAACATCTCTCAAATAGCACTCATTTGCCAATGGAAAAAAGGAGTGTAACGTACCATCCCTTACACTAATTAACAAACCATCTGTGCAGATTTAGATAGCTATTCTTAAAGTGCTTGACTCTGCTTTCCAATTAGGGACAATCAAATGCTAATCAAACATCCTGAAGTTTGGATTTCATATTAGGTACTACAGATGTTAACTAACGATACCTGGAGTGTATATTGAAGTTAACTTGGGAGTAGTTTCATTTTCAGCAAATTTATCCCTTATCCTCTCTGTCCCATCTTCTTACTGTCTCCAAAATAAAGAAATATAAATTTAAGAAAAAATTACTCATGGCTCTAATACTTAAACACAATCACCTTTTAAATTCGGTGAAGAGAATGGTGAACTACAATGTTTAAATTTAACTGTAAATTAGAATAGACTTTTCTTTGCATAATCTGACTGCCTAATTGTCTTTTCTCCCAGTGGAACTCAGGTGTAGTTATATTACATCAAATTTATTACTAGTGGTAATTAACTACTGAAGATTGTGAAAATTTTAATAACATAAAATATAGTAGATTAAACATGATATTCCTATACAAGTTTGACAGGGGGAAGTATTGAACAGCCATTGTGCAGATTAATACGCGTATGCATGATATGTGAGTGTCAGGGAGAAGTGAAGGAAAGGTTACTATCTTGTTTGGGCCCAAGAGACTGAAGTATGAGATGAACCTGGCTTTGATTCTCTCTCCATCCATTAGGTTGGATGAGGACTAACTATGGAAGGTACACAAATGACAACCTGACCAGATGTTCAGCCAGATCTGGGATTTGGAAAGCCCAGCACCTTTCTTCAGTGAGAATCACTGTGATAGAAAGGACAATGGTACAGGAAGACCCCAATGAGACTAGTCTTTTTCAATGCAGGTTCTACTTACTTGCCTTGCTATGGGAGGGGGATGGCCAGAAATTTTGCAAAGACCAAAGTACAGATCAGTGGAAGTGAGAGCTATTACATACAAGAATAGCTGTCCTTTACTTCCTCAAAAAACTAGCCGTGGAAACACCATATGACCCAGCTGGCCCACTCCTTGGTATTTATCCTAAAGAGTTAAAGTCATCATACTAGAGCAATACATGCATACCTATGTTTATATTCACAATACACAATAGCCAAAATAGGAACCAGCCTAGGTGTCCATCAACAGATGAATGCATAAAGAAAATGTGGTTACATAGACACAATGGAGGTTTATCCAGCCATAAAGCAAAATGAAATTATGTCATTTGAAGGAAAACGTTTGGAACTTGTTAAGGGAAAAAAGCCCAACTCAGAATATCAAGGGCTGTATGTTTTCCGTCATTTGTGGAAGTTAAAGAGGAAGAAGGTAAAGAAGGGGATGTGTGTGACTGGGGGGATCTCATGAAAATAGAAAGGAAATCAGTAGAGTAGAGGAAAGGGACCATGGGGAGAAAGGAAGAGAGGGAAAGGGGAAATACTGGGGATGATATTAGCCAAATAATATTGTTGCGTTGTGTGCATGTACAAACGTGACAATAAATCCCACCATTAGGTACAAGTGTAAGGCAACAAGAAAAAAATCTTGACTCTGAGGTTTTTGGACTGTGGGTTAATACTCATCTTGAAATCTGTTGTCCATGCACTTTATTTATTTTTAGAGCATTAGAGTTATACATAATATTATGAATATTTTATACATAATATTATAAATATTATGAATATTTTCATAAATGCATATGACATAGTTTTCTCCATTTTAATCCCTACCATTTCCTCTTCTCCTCCAGCTTCTCTCCCCCAAATTCCTTCCTCTATATTGGTCTCCCTTCTATTTATTATTGATTGATTTTTAATTGGTGCATTATAGTTATATATAAAATTGGAAAGCATTGTGATATAGTCATGCACACAGCATAATTTGGTCAGCTTTATCTCCCAGTGCTTCCTTTTCCCTTCTCCCTCCCTCCCCCTTGATTTCCTGGTTCTACTCTTCTGCTCTCCCTTCTATTTTCATGAGATCCCCTTTTTTATTCCTTTTCTCTCTCTCGCTTCTGCATCTGAGAGAAAACATTCAAGCCTTGACTTTCTGAGCCTGAGTTCTTTCACTTAGCATGATGTTCTCCAATTCTGTCCATTAACCCCAAATGACATAATTTAATTCTTCTATATGACTGGATAGAACTCCATTGTGCATATATACCACATTTTCTTTATCTGTTTGTTTATTGATGGGCACCTGGATTGATTCCATAACTTGACTTTTGTGTATTGTGCTGCCATAAACATTGGTGTGCATGTATTGGGGATAGCATTAAGTTATAAAATTTCTGTGCAGCAAAGAAAGAAGAGACAGACTACAGAATGAGAAAGAAATCTATGCCAGCTACTCTTCCAATAGGGGATAATAATGATAACACATAAAGAACTTAAAATACTTCACACCAAAAAAACCCCAAATAACACCTTCAATAAATGGATGAAAGATATAAAGAGACATTTCTCAAAATAATACATAAATGACCAACAAATAAATGAAAAAAATGTTTAACATCCATAGCAATCAGGAAGATGCAAATCAAAACTACACTGAGAATTCGGTTTACCTCAGAATGGCAGTCATCAAGAATACAAATAATGATAAACACGGGCACAGATGTGGGGTAAAGGTACACTTATACGTTGTTGGTGGGACTGCAAATTAATGCAACCATTTCAGAAAGCAGTATGGACATTCCTCAAAAGACTAGGAATAGAAACCCCATGTGACTCAACTACCCCACTCCTTCATATTTATCCAAAAGTGCAAAACTAAGCATACTTTACTGATATGACTTTTTATTTATCACTGATTACTATCATCTAAGGATAGTGGATGATAATATGTGGGGGACTTTGTTTGCTAATCAGACTGATGAATGGAAGAGTTAGGAAAAAGATAAATTTCTTCCACTCATTCATCCAGCACATGGACATTTGGGGAAACAACCGGATCATACAGTTTACCTGCTAGTTGGGGCAGGAAGATACTAACTAGGTAAATGGAAAAACAATATAATGTGGGTAATAATGGGTGCTAGAGAGAAAAAGAAAGCCAGGGAAGGGGTTAGAGTAAAGGGGAGTTGTCTGCCTCAGGATGCTTAGAGAGGGCCTCTCACTGAGCTGGTAGGGCAAGTTGTGCAACACTCAGGGCTGAAGAGTGGACCAGGCAGAGAGCACTGAGGGACAAAGAGCCCACAGTGGAAATGAACTGGACGTGTTCAATAAAGTCTCCAGGCAAGCTACAGACCAGGAACAGAGTGGGATATGTGCTAGGAGGTGAAGTCTGAGAGCTAGTCAAGTCCCAGATAATGTAGAGCCTCTGGCAAGGAGTTCAGATTTTATCCTAAGTGGAATGGGAAGCCACTGAAGGGTGTTGAAAAGAATGCTCCCATTTATGTGTATGAGAAACCAGGAGGGATTTAGAGGCCTGGTAGGGAGGACGAGGGAGATAGAGACAGGAAATAGGGTGATTTTGACGCATCCTGGAGAAGGACTGAAGGAAATACATCCTCTACCTTATCTTCCCACTGGCTTGACCAAAGAGGGATATTGAGGAGGAGAGAAATGGACAGGGAAAGACTTGTTAGATTGTTCAAAGCATAGTGCATGGTGTGACCTCTCACTGCCACCTGTCCTCCAGAACCTGGTGGACAGTACACTAGCATGAGTAGATCCTGGGTGGGAGGCAGGAAGAAGTGTCATGTCTGACTTAATGCCTTCGCAGGGCGAGTGAGAAGAGAGTGTGTGACCCATGTAGAAAAGCCCTGGCGTGGCACATGGCAGAAACCCATGGTGTTCCTTTCTTTCCCCTTCCCTTATCCTTGCTTTGTTTCCAATTAGGGTATTGGGCCATTTCCTCATTTGCAGAAAGACCTGAGCCAGGCTGGGTCCCTTTCAAGGCTGACAGTTTATAACCCTATGGCTTTTATCTCCTAGAGAAAGGAACTCCCTATGTGTAAGATTTCCCTTAATTTTCATCACAGCGTTTAACTCAGTCCTTTGGGGGATCAATCTGGAAGCCATCAGGGATTCTTTTTTCTTTTTACTGCTACCACAGATAGCGATTGTGTAATGGAATGGGGGAAAGATTTTTGCTTTTGATGTAGCAATAGCAGGAAATGGAAAGTTGCTGCTGTCAGCGACTTGGTCAGAATCACAGTTTCTTTTGCACCACAAAAGAGGGCTCAGAGGAGACTGGAGCAGGGTTCCGAGTAGCACAGCCATACATCTAATGATGAATGCGCCATCGCATTGGGGAGGCACAGCCATGTTTGAATAATTTGATTCAAGAACAACTATAACAGATTCTAGATGATTTAACCTTGAGTTAAAGTAAGCCCAAGGCAAAGACTGCAATTATAGCTAACTTCCCTTTTCTTGGCAGAGTCTAGAGTCCATTTTGTTTTCATTTCACTTAAGGTACCCCCCAGTACTCAATTATCTCCTTTTTAGATAAACAATCACCTCTCTCCCAATGTTTTAAGAATCTTGGAGTCATTTTTCCTTTCAGCTATATCCTGAGGAATCAATCTAGAGTAACGCTTAGGAATGAGCAATCTATCGTAACTGGCATCTTGGAGCTAGCAAAAAAAGAGTAGATTCCAAACTGAATATTGAAAGCAAAATAGAACTGAACTAACAGTTTGCTACTCAGTTCATATGTCTATTTAAGTTGATATTAATTGTAACTATATTAAAATTTATTTCTTCAGACATACAAGCTCCTTTTCAGGTACTCAGATAACCCTGCATAGCTAGTATCTACCATATTGATAGAATATTTTCCTTTTCAGAGATACATTTACTGGATGGACTTATTTAGAAATTTTAACAGTTGGAGTCAAGAGAAGAGTTCTTTAGAATGTATGAAGAGGCAGGAGGGTCTTGTGAAATGGTTTCCATGACATTTTGATTTCATATACTTCAGCCATGGACACCTTCATCAATGGATATAGGTATCAGTATCAATTAGTTATCCAGAGGAAGAAAAGTGAAACTAACTTTTCTGAAATTCCTAATGTGATGGGATTCTCCAGATCTTAGGGTAGTTTGCAAAGTGGCCAGAAGCATTTGCAGCAGGTGGAAAGAGGACCCGTCTGCCATGTCATCACAAGCCTCTATTGCAATGAACTCAGTTACATCCCCATCCCCAGAGAAGCAGATCAAAGACCTCCATCTTGTCAAACTGACATGGGAAGCAAACAGCTTTCCAAGTATGAGACTGATGGCCCAAGCTGTATATCAATCTTAGCAAAATAACAAGGCCACTCGAATATTACTTTGGGTGAGACAAGGCAAATGGGAGCATAACCTTGTTTTCCATGGTCGAAGCGTGTGTTCTTTCCAGCTGTCTGGGTTTTTCTCTTGACTATGGCTGAAGCCCCACTCAGGGCTTTTGCCTTGCACATTAGATCCATTGACAATTTCCTGAAGCTCCTGGGTGACTCAGACTGACCTTGATCTCTGGCAACTTGAGGTCATGGATAACTTTGTCCCCCTATCCTGTGCAACATCCTTGTGCCGTGGGAAGGGTGCACAGTGTGTGTAGGAAGTGTGCTCTCCGAGGGGTGTGGGAGGCATGTTCCCGAGGCTTCCTGCCTCTGATGAGTCTGGATTAAAGACAGCTTCATGAGATAGTATCCCAGCTGAAATCATGCTGCACAGGGAGTTGTGGGGCTGAAGTCCAGTGGTTTCCATTTTTAAGCTGTGGAATTGAGTCCAGAAGGCTCAATGAAATTGCGTGCAGTCACATAGCAAGTTAATTATGGAACCAAGCAATGACTTTTTAAACCAAACTTCCTGTTGTGTGATGAAGTTTCTTCTCTTCACTCTGCGCTACTCTTTATAAGGGCACTTCGTGTGCTGTTGGGGGGAGAAAAGAATGCATTGAAGGTGACTTTGGCTTAACAGGGTTTCCTTGGGGCATTGGTTAGTTTTGTTCAAAGCACCAGTAACAAGTTGGCTTTCATGAACTGTTCTATCATGCTAATGTCAGAAAGAAGAGAAGCAAAGAATCATTCTTTCTCTGCTTTTAAGCACGGTATTTGAGGTTGCTTTCTTTTTGTAGGCAATAAACTCGGGAAGATAGGCCTCCCCTCTGCTTTTCCAGTATTAAGACTGGGACCAAATGTGAAGAAAGCCAAGTAGACATTTCTCCCACGGTGGTTATCTTTAGTCTATGCTGAGGTCATCGCCTGCTCATGGGCTATGGGCCAAATTCACACTGATTCTGGGGTTCTGGAAAACCACCAACCATTCCAGCATCCAGGATCAGACTTCTTCACAGACAGAGCAGGGTTAAAATCCCCTGCATTTTGTTCTTGACTTTGAATATCTACTTGGAAATTGGACCCAGGGGGTAAGTCCTGTACAAAGCAAAATGAATGATCATAAATGCATACGTATTTGTGAACGTATGTATGAATAAACACACACTGCAGAAACAATCTTTCTTCTATAGTGACTATGAATATGAGCGCAATAAATCATTGACATTTAAATTGAATGGGTTAATAATGTATTGAAAGGCGTATTCCAAGAATGGTAGAGGCATTATGGTATTAATGTCTTTCCAACAGAAAACAAGTTCAGACTTCCACTAATCACCCTGGCCAAATAAGAATGCAAGCAAGATGAGTGACCCATTCTTTTAGTAGAAGGCAGTGACCACACAGCCACTTTTGCTTCATAGTTTAAAAACCCTGCCATTTTCTGAAGGCTGGAGACAGCATTTTTTCCCCTTGACCATCGCTAAACTACTGGTGTGAATGTGTAACCCGTGAGCAGTCTACAGGAAAGGGTTAAAGATCCTCAGTGAGCTGAATCACTGCCTGGTGTGGTCATACCTTTTATATATTGTGTTGGTCACTAATCTTCAACATCCTTGTGAACCAGAAAGCATTTCACAGTCTGCTAGGAGGAGAGCGTAGCTTCAGATTCTTTTCTCTAGGGAAACATCATTTGGGAAAGTCTTTGCTGAGAAGCATTCTCTCTCATTCTAAATCCTAGAAGATACAGGAAAAGGTCAGGGACGAAGGTTCTGGATCTGAAGGAACCAAAAGAATCCTGAGAACAACAGGATTAAGGTGGCTTACAGAGATGTGGTAGAAAAGACCTAAGAGCCAGTGGAAAATAAGACCACCCATGGGACCAGCACACTGTGTAGCCTGAGTGATCATCACTACTGAAAGGAGTGACCAGTGGATCCATTTGTCCTATGACAGCAGCAAGCACCGTGTCCTTTAAAATCTTGAGGAAGTAATTAATGAATCACTGACTCCGTGGCCATATGGCCCAGGGCAACGTCTGGCTTGATTGTGCGGAGAAGTGTCACTCTGCTTGAGAGTATGTTTGAAAAGAGACAGAGGCAAATGAAACAGAGACAGCAGCAGCCACTATAAACTGAAAAGAAGCACGCCTGGAGACCTGTCAGAAACAGAAGGAAGCCAGGTCCCCGGAAGGAGAGTTTGAAGGAAGACAGGACCAAGACTGGAATTGAGACTGCTAATTTTAGCTGGACGCATTAACTGACCTCCTTGTCGCATCAGCTGACAATCCAACAGAAATAATACCAGTTAACACACAGTACAGTTAGCTACTCTTCACTCTCCATTGTTCTGTCAATCTTGAAGTAGTTTACCCCCTGGGTTCCAAAGCCCGTGCTTTTAAAGAACCAAATGGAAGAACCCTATTCAAACATGCTTTTTATGTTAAGATGCACAAGCTCTGTCAAGCTTGGTGGTTTTACTCTAATTATGTATTCCCAGAACTTTATAATATTTAGGTGTAGGAGCCAAGAAAAGTCTGAGACCAGGTACACAGACACCAACCTGGCACGGCTTTGATGCCCTGGAGTGGAAAATCTTGACTGAGTCTTCCTTCAGTGCAAGAGGCACTGAGAAAGTTTATGAAGTTTTCTCACAGTTGCTCCAGAGCCCACTGCTTAGCTCATGGAGTTTGCAAAACTGAGAGCGCCCATCAGAGTCCTGCTGCTGATCCCCCCTTTTTGAAGAATGAACAGAAATAAAGCATACAGTTAGAAAAAGAGAATACTGTCTTCATTCACAGAATATGATTGTTTATTGAGAAAATTAAGGAAATCTACAAAAACTGTTGTTAGAACTAAGAAGTGAATTGAGCAAGGTCTTAGGATGGAAGACCAGTTTACAAACATCCATTGTATTTCTAGATACTAGTAATAATTGGAAAATGACATTTTAAAATGTTCTGTTTAGCAGGGCTGGGGATGTAACTCAGAGGTGGAGCACTTGCTTACCATGAGCAAGGCCCTAGGTTCAATTCCCAGCACTGCAAAAACAAACAAACAAATAAATGAATAAACAAAAAGTTCTCCTTATGAAAACAGAATTCCTGGAAAACATTATGATCTGATTGATTTATACTTAAGGGAATCTGTTCTCCAGAAGGAAAAAGGAATCAACAAAATAGTTGCTAAGAAAACAAAAAGTGGTTCACATTTTACTTCCAAGGAGATGAGCTCCTTCAAACAAGCCCTTAACTCTGACCCAGAGATGCAAATATCTTGCCCAAACTCACAGTGATTAAGCCACAAAACTGGCCTTTGAATTTTGGTCCTTTATCTAAGAAATCTCTCTCTTTTTTTTCCTTTTCCCATAACACCTCTGCCAATCAACAAAATTCACGCCTATGTTCTGTGAATGGTGGACACTGGATGATCTCTATTCCATGTGCCCAAAGGTTCAGATCTTCTTCTTGAATCCCCACCATTTCCACTTGGCTTTCAAATTCCAAAAGTAAAATAATACCATTTCATATTTGCACAATGCATTTTACTTAAGCTTTCCCATGTACTATCTCCTTTGATTCCCACAATAACTTGTGAATAAGGAGTCTGAAATTATGATCTCAGTTTTATAGCTACATATAGATAAGCTCAGATAGTTGTTTTTAAAAATTTTTTGTTCTTTTTAGTTGTATGTGACAGTAGAATGTATTTTGACATATCATACATGCATGGAGTATAACTTCCCATTTTTGTGGTTGTCTGTGATATGGAGTTACACTGGTCCTGTATTCTTATGTGAATACAGGAAAGTTATGTCTGATTCATTCTACTGTGTTTCCTATTCCCATCCCTCCTTCCTTCCTTTCATTCCCCTTTGTCTAATCCAGTGAACTTCTATTCTTCGCCCCCCCCTGCCCCTCCCCTTGCATATTGTGAGTCAACATCCGCATGTCAGAGAGAACATTTGACCTTTGGTTTGGGGGAACTGAGTTTCTTCACTTAGCATGATAGTCTCCCATTCCATTCATTTACTAGCAAATGCCATAATTTCATTCTTCTTTATGGATGAGTAATATTCCATTCTGTATATGTGCCACGTTTTCTTTACCCATTCATCTGTTGAAGGGCACCTAGATTGGTTCCATAGCTTAGCTATTGTGAATTGAGGTGCTATAAACTGATGTGGCCACATCACTATAGTATGCTGATTTTAAGTCCTTTGGGTATATGCTGAGGAATGAGATAACTGGGTTAAATGGTGATTCCATTCCAAGTTTTAAGGTAGGTTTTTGTCTGAATCAAGATCACTACTTTTAAATGACAGAGCTAGGAATGGAACAAAAATCTGCTCAAAAGCGCAGATTTACAAAAACACCAGACTTGACTGACACGTATAAAAATTCCATTAATTCAAAGTAGTCAAATTGTTAACTCAGACAATGTCTGAGCACTGGAACATATTTGAGAAAATACAAGTTGTTTCAGCCACTAACTTATAGCTATAGCCTACCAAGGATGGGGAAACGGATGCAAGGCCTTCTGTTTTGTTAATGTCATCGGGTTGGGTTTTTTTTTTTTTGTTTTTTTTGGAACCGTGGACTGAACCCAGGGGCACTCGACCACTGAGCCACATCCCCAGCCCTATTTTGTATTTTATTTAGAGACAGGGTCTCACTGAGTTGCTGAGGGCCTCGCTAAGTTGCTGAGACTGGCTTTGAACTCGCAATCCTCCTGCCTCAGCCTCCCGAGTCACTGGGATTACAGGCCCGTGCCAACACGCCTGGCAATGTCATCAGTTTTTTAAAGAAAGCAATAGAGGTATTGGCTTAGTTCATAAAAAATTGAACTCCTCCTTGGTTTCCAGATGCACAGATTACAGATTCAAGCACCTGAGAAGGAAAGGGATCTTGGAGGTCTTTTAGTTGAGGAAGCAGGAACTCCCAAGTTTTAACTGACAGCTTGTAGTCCCCTCATTAATTAGTGACTGAGTCGATCTTCCAATCCAGAGCCGGATTTCCATCCAGGGCTGCGATACCGCATCCCAAGCTTGGGAATTCCTCTCCCCCACAACCGCCTCATTTTCAGTTTGTGTCAGACCATTTAATAATCTTCAGGTCTCCAGCTCCGATTGGCTATGACTTTGAAATGCCAATGATGTCGGCTCAGAAATTCTGTGACTGACCCTCTGCAGAGACCTGAGGGAGGGCCACAGAATGAAAGTCACTCCTAGGGGCTCAGCAGCCCTGAACACGAAAGACTGTCTCCTGGATCTCCTCGCTCGGGACTGCTCACCTTAAAGGTTTGTCAAAGCTGGCTGCGGAGGCTCTTGAAAACATCATAAAGTACTTTGAAGTAGGTTGTTTATTTTTTCCTGAAACACATCTGCTATTCATCGTATTTGTGTTTTAAAATGCAAGTGTTGTTGGCCAGCAATTTGAAAGAGAAGTCTAATTTTTTAAAAATCACAAGGCCATGGTTTTCATCTGATCTACCACCACCTTCTCTTCATTTGTTCATTTATTCATTCAACAACTACCTAATGGGCATTTACTACGTGCCGGAAACTGTTCTAGCTGTTCAGGAAACATAAGCCAGGGGGACAAAGTCACTGCTTTCCAGAAACTTTCTTTCCAGTAGACTAGATCTTGAACCTATCAGACAAGGGCAAGTGCTGTGGCTGGGTGAGCAGGGGTTGGGGTGTGGGATGGCACGTGGCTGGAATTTCATACAGGATAGTTAAGGAAAGCTTCTGTAATAGGATGGCTGGCAATTGTGCAGAGACCTAATGGAGGTGAGAAGCAAACCATGTAGCTAACAAGGGGAAGAACTTTCTAGAAAAAGGCAACAATTAGGAGACTGCCCGATATGTTAAATAGCAAAAAGGTTGGATTGGAGTGGGTGAGATAGGGGTGGTGAGGTGAGTCTAGGAGGCAGCAGCACCAGGTCATGTAGAACCTTATAAAAAATGAGGACTTTGGTGTTTTTAAAATTTATTTTTAAATTGAAGTAAAATAAAATGTGCACACATTAAACATTCATTTTGCAGAACTTCGGCAATTATATATAGCCTGTAACCATCATGCAAAACCAATGTAGAACATTTCCATCATCTCAGAAAGTTGCTTCCAGCCAATTCTCCTCTCCACTCAGAGATAACCATTTCTATTACTATTCTAGAACTTTCTAAGAATGGAATCATGTAGTAGGTATGCTTTTGAGTCTGGGTTCTTTTGCTTCATGTGCTCTTTTGAAGATTCATGCATACTGGATAATCAGTCCTTTAGTGAGCACTATTCTATTATGTAACTGAATCGCAGTTATGTTATCCATCTTCCAGTTGTTGGGCAGTGAGGCTGTGTCTTGTTTGGGCTATTTTGAATAGTGTTGCCAGGAATGTTCTTCAACCAGTCTATTTTGTGCATTTCTGTTCCCATTTTTCTTGGGTACATACCCAGGAGTGGAACTCCTGGGCCATGGGTGATACCTGGTTAGCTCCATAGGAAACTGCCAACATTCGTTTCCCCAAGTGATGGGACCATTTTACGCCTCTCCCCAGCAGTAAGAGAATGTTCCTGCTCCACATGCTCACAGACTCTGGGACTGCCCAGTGGGTTGGTTTGGTTTGGTTCTAATCACTCTAGGTAGCTTGAAATACACCTCACTGTGGTTTTAATTTGCATTTCCCTGCTGACCTCCGATGTTGAATGTTGTCATCCACTCTTTTTGTATTTGTATATCCTTTTTTGGTGCATTGTCTTTTTGTGTGTTTTACCCAGGCTTTTAAAATTGGATTGTTGGCATTTTTATTGTTTGTGGGAATTTTAAAAAAATACGTTCTGTTTGTGAGTCCTTTAATAGATCTACATCTGAATTAACCTCTTTCTACATGTTATATATATAATATATAATGTCATGCAGTATGTATTAAACATATAGGTAACATAATATATATTATTACTTATGTTTGTGTTACATAATATTATGTATAATATATAATATTTTATCTAAGTCTGCCACTTGGATATTTGTTGCCTTAATTTAATTTTTGATGGGCAGGAATTTTTAATTCGGATGAAATTCAATTTACCAACTTTTTCTTTTATGATTAGTACATTTTGTGTCCTGTACAAGAATTATTTGTTTACCTCAAGGCCATGAAAGTATTTTCTTCTGGAAGTGGTTTGGTCCTACCATTTAGGTTTGGTTCCAAGATCCATCTTGAATTAATTTTTGTGAATGCAGGAAGGTGGGAGGAAGATGTAGATGCCCAATTCCACATCATTTGTTCAAAACATTTTCTTATCAAATCATCTGTGCAAAAGGAATTGGTTTTTACTCCAAGCAAGAAGAAAGCCACTGGAGAGTCTGAGGCCTTTCTTAAGGCAATTAACACTTTCTATCCTGCATAATAGTTGTGTGCACTCTTAATACATGTGCACTCCCACATTTACACACACTTAGAGGACAGGGACTATGTCCCATTTTTATCCCTAGCTTCAGCACTTGGCACAGTGCTTGGCATGCTATAGATGCTCAATGAAACAAAGAATGAATGAATTCCAGCAAAGGACAGAGTCGGCTTTCTTTTCCTTTCTTTCCTTGCTTAGCACGTGGTTGTACTCATCTGTCTGAGTTCTATATGGCTCTCACACAGGCCATGACCATTTCCATTTAGGGTTGTTAGTCTCGGATTTACAGGGCATTTATAATGTGTGTGCAGGATTATATATTTCTTTGACCCACACCACATAAACACATGCTGGCCCCTTGCTTGGTTAACCTAGCTTCTATTTTTGTTTTCATTTCTGCTTGTCATATTTGGGGTAGAGAAGATTAAAAAGCATATGTGAACTGCAGGGAGACGGCATCTGGAGAGCAGCCCTGGCGTAGCTCTTCCAACTTCCCTCAAAAATGCCCAGAAAGATTCAGAAACAAGAGGAAATGATCACCCCTGCTTTTACTGAAAAGTGTGATTTTCAGACAGTCTATGATCATGATCCAGGAGTGGCCTCCCTGAGGGAATTGCAGAAGTGGAGGGGCAGGAAAGGGGCTTACATGTCAATTCCAGCCAGAAAGCAAAGTACCCTCCTCCTACTTCCAGGGAGCTGCTTCCTTTTAAGGCAACCAAAAGCTTTCTCATTCACCCTTCCTTCCCTATCCACCAACCTCAGCGATTCTGCAAACCAACAGGATGAAAGGAGAGGGATCTTTTCTCCTCTCCTGAAGCATGTGTGAAGTGAATTGCATCCTGGGAAGTGTAGTTTCACAAATTCAGCACAGAGGTGGGTCCAAGAAGGAAGATTTATAGCAGAAGTACTCTACGAGCTGGAGTTGTGGTTTTTCGTGGAGGGTGAGTCAGAATCTCAAAGAGTCAGAGCTGCATTAGAATCAGGAGTCTGGGTAGAAGCTGCTTGTCCACCTGTCCTCCAGCTGCTGGAGTGAGATCATCGTGCAAGTGATGGGTGGGTATTGACAAGGCCAACCCCATCCTGTGCATGGCTGCTGACACCAAGTCTAGAGAATGCTCACCTTATTGAAATAATTATATTGGAAAAAATTACGTAAAGGACAACAATACTTGGAATCAGTGAAAAAAATTGCTATAGACCCTAGGAAAAGAAACATTAATCTTAAAAGTTTAGAGGAAAATGAGACTTCCGAAAATTATCTATTGCAGGAATCAAAAGAAAGCATTTTCCTTTTTTAATGTTTTTTTAGATGTTGATAAATCTTTATTTTATTCATTTATTTTTATGTGGTGCTGAGAATCGAACCCATTGCCTCACTCTTGCTAGGCAAGCACTCTGCCACTGAGCCATAACCCCAGCCCAAAAGCAAGCGTTTTAAAGATGCATTGCATTCAAAACACCCTTTGAAGTTTAAGTCATCCTCAAGGCAGGCAGCACTTTCTACCTTACATTGTGATTTGTAGGTTGATTTTTTTATATTTATTTTTTACAGTTTTGGGGATTGAACTCAGGGCCTTGGGCATGCTAGGCAAGAGCTCTACCCCTGAGCCACATCCCCAGCCCATGTGTTGTGATTGTTAATGTGACCTTCTTAATATACATGCACTCAAATAACAGGAGACAAGTTTGTTTGCCTTTCTATCCCCAACATCAAAATTTAGCATAATGTTTGTCATGTCATAAATACTTGGTAGACGAATTTCAGCAGATGACAAAAATTGCTTTTTTGGCCTTGTTGAGTATGTGGATGTACTCTTTTGTCTGTGTTTCTCTAAAAGCAGAAAATCACAAGGTCATGGGGATGACGAGAGGAAATGAGGTGGAAATAGAAATGCAAAATGGATAAGATGAACCTGAAAGCTAAAACCTCAAAAGCAGAATTAAAATTCTTATTAGATGCAGTAAATAACTGAACTGAACCACTGGAAGATCAAATCATTATTGGAAAAGATAAATCTGAAGCCTCCCTTAGAGTGCAAAGAAAAAGGAAATAATAGGAGAGCTGTTTAGATATACAGAAAGGAGAATGGAGTTCCTACCTAAAAATTAAAAGTGCTTTGAGTTAGAACATGAATCATCATAGACTTTGAAGAAATAATTTTCTGTACAGAAATACAGAATATGGTTGTCACCCTCTAAGCAAAATGAATGACTGTATTTCTTGGTTACAAGGTTGAAGAATAGTATCTTACAGATCTCAGCTGCCATTGTCTAGCTGCATGGCCTGGGGCCCTTTCCTGAGCCTCAGTTTTCTTCCTTCTTTAAAGCAAGCAGTTGTCAGGGGTTGCTAGGTCTCTGCTAGACCTGAATGTTTTATGATTTCATAAATGTTTTGAAAACTATAGGGGCTAAGACAGTCACTGACTATTTTAACATCTCATTTGAGATAAATCAGGCAAACAGTGGTTGGATGTCTCCCCCAATAAATCTTTATTGTGCCTTAATATCATTTGCTCCAGTGCATTAACTTGGATTCCAGCAGTGTTGTAAGCAGGCCAGATGTGCTCTCGTACTAACATCAGGACCTCACAGATCTGGCAATATTGCCTGCCTGCATCCTCAGGTGAGCAAAACCTGCTGACCACGATGACACCCACCAAGTCCAGCATTAATACCTGGGACACTTGGAGCCCGACCTCCCATCAGATTTGGGTTCACTTCTTGCTCTCTTTGTCTCCTCCAGAATACTCCAGGAGCAGGCGTCTCCTCCACCAGCTCCCTTCTTCTTTGCACGCCATTCACTACTGTTGTTTTTGGCTCCCAAAGCCCCTTCCTCTCAGCCTAGGCACCAAACACCTTTTCCAGTGATTTATTCAGCATCTAAATCAAGCCTCAACAGTGAGCACAGGTTTTCTTTTGCTCATTTTTGGAGACCAACAGTTTCCTAGAATGGTGGGCCCAAATCATTCAGACCCCACCATGACCAGGGATAGACCTGGGCTCAGGTTAAAACTGGAACTTGTACTTCCCAGCCCTTTCTTCCTCTTTGGCATGACTCGGTGCTTGTAGAGATGCGCATTTCTCTTCTTCCCTGATCTCTTGAGTCGGCTCCATTGACTCCGAGGGTGTACGTGTGTGAAAGAGACAGACAGAGAGATGCAGACACACACGTTTAGCTAGCTCTAAGAGGGAACAGACAGGAATTGCAGAACAGACTCCCACACCCTCTCCTGTCTTACCACATCCTACTCTAGGTCATCCAAAATGGTATTCCACTGCCAAACTTTTAGCAACAATAAAAACGTGCAGAAACCATCAACTCTATGAGCAATAAACATGCTTAGGAAAAAAATGGCAGACAGTAAAGAGGGCTGGGAAGTGTCTCCAGATTCTTTTCCTCACAGGAGCATGCAGAGGGGCTGCTGCTAGAGCCCTTGGCTTCTGCATTTGATTTATGCGGAGGTCTGGGTGCCCCAGTTGTAACTATGCAGACTGGCTCTGGCTTCATAAATTCAGACCCCAGAATATAGTTTATTTGTGTTATGACTCCATCCAAAACATTGCAGAGAAACCGATGCCCCCATTCCATTAAAAGGGTAGATTGCGTGTTTTTACTAGCCCACAGGGCTCGGAGCTCAAAGGCAACAATATGTACTTTGTTGCCGCACAAGCTGGCCATGATGGGAGCTGTCATCCTTGCCAGGGGTGTGCTGCTCTTTCCCAAGAGGGGTCGCAGCCCCAGGAACACTTCAGACGGCTTAACGGCCTGCTCGGGTCTGGCCTTATATGGAATTTTCACTTCTGCACAAGGGAATGACAGCCACTTAGAGTGTCAGCCAGCAAGGAACAGATGACAGCAAAAATTCCCCTCTGCTCTTAGTCCCAGGAAATCCTATCTGCCCTGAACTATTGCTCTTTGGACCCACTGTCTGATAATGAATTTGGGAATGCCAACTGGTTTGAAGGGAAATATGAATCACTTAGAGAAGACAGTCAGATAATTCCATGTCAGAAAGCACAGTGTCTCTCCTACACTGACAAGTTAGTTAATAAGCATGAGAGACCTTCAGTAAGTGGAATGAGTGCAGCAAAATGCAAACCACAAAGGAGGTGCATGGCCACATTTGTTAACATTTAATCATTTAATTAATCTTCAGGTCAAAGTCAACAGAAGTAACTATTAATTATTATTAATTATTAATTATTAGAACCATACAGAAGTAGCCTCCCACTCACAGAGTCTAGTGTGCCATACCCATAGGAAGAAGCTCTAGTGATATCCCAGGAAGTTGAAGGAAGGTGAGGACCTGTCCCAGGCACTGTTTTAGTGTTTCACATCAGTATTTCATTTAATCATCATAGCAACCTATAAGGTTATTGTATTTTTAGCCTCCATTTTGCAGATGAGGAAACCAAAGCACAGAGAGGTTAAGAAACTTTCCCAAAGTCACACAACTCGTTTATAGCAGCCTAGACTTCAAACCCAGGCAGTCTGGCTCTATGAGGATTTTAACAGGCATAGATAGGAGGGGCCATGGGCATGGCAGAGATGGCAAAAAGGATATGAGCAAAAGCAAGGCTGAGGGAATGGGGACACATCCATTTGGACTGGAGCATGTGTAAGAGCATTGTGGGAAATCACACCAGAATGCAAGCTACTGTGTGGTTGTGGAGGGTCTTGAATGCAAATGTGAATGTAGCATAATTACTATTACTACTACTAGTGAAAGTCAGCATTTCAGTAGTTTTATTGTTTATACTATCTGTAATAGTCTACTTTTACTTTTGTAGGTGCCTAAAAAGACCCTAAAGATAGAATTGACAGCCTCATTTCTCTGTGCCCTGTTTAGCAAGTGACCAATGTCAAGCCACTGCCCTGGCCATCACTCTGATTTACAGTTAAAAAGTCTCAGATATTGGGCCTCTCATCATAATTGCCTCCTTGAATAGGTGCTTTACTCTAGAGACATTTTAAAATTGTATTCTAGTCCATTTCTCACAATGGTAACACATTTGCCTGGGTAGTAATGTCTTGGGGGTTCTCAGAATTTGGTATGAAAATCATATACCACAATGCAGAATCATAAGAACCAACTAGTCTTCCTGGCAGTCATTTGCATCTTACAAAGCATGTCTGAGTAGAAAGTATCATTGGACATGATTTCACTAAGCATTGCTTATGTAAGTAGGGGGCACAAATATTGGACCAAATGTCCTGCTTTTCTCATTTCTAAAATACTGTTGGGGCTGGGATTGGGGCTCAGAAGCAGAGTGCTTGCTTAGCATATGTGAGGCACTGGATTTGATTCTCAGCACCACATATAAATAAACAAACAAAGGTCTATCAACATCTACAAAAAATATTTTTAAAAAATAGTGATAAAATACTGTCACTCCATAATTCTAACCATCCCTAGCTTCTATATTATTCTTTTGACCAGTGTCATCAAAATATTCATCGTTGAAAGTGATTTTTATGCTGTTAGAAGCTAGTGGCCCTCTTCTCAGTTACATGTTCATGTTATGGTAGGGCACTTATTTGATTGATCATGGGAATGAAGTGGGCTTGTGTTTTTTCACTTTAATAGAATGACCAGATGAAGGAGGGAAAGGGGATCTACCACGACAAGCACGCCAGCCTTGTGCTCTTTCCACCTGATCTTGGGAAACTGGGCCGCCCTTCTTTAGGGGATGCGCATGTACCAGCTGGCCTCCGTTCCCTATGGGGATGCTTGGTTGGTTTCTTCCAAGGCCTCTCTGTGGCTTGTTGATGGCCACCTTCCCCTGGTGTCTTTACTGGTCTTCCTTGTGCTCAGTCATATTGGATTGGGGCCCACTGTGATAACTTCCATTTTAACTTAATTTTCTTTTTCAAGACTGCATCTCTAAACACTATCACATACAGAGATGCTGGGAATTAGGACTTCAACATATGAATTCCATATGTTGATGTAAAACAACAATTCATTCCATAACTGGTGTATTCTACCTTTAGACCTCCAACATAACTGAAGCATCACCCTTAAACATGAGATGATAGGAGCAGCCCTTGTATTTATGTCTTTATTTTCCTGCTTTGCCAACTAGACTTTCTAGAGTGTGTCTACCTGTCAAGCCACAATGCCTTTCAAAAGTGCTGGCTCTTTCCTAGTGTGTAGCAGGGCATCTTCAGGCCACTGCAATAGGCTATTGGAGTTGGTCATGCACCTGCCATATTAGAACCACTTTCTGGGCTGAAGCAAGTCCCTAGTACTGAGAGATAATCACTGGACCAAGAACCAAGAAATCTGGTTCTTACATGAACTGCCACCAGCTTGCTTTGGGGGAAATCTTTTACTCCTCATGGGCTAGTTGCCTCACCTACGAAATTATAAGCTTTGCAGTTTCTAAGCCCAACTATGTGTGAATTGCCCTAGTGTAGGCAAATGTGTTTTCACAAATATAATATACATTTGTGTTTTCATATATATGTATTCTAAAAACTGAGTTTTGAGAACTTGCAATTTTATCAAATACTTTCATTATAAAAGTTAAAATATTAGGTAATCTTGTAGAAAGATGTAGGACCATTTTGCTGTTGTCTAGAATTGAGCATATGATCTCCATCTTAGTTTGACAGACAGGGAGCCAATTCCATGCAAGACTTAGTGCTGAGCATTGTCACCAGAATGTAGGAATTGAGAGGTGAGTAAGTCTTGGTTCCCTGTTCCCAAGGAGCTCAGAATCAAAATCAACCTGTTTTCATCTTTCAATGTCTTGGATTCTTGGTTAGTGTCAAAGGTCTCCACGTTAGAGAGCAAGGGCTTTAATTCCTGGCTATTCCTTGCCATTTAGAGCCTAAACAGCTCCAGGCTGGTAAACATCCCCAACACTACTTTATTGCTTCCATGAGTGAAAATTGTACCTTTCAAGTTGCATGAGTGTAGGAGTGGTGATTTTTGGGTGGCCAAAATTGAACAGGTCAGAAATCAAGATTATAGGTGAACCCCTAGAGGGTTATACTTAAGGACAGAAAGATAAGGAGCTAAAAAAGCTGCATGAAATAGGAAATGCCAAGAAAAGACCTGTAGCTTCTCTTACTCCAGAGAAGACTGTTCTCAACAATGTTTCTAAGACTGACATGTTTGGATTCCAGAAGAAAAAGGAGGTAGATGGGAAGGAGGAAGAGAAGAGAAGAAGTATACATAGTGTTCATATATATATATGTTTATATGTGTGTGTGTATATATATATATATATATATATATATATAAATTCATTTGATTCTACAAAAGTAATGTAAAGAAAGTAGAAGTTCTACTATGTTATAAAAAGAAAAATCACACAATATCAAGTAGGGTACCTGAATGAGAATGGCCCAAAGTAACTGGCCAGGCCCCTGGGATATGTGTATATGCACCCCAGAAAGCTAATTGTGTGGGCTAGATGAAAGGAAGTATTTGAACCTGGAATAATCTGGAAGGCAAGTCTTTTCTAAAGGTGTTGATGGCTAACAGGATTCAGCCAACTGTAGCCATGCAGAATGTCTTAAATGTTGGCAACCAAATTGAGGCCTTCTTAAAACATAGTGTGGCCCAAACAGAATAGCCACTAATCTGCAATCAGTGTTCTGGAGTATCATTCTTATTCATATATTTTCCATTGAGGATCTAAAGCAACAAGTGCAATCTAAGACAAGTTTCCACCCAGGAAACTCTGGACAGAAGCCAGAGACTTCTGCCTGGAGATCCTCCTGGCCCTTCCCTACCCTTACTCCTGGCTTCCTAGGCAAACTGTGTAATCTACTCAAGGTACCATGTTCCTGAGTGTCTTTCAAACTAAACCAGGATCCAGCCAGGCAAGCCTGGATTTTTGCTGGCAGTTCTGTTTCATTTGCTTTCAAATGTTTCCCTCTCAGTACTGCACTCAGAAAATGTCTAAACAGAGTAGCAAACTGTGGAGAACTGGGCATAGGCAGGGATATCCTTGGTTCTGCGTCTTCACTAATATCCATGGGGGGAAACCACTTTAATAATAAATTATTCAAATGTGTATTCATTCTTGAAGCATTTTAAGGATGTTTACATTGAAACCAGATGCCGGCTGCACAGACCGCGGGGCCCCCATTTCTGTTGATTTTACAGCTTGACTGCTCCTTGAGTTTTCTCAGTAGGGTCTTTGTTTCACTCACAAGTAGAAAGAATGTTCCTTTTGTTTGCTTTCCTTTGCCATCAGGCCTGGCCAGCCTCTGGAGGGAACCCCGGCCACACTGTGCTTTGGCTAGCATCCCTTCGGCTTCGCTCCTGAAAGTCACATGCGCACAGGAGGGGAGACCATTTCTGAGGTTCCGTGTGCCTGGGCTTTTCCAAGCTCTTTTTCCCTCCAGGTGGTTAGGATTTTTCAGCAGTTTGAGCAACAGTTAGCCAGCTAATGTTCTTAAATAGAGGTGTTGAACCACTTTGGGAAACCCATCTCACAGAGCAAGGTGAAGGGAAAGATTTGTAGGGAATTTCTGGCCCTTCAAAAATGTCATCTGAACCCAAAGTTTTTATTTCTAAGCTGAGCTGAATCCATTGCCAAGTAAAGAGCTGGAAGACTCATTTGTTCAAATGCCTGCAGCTATTGGCCTGAGGGAATATGTGAAGGGTGCCCTTGATCTTGGTTGGCAGTTGAACCTGTAGAAAGAATCAGAAAGGAGAACCATCTAAGTCTAAGAGAAAGTAAAAGGCAGAAAGATAACCTAGCAAACTTTTCTGCTCACACTTTTATTTGGTCTGATTGGTTCTTTCATTTCTTAAACGGAGGCTCATTGAGTACCTACCATGTTCAGCCAGGCTCTATGCTGGGAACTGTGAGAACAGTGTACATATCTCCTGATAGGGGTGACAGAAGATTCTAGAATAGAATGTGGAATGGCATATGAAAAGAACACATGAGAGAATGGGAGACTAGAGAAAGGCATTCACTGTAGACGAGGTAGAAAGAAGAGAATGAGAGACTTTAGGACCGAAGTGCCACCTGAAGTGACCATGAATGGGAATTAGCTAGGCTGCAGCTTGTCAAACTTGGATGCATTTAGGAATCACTCGGGAATCTTCATTTATTTGAGGATTCTGATCCAGGAAGTCTTAGGTAAAACCTAAGAATCAGCATTTCTAAGGAGATCCTGTGCGATGCCAATGGGACTCTGAGTAGAAGGGAGATAAGTGATGAGAGAAAGGGGGCTGTAGAAATCCTCTTAGGTGAAGGAATGGTGTGTCAGGAAGCTCAGAGGTGCAGGAGTACTTAGGAACATGTAAGAAACTGCAAAGAAGGACAAGGGGAGTGACACGAGATGAACTTGCCACTAGAAGCAGAAATCAGATCACAAGGGGCCTTGATGGTAGTGCTGAGGACCAGGGGCTTTTTCCCAAGGGCAAGAGGAAACCCTGGAAGAGTTTTAAGCAAAGGAATGACGAGAACCACTTCCTTTGAGAAAGGTCACCCTGACTGAATGCTGGGGACAGGAGACCCATTGCAGGATAATGGTATCCATCCACTTAAGAAGAGATAAGGTCCAGAATCCAAGCAGCACTAGGGTAGAGAGTAAAAGTGAACAAGCTGGGAGTGTCGCAGAGATGGAATCACAACCTGGAGATGATCAACAGAGGGAAAGGCAAGCTCTCTACCTGCCTTAAGGTTGTTTATCCTCCATCTTATACTTGGAATGGTTCTCCCATTCCACAAAGTAATGACTGGTGAACCAAGATACCACTGGAGTTTCCAAGACAGAACACAAGAGCAAAGATTTGTGCCCAGCGCTCCAAAAGCCATACTTTTTGCCATACCTTCTGCTTCTCAGAGGACTTAATTCAAAGTCACAGAAAAGAAAGTAGATTGTCCTCATTCAAATTCAGCCATGGAGACCCTACTGGTTGGAATAAGGCATGGGGCGAGAGCAGGCTCCAGAGTACAAGAGGATTGGGGCTGTGCATGTTATGGTTGCTCCCAAAGCATTCAGCTTCTGCTCTCACAGATGGGAGAGGGGAAGGGAAGGCTCTTCCTCCCTCAGTTTGTCCAGTCTTCCTTTTCCCCCTTCCAAAAACACATTAGGTAAGCAAGGCTTTATGATTTGGGGACCATTTCTGACAAAACATGAATTTTTGCTTCTTTAGGCTTTCTGTGAGTTTCAGGAGATGTCTGTATCTGATGATCTGACTGAAGCAAGCCAAGCCTGCAGTTTCCAACAAGTTTCAAACTGCTTTGCAGGGCTAAGGTGTGACTCGGGGGTAGAGCATTGGCCCAGCGTGCCCAAGGCCCTGGGTTCAATCCCCAGCACCACAAAGGAAAAAACATCCCTGCTTTGTGAATTTCTCAGATGCATTTTGGATGTTTTTCTGTAAATGATGCGGACTTGAATCTGCGTACTCTGAAGTCATTTAAAGTAAATTCACCAAGGCATGTAGAGGTCTTCCCATGGCATATTAAATGATGAAGTCATCCAGATTGAGGGGGACTCACATGATGAAATATCATGGAGTCCTTAACTTTTCAAAAGTCAAAGATACTATTTTTTTTCTGATTCCAAAATAATACCAAAAAAATTAAAAACATATAACTAAAAAGATCAATTTAAAAAAAATACTATCTATATTCGATACCACTAAAAAAAAAATACATGCTTAGGGTGGAAATTTCAAAAAAGAGTACAGAAAAGACTAAAAAAGTAAAAAAGAGCAATCATAATTTCACAGTGGCATGTACCTGTTCATCATGAGGTTATTCATGTTACATGGTTATCTTTTCAATGATTGATATCATACTCTACATACTGATTATTCACTTATGTATGTTAAATGTTTTCTCTTGATCTGTTTAAATTAGATTTTATTGGAATATCAAGTATAAAACACATGACATAAGAGATGATGCAGAAAGGGTATCTTCCAAGACATGCAAAGCAGCTTGGACTCTAACTTACAAAATTAGGGACAGTTAAGCTACTTCTCCAAGTACATAACATTAGGGATGGAGCAGGACTACAACCTAAGTACTTGTATTAGCCCATTTTTCTATAACTGCAATGAAACATTTGAGTCAGGCTGACTTGATTTATTTACTTTTTAAATGGGGTTATTTAGCTCATAGTTTTGGGCTGAAAGTCTAAACAGCATGGTGCTGGCTCTGATGTCCTCTTAGTGCAGCTACCTCATGGTGAATGGTGACAGTGGATGTGCTGTGGGGGAAGCCAGAGAGTGACTGAGGCCCCAAAATATCTTCCAAGGGCACATGCCACTTGCCTGTGAACCTCTCAACAGACTCAACCCCTTAAAATTCTCTTCTCCCAACACCATAACCCTTGAAACTTTGGGGGACAAACGACATCCAAACCTTAGTAATATTCTTAAAATAAGTATGGTGTCTGGTCTACTACAAATCCCACAGGCAGAGTCCAGGAGCTGAGAATTGGAAGAACTTGGAGAAATCATCAATGTCAGCCTTCCTCATTCCTGTTTTTCCTTCCTTCCATCTTTCCTTCCTTCTTTCCTTTTCTTATTATGGTAAGCATACTTGACGTGAACTCTTGGATGGCCCTCTTCTTGCATCTTCTCACATGACTGAGTGTAGACAGGAACTAAGCTCTTTGGTGACTGTTCCTTTAAGGGCACTAACCCCCACCAGGAGAGTACCACCTTCATGATCTAAATACCTCCCAAATGCCCCATCTCATTCAGGATTAGGATTTTGACTTGTGAATTTGTGGAGGACATCAACATTCCGTCCACAGCTCCATCTTCATAAATGGCACCACCATGAAACCAGTTATCAGACCCCAAACCTAGACTTCACCCCAACTATTGTCCCCTTAACCCTTAGCAAGTCCAGCTACCTCTCCTGCCAAGGCCAGTGCCCTGGGCACCCATACCTCTACCACCTTCACCCCGCAACTGCACAAATCCACCAACCTCCTCACTGTCTCTCTGCTTTCCCTCACCCCCTCCTCCAGTCTCCACTCCCAGGTGCCCGGCAGCCAGGAGCATCTTTAAACTATAAACCAGATAATGCCTCTTCCTACTTACCCCCTCCAATGACTTCCCATCCACACAAAATGCAAACTCTCAGTCAAGACCAAGACTCTTTATAATTGGCCTTGCCAACTTTTATCCCTCACCTCCCACTCTTCCCCTCCATTCATGTTGCTCTGGCCAGAGTGGTCTTCAGGCTCCTCCTCCAAGATGCTGAACTGACTCAGCCCCAGGTTCTTGGTCTCATTGTTCCCTCTGCCTTCCCCCAGATCTTTGCATGGCTGGCCTCCTCACCCCATTCAGATCTTTGCTTGTCATTAGAAGCAAGGAACACCTTCCCTGACAATCCTAAAAATAGCATCTGGCCACACATCCACTCCTCAATAGCCTCTTACCTTGCTTTACTTTTCTGTAATGTCCTCATGACTATGTGACAGCAAATACTCATTATTTACTTGTTTTCTGTAAAGAGAGCCCCACTAGAATGCAAACTTCATGAGCACTTCATTCCACAATTTGCTGAATCAATGAAAAATGGAAGTGCCATCTTTTACCACATCAATGTTTCATCGGGAGCCTCAAGCTGCCTTGGATTTCTCACTATTGCGGAGAATGTCTGGATGACCTTCTTAGACATAAATCCTTGCACCCTTCCTAAATCAGTTTCATTAGCTATATGCCTAGAGATAGAATCACCCAAACCAATAGGTATTTTTAACATTTTAGGTTTGCATCACCAAATAGACCTTCAAATAACTTGTACTGATTTATATCCCCACTCATACCAATAGTGTATGGGACAGTGTATCATCACTTCTGAAATCTGGTCAAAATAGATGATAGTCAAAACAACAGCATCATTTGATGTGCTTCCTTGAATGCATGTGTAATGAACTTTTCCCTCATGTCTGCTTGCCATATGTATGCATGTATGTATGCATGTACATATGTATGCATGCATGTATGTATGTATGTATGATTTTGGTGCTGGGGGTTGGATCCAGGGCCTTGCACATGCTAAGTATGAACCATATATTTGTTTTTATCACTTAGTGATTGGACCCATCATCTACTATTAATCTTCATTTTTTCTTTTTAATTTGTAAGGATTTATACTGTTGATCTGTTTCACATAGATGTTGCAGATATATTTTTCTAATTTGTTATTTGCTTTCTAATTTTGATTGTGATACTATTTCTTTAACAGACATTTTAATTGCTTTTGGACCAATTTTATCTATTTGTTCTTTAGACTATTTCTATTTGTTCTTTTTTATACCTACAAAAATCTCTTCCATCATGAAATTAAATAGTCACTATTTATGCTTAGCTCTTTAATGCATGTGGAATTGAATCTGAGTGTTGATTGTGGAACATGGATCCTGACTGTAGCCAATTTGTCTCAAAGGTTAGCCAGATCTTTTACAAATTTTAGTGGATATTCCATCATTTTGCCACAAATTAAAGTTTCAACTTTCATCACACAGTGATTGCTTTGAACCATTTGAGATAGTTTCAGACAGGGTTAGCTTTTGGTAATTTTGAGCACCTTTAAAATTTTTAAACTTTTCAGAGCAAAGAAGACTGTGTAAGAATGTCATACTGCATGTCCTTTTTTCATAACCCATGAATAGTTTAATATATAATAAACTTGCTTAAAATAAAAAGGCTTCCATGCCTGGTGCCTTTCCTACATTGCAACCATTGGTTCCCAGTGCTAACAATCTCTTATGGTCAGAAGATTCTTGTGAAAACTAAAAGGCAAAGAAAGAGGGAGGACAACCCCACATAGAAGTTCAAATAGTGCACTCACAACTCCAAGTAGTATCTGTCATACAGCAAGTTATATAAATGGGCCTCTGTCTATGCAGTTGTAAGTTCTGATACTGAAAGAACAATCCCTGTTCTCATCCCAAGTCAACACTCAAAAAAAAAAAAAAAGGAAGAAATAAAGAAAGAATAGAAAAACAAAAGCAAAAACCAAAAAACAGTGCAGGGTCTACTAGATCTTTGAGATCAACTTCATCATTTTATAGAAAAGCATGCCAAGGCCCATAAAAACACAAATGTACTTGTCTATGGTCACAGTACTTAAAACAAGGAATAGATCCCAGATTTGTCTTTCTTTGCATGATTTAGCTCTTTTGTCTTTTGTTTATTTAAGTTTTTTTTTTTTTATTTCTGAGTAGGTAGTACATCCACATTGCTCAAATTTCAAAAGACAAAAGATCACTTACCCCTTCAGCCCTTTGAAGTCCCCGTAAGTCAACCCTAATGCCAGTTGCTGACATCTCTTTCCAGAGAGCATCCACATGTATTCAAGCAAACAGGAATATATGTCTTCCAATCCCCCCATTTTGCCCTTAATGCTAAGAGACTGTATATTACTCTACATTTCAACTTTTGATTTCCAATATAACCTGATGATTATGCCTTATGATAGGTGAAGAACTTTCTCAGCCTCTCTTACAGTAAGTGAAGTATATTCTACTAAGTGGTATAAACAGCTCATTTAACTCGATTGAGGGACATTAATTTGTTGTCACAAACAGTACTACAGTAAACACTGTACACACATCATTGTGCATGTAAGTGACCTATAAAAGAAGTCTTCTGCAAGTGGAATTGCTGGGTTAAAATCATTGTGCATTTGAAAGCCTACTGGGCATTGCCAATGGTCTCCACAAAGGGTGTCCCAAGGGAAAGCTGACAGTTCTGCACCCTCACTAACACCGTGTTCACAAATGTGGTCCCCTTGGCCCGTCCGATGTGTACAATGTGTGCAGTTTCCATTTGTCTCCTTCTTAGTGTGGGTGAATTTAAGCACCTTTTTGGTAATTTGTGGTCTCTGCTCTGTGTTTGTCTACTCCTTTCCTTTGCTTACTTTTTTTACAGAAGTGTTGGCCTTTTGTCTTACCACTTCATAGAAAGAGAAGAAATTCTCACTGATGATACTAAAATCAAACATTTTTTTATGTATTTAAGAACCACTGTGTTTTCTCCTCTGAACTGTCTGTTCTTTGGGGAGTGGTTAGGGATCTTTTTCTTCTCAATTTGTTGAGTCACTTATGAATGACAGAGCCTAGATCACTGGGCCCTGTTCCTAATCTCCCACAGTGAAGCATGTTACATTCTCTAATGACATTGCACTTTCCTTCATTTCGTAGAATGAAAATGCAAAAACTATCAATTTTCTAAATACCACCAGCTCAGAAAACTGGCCTCCACACAGTGATCACTCATTCAAGGGGAATGATAATGTGAATCGTTTAATCCTTGGCAAATGTATCATTATAGAATAACTTTTAGAATTAAAAAAAAATGATCAAACCTATAACAAATTTTGCAAACAGTTTATAAACAGGTGCCAAAGTCCAATACATTGCTCATATTTGGTAGAGAAGAAAACATGGTGATTAATTGCAATCTGTCAGGTCCAGTTTCAATGTAAGGTTCTCTGTGAAGTCGTTCTTGATTTCCCTGGATGGATGTTTCTCTTGCCTCTGAATTCCCAGAGAAGCCTCTGCCTGTCTTAGGGGGCTTGTCAATGTCTGTCTTTTGTTCTAGTTAGTTATGCACATGAGTATTCCTAAGAGCACTGTTGATTCGCTGTACTGATCATAGATTTTTCCAAAAGGAAACTTCAAAGCTCCCAAACCACAGTCTTTTCTGAGTAAGACTTACTGAGGTATAATTTGCATACAGTAAAATCCACCCTTGTCAAGTGTATAGGTCAATGAGTTCTGACAAATGTCTACGTAGGTGTGTAATCACCTCCCAAATCAACACGCAGAACATTCCCATCGCCACATGGTGTTCCCTTGGTCCTTTGTTGTCCATCTCCACTCTCCACTATTAGCCCCTGTCAATCACTGATCTGTTTTCTGTCCCAGCAGTTTTGCCTTTTGCAGAATGTCTTATAAAAGGAGTCATGCATTCTGTAGCTTTTTGCATCTATTTTTATTCTCGGCCACAGTACTTTGCAATTAAATTCAGGGGAAATAATTTATTTGTGGCTCTGTGGAATGTAGGCTGAGCAGACTTGCTCACCAAAATCTTGCCAGTGGTTAGATAGTGGGCAGAGGAAGGGGAAGAAGAACAGAAACTGAGGCAGAGATAGAAGAAAACCTTCATATTTATTATAACATTCTTTTCTCTTTACAAATTGTTGTTGTTCTCTCTGCCAATGAGAACACTGAGGTTCATGTTGTTTAAACGACTTGCCCTCAAACAGATCAAACTCTGAATTGAAGGACTTTTTTCTGTAGACTTCTTCAGGCTTCTCTTTCCCAAAGTCTAGTGAGGAAGCATTAAGGAGAAGATACCTGTGCACTCTGCAAAGAAGCTGTCTCCCTCTCACTCACCACTGTAAACCAGAAATTAACACAAAATATTGTTAAAGGGACCAACAAAAGAGGCATCTATTCTTTTGGTCCTTCCAAGTCAAATGCATTTAATTTTTCTTCCTGGTAGCTCACTGGGCATGTCTTAAATCTCTTGTTTTTCTTATTTTTATTTTTTCCTTTTTTTTTAACACACAAATTATCCTTGAGTCCCTGTGATTTTTGTGTCAGAACATGTTATCCCAACATATGCCACAAAAGACTAGGAGCGGGCTCCACCTACCTCCTTTTGGACTGACTGTCATTGATGGACAGTGTGGGTTAGGTTCATTGAAGACCACTCCAGAGGCAGGATTCCTTTCATCAAATCTTTCTATGTTCTCTGTCTAGACCACAGGAGTAAGAATCAACATTGAATAAATGAACTAAATGAGAATGCCTAGGAACAACTTTAATAAATATTTTATGTCTTGGATCTAATTTGGATATAAAGTAAGCTAATATAAAACAGTACTGAAATGAATGGAAACTCTTATGGTATTTTAAGATGTTGATAAATCAATATGATTACATGGCAAATTTCTTTCCCAATAATGTTATTGCTTTCCTAAAAACAATCTGAATGTTTCAAGGCAGATGAATGTGTCAGGAATGGTGACAACAGGCATTACTTATAAGCTGTTGTGAAATGAGGTCTAAGAACCCAGACAAAACAGTGTGAAAAAATCCTATTCTACCCTATAAACCCAAAAGAGGTTTCCAGAGTTTTTCAGGTCTTAGGGAAGTTTGTCCTTTGAATTTCTCATGATTCCTTTTTATAATCATGTCTCCAAAAATGGTTCTTCTTTTGACAATGAAATTTGGGCCTCTGAAGGCCCAAATTTGGGCATCTGGATTATAAGTCTAGGTTTCTTTCTTTTTTTTTTTTTTTTAATTTAAAATTTTTGCCTATTTAATATTCTGGAAATTTGTCATGAAATTTCATCCTAAAGTATAAAGGAAGTTCTGTTTAATACTGGATGTGTGGAACAGTGTTCATACTCACCTTTAATCAATTTATGGTGCTCACGGGCAAACTTGCCACCCCAGACCCACTGAGGGATTGTAGGGACTGCCAAGTTCTTAAAATAGCCGTGTCTGCATTGTGCGGCAGTAATGGAACAGATGTGGTGCGTTAGCTTTGCAAACCAGGCCAGGAAAAGCCTTAAGTTATCATAAAGGGGCACAAGTTACCTTTGTGGGCTATTTGTTTTGTTTTGTCATACCTTGAGTTCAGAGAACCACACATTTTAAAAGAAGAAATAGGAAAACCACAGAGAGGAGGTAACCATTGTCTTGGAGGACACAGTTTTCCTACTAGCTGGGAGTGAGGGACAAGGGCAGGGGTAGGAAGGGGACAGGGAAGCCAAGGGCAGGAAGCAAAGTGAACATTAGGATTTTAGGGCCAGGAAAATTTGAGTACAGGAGAGAGCTCAAAGATGGAAGAGCATGCAACCCGCACAAGCCAGTGGGCAGACCCAGACCTGGGCCCAACAGGACAGAGAAGCCAAGAGAGAAGAGTGGAGCATTGTTCAGACAAGGCAAGGGCCACTCTGAGGACATACTTCTGGAGAGAAGAGGGTTCCTTGCAAAGCAGGTTCCAAGAGCGTGGCTTGAGGGTTGACATCTAGTATACCTCAGGGTCAGTGTGGCATAGAAGACAGGGGCTCGTGAGACTGAGCAGGCAAAGGCACCTTATGAGCCTGAAATCCAGAAGGTTCGACTCCTCCTGTCCACCCTCCAAGTGCCCGGATAACAGCCGTGTCCTATTAATTCTGTCATCTGCTCAGACCTGCTCCTTCCTCTCCATCACAGGTCTGATGCTAGAGAGCAGAGTAGACACCATGGGGTCTCCTTGCCTATTGCCCCATGTAAAACCCTGCTCTGCCTCTTACTTGTTCTGTAACCCTGGGGGAAATACTCCCCAAAGCCTCAGTTTTCTCATCTGAAATATGGAAGTGGTAATTCTGGCACCCTCCTGAGGACCTATGGGATGCTAAACCAGCTAACAGGCATGGAACACTCACACACGTACCCACTCTAGGTCATGGGTGGGTTCCTTTGCTAGGAGTGCTGTAATAAACCACCACACACTGCGGACTTCAGACAATGGAAATGTATTCTCCTGTTGCTCTGGAGGCCAGAAGTCTGAAATTAAGGACCCAGAAGGATTGGTTCCTTCTGGAATCACTGAAAGAGAATCTGTTCCATGCTTCTCTCCTGCCTTTTGCTGGCTGCAGGGTCCTTGGCATTCCTTGGCTTGTAGACTCAGCTCTTGAGTCCCTCCCCCTCTCCCCACGTGGCCTTCTCTCTGGGTCTGTGTGTCTCAAGTCTCTCTCTCTCTTTTCATTTATAAAAACACCAGTCATTGGGTTTAGGGTCCACCCTAAATTTGGAACAATCTCATCTTAAGATCCTTAGTTTATATCTGCAGATCCTATCTCCAAATTAGGTTGCATTCACAGGTCCTGGTGTTAGGAATTGGATTTATCTTTTGGGGAGCCACTATCTTGCTCATAATAGTTGTCATGATTATTTTTAATTCAAGATCTTACTGTCTCTGACTATATGATTCAAATAGTCTCCCTGCTCACGGTCTCTGCATAGCCACTCATTCTTAGTAAATCAGCCCTGGTGATCCTTCCAAAATGACTCCCTGCTTCCCTCTTTCAGTGCTTCCTGCACTACAGAACATCTGGCAGCTGAATGAGGCTGTGATCTGGGGCCTGCCTCCTCTCCACAGTGCCATTTCCCACACCCCTTCACCTCACACCTCTCTCTCCAAAGCAGGATGACTCCCAGTGCCCCAGACATACAGCATGCTTCCCTGACTCCTGGTCTGATCTTCCCTGACTTCCCACCCCCTCTGGCTGATCACAACCTCCCTTCCAAAGGCCTATGCATCCTTTGAGATTCAGTTCTTATTTCATTTCCTTCTTGGACACCCCCCAGCAGCTCCTCCAGACCCAAGAATTGACTTTCCCCTCTATACCCCTACTGCAATCTGGACTCATCCCTGTCACCGAATTGTGCTCATTTCCTTAAAGGTCTGTTCATGTTTCTGCTACTGCTTGAAGGCTGTGCCTCTTTCATGTCTGTATCTCCAGTGCTGGTAAAGTAATGGAAGGTCTTGAAAAATGAATGAATTGGTTGATGGGTGGGCAGGTGGATGGATGGGAAGAGTGAATGCATGGATGGATGGGATGGGATGGGATGGGTGGATGGATGGAATGAGATGGGATGGATGGATGGATGAGCGGAGGGCAGATGGGGGAGTGGATGGGTCCATAGATAAGTAATAAGTGCAAAGATGATTCAGAGTCAGGGATCATGTGGAACCACAAAGTGAAGGTTGGACAAAAGCTGGGGTCATCTGTGGTTAGATCAATTGACCAGTTATTATTGAGGAAAGAATGTGACTGCTCAGAATTCGTATCTGTGTAGTATGAAGTATGAACAGCCATGCATCCAAACAGTCCCAACCAGATATGATGCCCACAGTAACTTCTGAAAAACTCATTATTGTTCTCCAGGCTACATTCTGCTTCAGTAGATCTAGGGTGGGCCGACAATCTGCATTTCAAACAAGCCTTCGGGTGACACGCTGCTGTCCACAGACCACACTGGGAGCAGTCAGGCTTTAGAACATTCTGGTGTGAGGAAGACCCACAGGCCTGAGAGATGCAAACCACAGCTTGGTCAGGAGCTAGGAGTCAACATGGTGACTGACAGAGGCCCTGAGGTTCCTGTGACACATGGGCTTGTCTCACACCTGGGGCCACACTCAGCCTGGAAGCTCATCTAGGCCCTCGCTGAACAGTCAAACCTTGGGAGAAGACACAGGCAGGCGCTCTCTGACTTCCTGTAAGATTTGTCAAGTGTACATCCATTTCTGTCCCAGGAGTCCTTTCAGAGAGCATTTAAGGAAATACTGCACACTTAGCACTTAGCTCTTCAGATGTGGGGCTCAGGGTCATCATTTTTGCCCATAAAAGGGCCATTTGTGTTTCAAAATGTGGAGTGGATGACCCTGCCAAGTGAGAGCCGCATTGTCAGCTTTGTTTTTGGCACAAATGACTTGAGTGTTTTCCAAACACCATTAAATGCCAAAGTCTCTGGCTTCCATTTGGTCCAGGGGTAGCGACTCAGAGGCCCATGGCCCAACTGGGTGAGGGAGGGAGTGGGATATTAGAGCCGCCAACAGGCTTGGGATATTCAATCTCGAGGCAGATCTGCATCTTCTTGCAAACTTGGGATTTCCTCCAAGCAGCCTTCCCTGACGGTTAAGCTGTAAGCAAAGGCCCTCACTCGCTGCCCAGGCCTACAGTGTGGACTTGACAGCATCCCGAGATCACCCTCAAGGCAAAGCTTTGGGAGCTTCATGCATCATCCTTTAAAGAGCTGATTGCAAAGACTCTGGCCTTCCAGATAGTGGACCTGTCCTGTAGGTTTTCATTTCATATTTTTGATTCCTAAAAATCTAGAGCAACACCATTTTAAGAATCCATGCTTTAGTTATCAACTTCATCACCAGAATAATAAGGGCCAGCACAGATCTTCTCATGGATCCCATAAGGCAGACATTGTTATTAGCCTCAGTTTACCCAAGGTGACATTAAAGAACGAGAGGTTAATGAGAGTGGAGCTGTCACTGAACCCAGAGCTTCCCAGTACCAGCACCTTTGGCCACTGCCCTTGCTGCTAATGAGCTTTGGAGAGAGTGCTTAGTACCTGCCAGGCACTTGCCATGGGCTTTGCATGGGTTACCTCCCTCTACCCCTAAAATGCTCTTAAAGACAATGCTGCTGACTCCATTTTCTGACTGAGGGAACCAGTGGCACGGTTGTGTGCCAGCAATGTCGTAAAGTCCGCAGGTTTCCACTCCACATCAGAGCTGCAGCATGAATCTCGCTCTGGTTCTGTGGCTTTCTCAGTGGACTTGGGATTCTGTGCCCTGCCACTCCCTCCTCCAACCTGGAGTGGAGGGTCTGTCCTCCTGCTCATTCCACTGACACACACCTGGCCTGTGCCCACCTTGACACTACTCCCTGGAAGTCCCTTTTGCCATGGAAGGTAACATACAGATTCCAGAGTTTTGGACATGGGCATCTCTGGGACCATTTTTCTGCCTACCACTACCATAGAATTCCAGGGGTGGCACATGAATCCCTCAGGATCCTCCATCAGGTGTCCTTGCTCGTATCTTCTTCCCTTTCTCATCCCTATCAGCCAGGTGACCTTTCAGGTTGTAAATGCATCTCTTCCCAGCTTGCTAGCCAAGGCTAACCCTCCCAAGGTCTCTGTTCCAGCCCCTCCCCCGCCTCCTTCTTGTTCCTTCTGCCTCTGCCAGACTGGTCTCTGCCACTCACGCACCAAGCTGAGCTCAGTCACATCCCAAAGTCTGGCCCTTCAGCCTGGAAAACTTCCCTGAATATTTGCATAACTCTGTGGCTCACTCCATTCAAGTCTCTGATGGGGAAGAGTCGTTTCCTCCTTCCACACCTAACCCAGCACCCCACACCACTTCTTGGTGTGCTTGGATTCCTTCAGAACATTTCTGCAGTTATAGGGGAGATTTCCCTATTTCTCGTGTCTCCCTTCCCTGAACTCTAAGTGCAAAATGGTGGCTGATCTCCTGCACAAAGGACAATGCTTCTTTCAAAGCGTGAGCCCAGTGTATGTGCCTGGATGGGAGAGGGAAAGAAAGAAGGAAGGAGGGAAGGAGGTTGGGAGGGAATGGAGAATGAGAAAGGAAGGAAAAGAAGGAAGAATAATGAAAGAAGTTGGCTCAGGTGACTATTTTGTTATGTTTGTTATCTGAGACTTCATCCCTTAGAAAAGATTATATTCTAAGTACTTCAAAGGGAAAGGAACCATTTTTATCTCTTCTAAATGCATTTTTTTTTTTTTTTTTTTTTTTGGGTACTGGGGATTGAACCCAGGGGCACTCCACCACTGGGCCACACCCCAGCCCTATTTTGTATTTTATTTAGATACAGGATCTCACTGAGTTGCTTAGGGTCTCGCAAAGTTGCTGAGGCTGGCTTTGAACTCTCGATCCTCCTGTCTCAGTCTAAATGCATTTTTTACAATATGTCTTAATGCTCTTGATTTTTAAATAGTCTCACAAAGGCACATCCTTCAAACAAGCTCTCATCTGTTGTTATTATACCTGCCATTTATAAACTCTGTGACCAGAAGCTCTCTGTGCCTCAGTTTCCTTCCTTGTAACATGAAGATAATAGCACTGCCCCCCCCTCCTGGGGCTGTTACGAAGTTTAAATCCATGTTTACGAAGCACCTAAACTGCATTCAGGGACCTAGTAAGCACCATCTGCTTATTAAATTAAAAAAAAATCATACTTAAAGTCAAACTATTATCTCTGAGCCTTGCTTCAAAACTTTTTTTAATTCAGAAAGACATTGGCAAACTTGCAGACTTTTACTTGAGTCATTTGTCTCTTTGCTATTTTAACTCACAGAAATACTAGTTTGTAGTTCTGTTAAAGTAAAACGGCAAATGTGTATCCTGGACTGGTTTTCCCCTCATCGGTGGTGATATTCCTACCAAATAAATGTTTTCTCTGTGGGCTGGGGCTCTTACAGTGTTTTTTAAATAGAGATTATCAGATTTAGGATTTTATTTGCTCAGAAGGCAAGTGTGAAATCTTGAGACTGCTCTGAAGTCTATGGGTGTGGGGGGCTGAAACCAGACTCTCATTTGTCGCTTGCCTCATTGGGTCACCATGATGGAAGTGCTCAGCCCCCTCGTTAATGACACGCCTGCTCCATTTGTTTTGGCTGGAACCAACCTAACAGCGTCTTTGATTCAGCGACAGACTGTTTTCCTTGGAAGCTACAGAATTCAATGGCTTTTGGATCAAGCTCAAATTCTGGCTCGAAGTTCCCAACTGGAAGTAAAATGACTTCTGCCAACAGCGGTTGGGGGAGGAAGCTGGACAGGCCTTTGGAAAGAGGGTTTTGAGTGCTGGAGGATATTCATAATGGTGCCTGATGAGGCAGGACCCGATGCTCTTTGAGGGTGGTGTGGACAAATCTATTTGATGGGTCTGTTTCGACCTTGTGCTGTGATTTATTTATTTAAATGAGTTTCAAGTACAGGGTCCTAATACTCTGTTTTGCTTTTGTTTCCACCTGGAATAGAAAGCTAACCCTGGGGGAGATTGAGAAAAGCCACCCTCAAGAACTAAAAGGTTGGGTGGAACCCTAACCCTGGTTGGAAGGAAGACAGTGAAAGTAGCTCAAGCCTGGGAGAGGATTCATTGGCAGTGGTGTCTTTTCTCTGCGGGCAGCTGTGTGTGGCAACTAGGGGAGGATGGCTCTTGGACGCAGAGGATGAATGGGTATCTCAAACAGCCACTGGTTGGCTAGATGGGGCCACAAGAGTTTTGCATAATTCTGCCATTCTTGTATTAACAACCAAGGTGAGCTTTCTAGCTCTTGGAGATAAATCCTGTCTCTTGTCATTCAGTTTTTCTGATGCTCTAAGTTACAGAGCAGAAATTTTTTTCTTTTCAACCAAAGATTCATGGGTCTTCTAAGAGTATGCTTGAAAGACTTCAAGGAATTCCTGAAACCCCAGAAGTGATATGCCGAATGCTATATGCATGTGCATTTGCTGTAGAAAGGAGTCCATCATCTTACCAGCTTCTCACAAAGATTTTGGGAGCTGCCTTCCCCCCAGAGCTGAGGATCACTGTTCTTAGATGGTAGCAAAAACCACACAGCAGAACACTTTGAACTTGTGACTTCTTCAGTCTTTCTTGATGAAGGCGGGATTTGGCATAGCCTAAGTGTTGCAAAAAGGTTTGCACAGCATCAAAAGACTTTGGATTCCTGACTCTGCAGGTGATAGGCCATGAGTAGGTTAGCAGGAATTAAGAACAGTCATGAGCAATGCTGGTCTCGGCAGCTGGAGCGCCATCTTGGGTACACCTGGGCACACCTAGTGCTGGACTGAGCACACCACTCAGGAGCTTTCAGTGGAATACAAGCACACTTCTGTGACACCTATCCAGAGTGATGCAGATATCAATCAACAGATAATATTATGTGCATAATTATAGAATTTGTTGAGCACCTGCCATATGCTAGGAGCTTTGGATACATTGCCTGGTTTGTCTCCAAAATCTTACGAAATGAACACTATTATCCTTTCCATTTTACAGAGAGAGTAACTTAAACTAAGAGAAGCCACATAAATTGCTCAGGGTCACTGAGTGGATAGAATGGGACATATGGTCAGGTTTGTCCTAGCAGTGCTTCCTCCCAACCTTGAGAGCTTCATTACATACAAGCAACCATCATGGTAGCCTGCGGGTCTCCTTCAAGGCTGTGCTTTATGATTTTTTGAGTTAACTGAAAGAGTGACAAGTCAGGCAATCAATTTGCAAGTCACACACTATGCTAGGAATTGGGAGGGACAACCACTTTTCCTTCCCTGGGGACAACAGGCATACCCTGAGGGGGTGGGATTTCTGGAACTCTGTGAAGTTAACACGAGGAGACTTGGAAAGTTCCAAGAGGGAGGGGGAGGCTGCATTCCAGGCATAGCTCATGGTATGAGAAATCACCAAATTTGGAGTGGGACAAACAGATGAGGAAGGTGTCAAGTTCTCTAGGGAGGAGTAGAGGGTGCTGGAGGCCAATTATAGGGCAAAGCTCTGGCAAGATGCTGAGGCCACTTAGCTGAGCCTGAAACAAAGGAGAGCCATCCCAGAACCCTAGGACTCTGCCCTCCCCCATCCTAACAAAGGGAAGGGAGTTTCGTACCATGATGGGGACAGCAGCCCAGATAGAAACTGCCTGTTCCACAGGGAGGTCTTCAACTTCTTCAGAGAATTCTCTGGTCACAGGAGAAGCTGCATCAATTGCAATAACTTTTCACTTGCAAAGATAATCTAACAAGGGCTGGCTTTGGGGTGAGGGAGAGGGAGAGAGAGAAAGGGAGACCATGAACCACCACGAGAAGGCACGTGGGTGCAGCACAGACAGCCCCAACCATCCTTCCTCCTGCTGTGGGTGCACAGCACTTAATCCCACCCAGAGAGTGGAACACGGCCACCTCCCCCACTCCACTCCACCCCAAGGAGCTGCCCCAACAGAGAGACAAGGGCTGTGACATCTCAGTAGGAGGCCACTCCACTCTGCACCAGCAGTGGCCCTGCCAGCTGCTCCTCTTTTCTCCATGGCGACAGACACTGCTGTCACCAGGGAGCTGGAGAGCTGCTGAGTCTCCATTTCCTGAAGGCTTGGGCCAGATCTGGGAGCTCAGGAGAGTTAGGGAACTGCTTTCTCTAATCCACAGATCTGAAAGAGTGCCTGCTCACACCCTTCCCAGAAGGAAGGGTACACACGGGTTGGTGAGAACATCCTCCTACATGGGGCAAGTGCAGGATGCACACGTGGGGCCTCCAGACTGGCTACCTTCCCTGTGGGCTCCCACGCCTTCCGGGGAGCTCCACCGTGCTCCTGGCTCCCCGCCTTAGCGTTGTCTCTTATCCCACCCCACCTCCTCAACGCTGCCTTCCCCTCTGCTGGGATAAATTTAGCCCTGAATGAATGCAGAAAGAACACATGGAAGCAAACACAGACCAAACAGTCTTCAAATATAGGTTTGGCACACACACAGCCGACCCAAAAAAGATCCAAGTTTTCCCATTTCCTTGCCTTTTGCTTATCTCTCTTCCTCCCTTCTCATCCTTGGATGACTCTCCCCTATTTTGCATTTACTAAAGCTGATAAAATGTGTAGATCACAATGCAAGGCGAAGTTGTGTGTCTTCAGAGCCCTTGAAAGTGGAAATCGGGGGACTAAGGAAAATCAAGAAGTCAAGGAAAGCCCTTGGTGGCCCTGGTCGTTCTCATTGGCTGGTTTGATCCTCTTAGAAGCCCACCTGTAAGTCAGAAGCAGCTTTTGTCTCATACACATGGCTCAGGATTTTCTCCAGGTGGACTGAGCCTCTGCAGTCCCACAAACATGCCCCCCATGGTCTACTCATCATGTCCCTACGTCCCTCACTTTGAAGACTTGTCTTTCACTCTAGCCTTTTATAATCAGCACTTAACAGTTCTTAAAATACTTTCTCAATCATGAGCTCCTTTATTTCTAACAAGAATCCTGTGGGGGTAGTTAGCAATCTCCATTCCACATAGAAAACCTATCTCTGATTCACATATAAGGAAGTTCAGCTCAGACCAGTTAAATCACTTCTCTGAGGTCACACAGCAAGTGGCAGAATTAGAATGAAGACCTAGAATTGAGACTTTGTCTTGTGTTCTTACTACTTTACCTTGAGCTACTTTAGGGAAAGGCAATTTGTCCAGAAGGCCCTAGCTGGGGTAGGAGTGGGGGTTACACATCAGGAAGGAGTAGTTTTTGAGATTGGCTGGCTGTCACCTCTTAGAGAAACAAACTTGGTTTTGCCAGGATATAGAGGGTGCGCAGGGGGGTGGGCATATGAGGTCCAGGGCACTGGATGGCAAAGGGCATCAGGAGGGCACAGTATCCATTGGTGGAGCAGAAGCTCAGCTTTCCAGATCTCTTTATTCATTCCTCAGCCAGCAGGGTGGATGGGATTTAGTTGATAGGCCACCATCACACCACTGCCAGCCCCAGAGGAAATCTCTCTCTTGTCAGCAGTGCTGACTGGCAGAATGTGTACGGCATTATCGAATCATGGTTAACAATGAAAGTGTCGATGGCCACACTACAGAAAGGGATTCCACGCTGACGGGGCACATCGTGGCCATTGTACTAAGGCAAACTAGAATGGCCCGTAAGCTCTCTGTGAAGCCAGTGACCCAACTGTGTCTACTGGCATCAGATCACCAGGCTGGGGTGGACCCTGGCCTTCCCAAAGACAGTTCTGGTTTGTGGCTGATTCATACATGAGCCTAGAATCAGTTCTACTACAGAGCACTTTCAATATGTAGGCACATGACTCTTTTCCTAAAAGCTCACAGGTACGTTTTTCTTTCCATTTGCTAGGACTTCTCTGTCTCCTCTTAAGAATTCTCTTAAGAATTTATAATTATTCAATTGATTTCCTCCCTAAGATCAGATTGTAGGTGCCTGTGAATGATTAAAAGGAGAGTCTAGTAAAGAGATTTCTAGATAATAAATGACACAGAGTAGAATCCTTCCTTTAAAAAGATGCAAAAAATAAAACAAAACAACAACAGAAATACCTACTAATATGGGGTATTTTACGAATATTAATAGCTCACTCCTTTTCTTTTTTTTCTTTTTTTTTTAAGGCTACATTAAAGGGTGGATAAAATCAAGTCTTTCACTTATTTGGTCTATGACACTTTTAATGAAGCAACAATTGACTCAACTAATTAGCACCCTCTGTGGCCAATCACAAGCACTTTGCGTCTGTTATCCTTACTCTCATAATATCCTCTGAGAGCTCATGTCATTTCTGTGTCACATCCACCTCCCACTCCCTGATTCCACTTTTCAAAATGTTTATCATGAGCAAAATTATTCTGAACCAACATTTGACTAACAGGATTGTCCCCAGACTCCTCTGAAACAACAACCCAGTGAGACTGGACGTCACATTTTTTATTTCTGTTTACCACTGAGGAAACTGCAGTTCTGATCTATCATGTGGTTTGTCCAGGGCATCACAGCAAACATGAACATAGAATGATCTCTAAGCATCTAGCTGCAACACCTGAACACTCTCCTTACACCAACCTGATCCCTCCAGCAACTCACATCAATCAAATGACATTGAGAAGGCAACCAGGAGGAAAATCAAGCTACTGAAATACTGATGTTCATTTCTAGTCAGATTTCCAATTGCTCACTTTGAATCACTGTGTAGAGACCTTAGTCAACATGCACCTTAAGCAACATATAGACAAGTTTATTTCCCATGCTGGTAATCTACTTTCTAACTTCTTTCTCTGTCTTCTTGCTCCATGGTGACTCCCTATATGGATACATTATTGGAATACCATAGAGAAAACAGCACATATTTGAAGCCCCATCAACTTCTCCAAAGATCTGGTAACCAAGGGAGCTAAGAAGACCCCAGGCACTGTTCTCCTTCTTTTGATTCCACATGTTTTAAATGACTGTATATTCTCAAACAATGCCCTGCAAAAGACAGCCAATATATAAACAATTTGGGGGACTTTGGAATTCCTTTCAAAATCACTTTTGTCAAGGGAAAGCTTCACACTCTTACCTTCCATTCAACAAGACTTTAACTTTTACTCCTGTAATGGGCCTTGGTGAGTCATTTCCCTCTTGATTTGCTGAGTTCCTGTTTTTCCCACAAGGGAATAGACTGTGATCATTTTGTGGCTCCCAAAGGGTTCATGTCCTAAAATAGATTCTGAAATTTTTATTAATGAAACATTTATTTTACATATCTAGCATTCTGTATTCTCTCCATATAATGCTTTGCAGAGTAGCATCCATCAGGAAAACCATTAAACTGCCTGAACGGTGTTTATGCAACACAATTTAATATCCCAGAAAGGACTAGTGATTTGTGACACACATTATTCACCATTGTAGTGCATCATTCCAGATTTTAATGTTTGGAGGGCAGATGGTAACCAATATAGTTGTGGGATTAGACTGAATCCTTCGTAATACCAGTCCATGGCCTAATGTCCGGCATAGAATAGCTCCCAAACAAGTTTATTAAAGAAATGGCAAAATGTGAGTTATACAGGTCTGTGTTAGTAATGGATTCAATGATTTTACAATGTTAAAATTTAGAGATTTGAAGGGAGAAATGTTGGAAGAGGAAATATTTTCCCTCTACTTCTTGGGTAAGCCTTGGCCATTCTTTTTGTAGGTCTTCCACTTTCACTTAAGGTCCTTAGTCACAAGCAACAGAAATGGATTCTAGTTGGTAGTAATAGAAAAGGAATGAACTCATATTGTGCTCTGTGGCTCCCAGAATAGATGGGGAGTCTGAAGGAGGTGGTGTGGGCCACGGGCAAGACCAAAGGTAAGCTACTAACCTGAAGTCAAGTGACACTGCCAAGTCAATCAAGAGAAGAGCCATCCTACTGGAATACTGGTGCATTTAGAGAAAGAATCCTCTGAAATGCTGGCTTCCAATTCCTTGCTGGTGTTTGAGCCTGACCCAGAGGAAGTTGCACACCATGCGATAGCTTCCAGGGGTGCTGTGGAGGCGTTTCCCAGCTTTTAAGATAGGGCATGGCTCTGCCTCTCACTAAGGCTTGTAATGTGAGAGCCCCGCCCCCCACCAAAGATGGGAAGGAGTTCACAAGTTGGGAGCCAAAAACGCTCTGAGTCTGCGATCCTTCCTAACTGACCCAGAACCTAGGGTCCAGCTTTCTGCATTTCCTCTCCTTTGACTTCTTGCCATACCTGCAGTGATCAGCTCAATGCTGAATGAACACAACTGTTGCTTATTATGGGCCTCAGACACTTTAAAATCACCAAGGGAGTACACACAGTCACAAGTCTTTGGTCTGTTCGCAGTAAATTCCATGAGTACAATGATTCTAAACCCATCCCCAGCTCCCACCTACCCTGTAGAATTTAATTCTGTGCATGTGTTCAGGAAAGTCTTCTGGTTAGGAACCATGTTTTAATTTTCCCCATTTCTCCCAGCTCCTTCGCAAGCCACATCTGTTTTCTGCAAGCCCAGTCTGACCACTGTCAGTGTCAACCAACAACCCTTCCTTCAACTGGGAAAACCAGGCCAACAGACGTAAATTTACTCAACTGCTCTCTCTTAAGACTTCAACTCCAAATTCTTCTTGTCTTTATCTACTCCATCTCTGCGCCTGGCTTGAGGAAGATCCTTCCCAAGGCTGAACAGCCAGTGATGCTAACCTAGATGCCCTCTGTTCTAATCCAAGACTTTGCCTAATACTCGTTTTCCTTTTTGACTACGTCTTTGTCCTTACTTCAGTGTTATCTGATACCCTTTGACCCCATAACATTCAGGTCTCTAGCTTGACCTAAGGTCCTTCAGCTAGGCTCTGCTTCCCAAAGACTACCGTCCTATCCCAGTCTTCATCTTTCACATCCAAAGACCTGAAAGGAGTCGTCTGTACTCTCTTCTTCCCTCCTCTCCTAAATGCTTCCAGGCCCACCCTCTGGACATACACTGCCCTCCAAAGATACCCCTGGCTTCCTGACTTCTGGAGCCAATGGGCTCTTCTTAGTCTGCACCCTTCTTGGCCTCTCAGAAACACATGACCCTATTGAAATCTCCTGTCCTCCTGCTATGGGTTTTGGTGCAAATCTCTCCTGATTTTTTCTTCTGCTTCTCAGATGATCCTTTACCAATGTCCTTTGCTGAACCTGTCTCTTCTTGCTCTGTTTTCTCATCAGGACCATTCTTATTTCTTCTGCTATAACTGTGAAGGGAGTGGCACTTAGATACATGACCCAACACCGATTCTTCTATTCTGAAGTCCAGATCTTTCCAACTGATCACATCCAAAGGGTGTTCAGGCCCCTTTCCTTCCCATCTCTCCTTCCATTACTTCTTTTTTAGATTTGTTGTGGTTAAATGTGCATAATATAAAAGTTACTACTTTCTCCATTTTTAAGTGTACGGTTTGGCGATGTGAAGTACATTCATATCATTGTGCCCCATTGTTCCTTTTTGATGCCTACAGAGCTGAGGGGAAAAGGACCATTTCTTCTTTGTTTATTCCTGGGGCCTGCCACACCTCCCTGTCACTGGCGACCATGGTGCTTAATGGCTCAGCACCAGAGTTTGAATCCCACACGTGACCGCAGAGTGGCCTTACTTTCTTCTCTTAGCACTCTCCACTTTGGTTTGTTATACATTCTACTGAAATAACAGCTTTGTTTATTTGTGAGCAACTCCCTGCCACAAATAACTTGTCCTGCAAGGGCTCATGCTGAAAATGAAGAGAAAATGAACTATTTGAAGAAAGTGATAGTTCTTAGCCAGAAAGTACAAGTTCCTTATACACTGGAGTGGGATGTCACACTTGGCATTGGCTGAGATTTATGACACAAACAGCTCCATCTACACACTTTATGAAGAAGGGAAAATAATCCCTCATTTAAAATGCTTAGGTGAGGGCTTGCATCTTCAGTCTGCCTGGTGATTGGTCATCAAGTGACAGTTAACAATCTCTGTAAAAGTTGAAATGGCGATTCATTTGAAATGGAAAGAATGTGCCCAGGAAACAGATGACTTGGGGAAATTTCATGTGCATATCTTCTAAAATGCCTTAAGTCCAGTATTTATAGAATCATGTGGATCAAAAGAGGCCATGTTTTTAAAAAAATTTTTCTTCACATTATTTATTTAATTTTACAGAGGAAAGTTTGCTTGTGAATGTTGGGGATTCTACCAGGTCCTTCCTGAATGTTGAGAGGCATTTTGTTTGTTCTTAGCATTTTTTTTTTTTTTTAAGAATCAAGTCTTATCCATCCCATAACCACCCCAGGAACTTTCACAAAGACCCTCAAAGGTTACCAACACAGAATGTCACAGGATAATTATAAAAGCAGATGTCTGTAAAGTCTTTTACAAAAAGCCTTAATATACTTTATTCCATTCGTTTCTAATGATACCTCTTTGAGGTGACTCTTGAGAACCTCTATTTTTTTTTCAGATGAGAAACTGAGGTTCAGTGGTCAAGTGAGTTGCCCAAGCTTTCACAGCTGATAAACTGCCCAGTTCAGCCTAGCCAGCAACCCAGGACTGCAAACTCTCTGCTAAGCCACATTTGGCCTCCCCAGATGGGTGGCTGGTCTATTTGGAGATATGCCCTGCCCTCAGCTGACTTGATGTTTGGGGACCCTGCCATCTATAGCGTGTGGGCGAGGCAGCTCTTCCCTGTTGGATACGTCTCTGCGTGAAGCCCAAGCATCTGGCGCGATCCAGAAGGCACCCAGAACACTCGGCGGCCGCAGCCCGCACGTAAGGGCACGTGCTGGGGCCCCGCATTCTGCCAGAGTTCCCACCACTGGCATCCATCTGCTCCGCGGAGGCGCCACCTCGGTGGGCTGCGGCCCCGGTGCGCGCCTGTCCACCGAAGCGCAAGCTGTGCGCCCCCGAGGCTCGCTGAGCTGCGCGTCCCAGGTGCCCACTCGCGTGCGCGTCTCCTATTCGCGTCCTAGGGACCCGCCGCGACGGCCGCCCCGGCGTCTTCTGCCCGCCTGGAGCCGCCCGGGCCGCGGCCGCGGGTCCCCCACACCCCAGGGGCGGAGCGAGGCGCCGAGACGTCAGGGCGGAGGACGAGCGCGGGGCGAGCGCGCCCTCCCGGCGGCTGCCCGCGGCCCACGTCCCCGGCTGGCGCTGCCGGCGGCGGCGGCGACCGTGAGATGCAGTTAGCGGCGGCGCTGGGGCGCAGCCAGGCGGCCGCGCGGGCGGGGACCAGGGGCTGAGCCCGAGAGCCAGCCGTGCGCACAGCTCTGCCCGCTGCCCCAAGCGACCCCCACCACCTCGGCTCTCCCGGGTTCTAGCTAAGCCCCCGGGGTGCACATCAATTTCCTTGGGTGACTACAGCGTGTGTTTTGTTTTTCTTTCTCTTTTCTCCTGCCTGGGTGCCCTTCTCCAGGATGGCAGAGGCGGAATTGCACAAGGAGAGGCTGCAAGCCATAGCAGTAAGTCCACTTTCATTTTATTTTCTTGCTCTATTGTCTGGGGTGGACGGGGACCCCGAGGGCTTTGGGGTGAGCGGCATGCCAGCGCGGTAGCCTCCGGCTGTATGCTCCCAGGTAAAGTCTGTCAAGGCTCAGCGACGTTGTCTTTTCCTTCGTAGGTCTGTAGACCTAACCCCCAGGGCGCGTTTAGGACTGGGGATTTGAACGTGGAAGATTGGCTTAGAAATAAGATTCTTGCCGCTGGGCTTTGGGGACAGACTCCACAGGCTTGGGGGACGACTCCTGGAATATTATCACCCAGTGCTCAGAAATTCATTGGCTTCATATGCTGGAGAAGGGAGAGAAGGGCGACTTGAACAGTGGCTGCCTTCCTCTGCGGAAGCCGTTGGCCTGTTAAGTGGAAAACCAGGAGCCAGCTACTGGGCCAGCCAGCCACGCGGTGAACCTCCTCCCAGACACGGGGAGTGATACTCTCCCCTTTTCTGCTTGATATTGACCAGGGCCCTGGTCCAAGCCACCACCCTAGAGGGGTCTTAGGACTTCTTACAGCTGCTGGGTCCTGAGAATAGTATTCCAAAGGAGCCTTTTCTCCTTTGGAGTGTGGATTATCTGCGGACCTTTCGCATGCAAAGAGCAACTGGGTTTGACAAAGTTCGTATGCACTTTCAGAAAAGTGCACTCATGTGCATCTTGGGCACCAAAAAAAACCTCTCTGAGACTGCCTAGATTTTAAGCAGTCTTGCCAGAGTGTTGCCAATGATCCACAGATGTGGTATTTTTACTGGAGCCACCGCAGCTGGATTGTATATTTCCTTTGTGGATGAGGGAATGATTATGGCTGCTATTTGAAATAATAACAATTAAAAGAGAAGTCTGTTAACATGTAAGACTCTCCAGATATTCTTCTACTTGGTCCTTTCTTTTCCTTTCTTTCATTCTTTTTTTTTCTTTTTTCTTTCTTTTTTTTTTCAGTCCTGGAGTTCCCTGGAAACACTTATTTGTTGGAGAAATACTGTGTAATGTTTTGGAAGCAAAGTACATGAAAGTATTTTCAAAAGCCTTTGGGCAGATTCTTTTTTGGGAAAATACACAAAGGCCCATCTTTTAATTTTTTTTTTTTTTTTAGAAGCATTTGATGTGGTCTTGGTGGCTCTGAGACCTCCTTTCTCAAACTCTTCAAATCTGAAGGGTCCTGGGGACTTTCCCTCTGGAGGGAGAGAGGTGTCTGTCAGCAATGCTGAAATGCTGAAATGGTTCGCCTGTGAGGCTGTCTTGAACGTGGTCCTCAGAGCTGTGGAAGGCTGTCTTTTCTCTCCCTTTCCTCCTTGCATGTGATTCTGATGGTTAATGAAGTTGTTCATGGTTTCTACAGTGAGTGGCCAGGCAGTATGGCAGTTTGTCATGAACTTGATAAGAATGGAGATATTCAGCTATTGGTGCCATGGAGCTGGTGGGTGTTTTGTGTACACTGGATAATAGGCTGCTTTAACTGTTGACCAAGTGGCTGCTCAGTCGCTCCCATGGGCTGCTGTTGACCATTTCCAACAGTTGTCACATTTTCTGCCTTTGCATGGGCAGCTTCCTTGGATGCCTGAGGGACAGCTGAACCCCATGAAAGGACTTGCTTTCTGAACATGGAGCCAGTAGCAGCTAATTCTGGGGCTACCCCCTTTCAAGTGGAGTTGAGGAATCCCAGCAGAGGCCAAGCAGATTTTCAAGAAAGATCTAGGCCATCTTTTGAAAATCTCAGTGTGTGAGAAGATAAATACCCACTCATGCCTATTCAGCTGTGGAATTGAGTTTGTCCTGAGGACCTGTGGAGCTGTTGATGATTCTCATGAATGTGTCAACATCAGTGAACATGCATGTGGTCAGTGCAGATTTTTAAAAGTGACATCATTTTGTGTGTGGGGGGGTGGGGTACAGATTGAGACAGAAGGGTCTGGGGGGACCTATGGTCACATGAGTAGATGGTTTTATGCCACACTTTGGCCTAGTGCACATTCTCCAGATTGAGCAAACCCTGCCTCTCTTTGCCACTTTCCTAGAGTTCTCAGGGGACCCTGAGGAGCTTTCCCAGAACCTAGCAGGCCTGAAGTCTCTGAGGAGATGTGAGGGAAGAGGAGAGTCCTCACATCTTCTCCTGCTTCTGAGTCTTGGGTCGTCTTGAGTCTGGGCCTCAGTTTCTTTATCTGTGACTTGGGCTGTGAGTTCTGCCTCCTGGACTGGCATAAGAACCAGTGAAGAGGCAGGTGAAGCACTTGGCATGCAGCAGCCATTTGTTGATGCTGACTGAGGCAGAACCCTCAATTCCTGTCTCCTCTGCTGCCTGGTCCTGAGGGTTTAGGAGAAGCAACTCTGAAGTGGGAAGACTGGGTGCACCTTTTATTCCTTGTCTTCACCTCTAAGTGAAGGCCGGGGACTCACCCAGTGTCACTTTCTCTAAGTGCTTCAGACAAGGGGTGGTGCTTAGGACTTGAGGGTTCATTCACTCATTCGTGCAGCAAGTATTTACTAAGTCTCTCCTCTGGGAGGGGACTGGCAACACTGAGAAGACATAACCCCAAATTTTAGCCACAAGAGGGAAGATTTCACCCTTTGCACATTTAGTTTTTGAAAGTCCCCCAAGGTGTCCTTTGTCCTGAGGTATATGTTTCATGATCATGTGTGACATTTCCCCTACAAAGGGAATTAAATACTTAGAAACTACAGAACTTTAACTGAACCCTCCATTTGAGTCCAGAGATTAATCAATGAGAGAAGGTGGCTTTTGTCTTATTTCCTCATGAAAGAAAAATAAACCCATCTAACAACTGTCTCTACTCCCACCCTGTATGCTCCTTTCATCTCTTGGGACATTCCAAGAGCTCTAAATTTATAATACACAAAACGTCTCTGCCACAGAACGAATGTGAATGGTGATTCCAGGGAAGAATGATAATTGCCATTTGTTGAACCTCAAACATTCAGCAAGGCACTGTGTGAAGTTCTTTGTTTTTTAACCTATACTTGTTTACAGTCTAATGGAGGCAAAAGAAAAGTGCATAAACAATTGCTGTACCTTACACACTTCTGAGCCCTTGAGCACACTTGTCCAACATGCCTACCAACCTCAAGGACACTTCCCCAGGAGGAGGCATTTGAGCACATCCTGAAGATTGGGCAAAATAGCACAGGACTAGCGTCATAACCTTCCCAATTCCCAGAGGGTGTTTGTTGATTTGTTGTTTGTTGGTTATTTATTTGAAAGGGAAAGCCCAAAGCTTGAAGTTGAGTCAGTAGCTCGTGGTGCAAACTCAGTAACAGGGCTGAGAAACTTTTCAGCACATATTGCCTTGCTTTAGCCTATCAACAGGTTGATAAGGTGGGCCTGACTCTGTTCTGCTGTGCTATGGATGAACAGGTTGCAGAACTGGCCCAGCATAAGCAGGTACCATCAAAGCCAGGATCCGAACCCACACTGCAGGCCACTGGAGCCTGTATTTTACTACTGCCCTGAACAACCACCCAAGATGGCAGCAGCCCCTCACTTTTCCTGTGAGCCCACCGTCCAGGTGGTTCCACAGTCTCGGTGAGAGCCCATGAGATAGCAGCAGACTGGTTCTGTAGCATTGGCAGAACCTGAGGTAAACCAGGAGGCCTACATCTTTTTGAGAGTCTTCCAAGCCTGGGTTCATTGCACAGAAATACCCAACATAAACTAACTGAATGAGTAACATTCTCATGGGGAAGAAGCTGTGGAGCCTCTGTGGGAGCCAGCTTTGGGGGAGGGTGTTGTTATGTCTGCACATTCAGGGAAGAGATAATTTTTCTTGATCATGAGTGAAAATAACGAAATGGTACAAAGGTCGTCTTGGGTGAAAGTCCTAAGAACCACAGGACAAGGCCACCAGCCGACCCCAGGGACCAACATGGGTATGTTTGTGTGTGCTGAAATATGAAATGTAAATCTAACCTACACTTGTTCTTTAGGGAATTTGGTCATTTACCAAGAACCCACAAGTAGAATAGTAAAAAAGAACTTCTGCTTTTGTACAGTGCTTTACAGTTTACATAAGCCCTGCACATGCACCCTTCGCTCTGAGGTGGGTAGGGCAGGCCTCGTTTTCTCCACTGTACAATCGAGCATCCAGAGGTGTCCACACTCACACAGTGAGGTGTGGAATCATATCAAGTCCCAGTCTCTCCTGACTCCGATTCCCTGTGTTGGTGCACATCCAGCCTTGGCAGGATGCTCGGACCTAGGCTGGATCTGCTGCAGATACTCCTGAGCTGAAGTCCACTGCCTGGAGGAGAGGGGTGGGTCTGAATGTGACTCCTTGGAATCTGCCCTTTGGGGGATCTCACTTTGGCCATCTCTTCCTTGAAACTCTCACCAAAGGATTCGGTGAGTGAGTTTTTGGTTCCCACCAGATTCTGTGCTCTGTCCTGAACAGGCCTGGATGTAGGGAGTTGACTTAGGTTGGCTATGCCCTGGGCTTCCAGAGAAATATTCATGGGTTCTGCCTGCATTCATCTTTTCATGCCTCTTCTTGCCTTGGTGTGATAACACATTGAGTTCCAGGTTTGAAGTGGGGACTTAGGGACCCAGGAGACTACCAGCCTGAGGTTGATCCATGCCATTGAGATTGGCCTGCATTAGCTAGACACAAATCCTTGCTACCTACCATTTACATAGGACTAAGCCCAGCATCCCAACAGGGATTTCTCAGAGAGCTTAGAGAGCTGAACCCAAGCCCTATAGTAACAAGTGTAAGATCATGTGGGGACCAGAAATCCCCATACATGTCCCATGTGGGCATGTGGCCTTGGTGGACAGCTGACACAGGACTAGAGAATTTAAGATCCCGATCATCTGTTTCCTTCTTATCAAAAATAGATGCACTATATTTCTAAAATTCCATGTTAAGGCCTAAAAAATGGTTTGCTAGGGATATTGGTGCTGAGGAAGGGTTCACCCTGGCTGAGTCCACAAGACTGCCAAGTGCATAAGTGACACTTTAGGCCCTGTCAGGGTCACTGCTGGGTCTGGGAGTGCCAAGGCAACCTTACACAAACATGTTCAAGGGCCATACACCTCTCTGGCTGCTTATTTGTACCTCTGAGCATTTTAGTATCTTGGGACAAAGATCAGCTGTTCTGGAAAACTTGAAAGTGCCCTGAGAAATAGAGCAGTTATTAAAAAAAAATTATTATTACAAAAGCCAAGCCAGGGGAGTTGTGGGTTCTGATTTGTTGGCATCTCAAGGAAAACCAGGGCTCACTAGAGAGGCTTCTCCACTTCTATGGGGTCATCCAGCACTTCTGAGCCACTGCCCACATTTCATCACTGATCCTTTTGGGGATGTTGGTCAACTTGCTTGGGAGTAAGAGCTGGTTGTTATGTGGCATGACCTTGGCTGAAACAGCAAATGATCACTGATGTACAGAAACTGCGGTCCCGAAGGCTGTCCCTGTGTTGCACAACCTGGCAGGGAAGTTATGAGCATGGATTCTGGGGTCGAAAAAACTGGACTCAAGTTCCAGCTTTTTCATTAGCATCTGTATGATATCATTGTCCCTTGGCTTCCTCATGTGTAAGATGGGCATAAGGACTAATTAGAGCAAATTTAAAAATAAGTAAATAAATTTAAAAAGATGGGTATAATGATAAAATCTCCTTCAGGGAATTGTGGTGAGGGTTTTTTGAGGGATTTCATGGGAAATGCTGGAGCTGGTCTATAGTAAGCCCAGGCAGAAGTTTTCCATTTATATTAAGTAAACAAACAGTTCTTAATGCATACATCTTTAAATAGAAAATGGACACAAAGGGAAAAAGGTGAAGTCTACAGTATTTTTGCCAAACTAGAAATTACAGGTAAGCATAGTAAGTACTAAGAGTTTTCAATGCATGGGGATAGTAATAACAACAATAAGAGTAGTGATCTTGAAGGATTGTTTGCAGTAGACAGAAGTTGCAAACTTAATGGGCTCTGGGGAGCCAGTATGCAACTTAAATGAGGGACACAGACAGTGGAAAGTGTGAGGTCCTGGAGAACAGATGGTACTTCTTAGTTAAGATGCGGTTGATTTATGCTGCGTGAGGATGTGGGTCCTATGTTACTACATCAACTCATTTTCAAGAGAAGCCAGAAATCTGATTTTTAAAAATATAGGATCTCCTCCTACTTTAAAATAAAACGAACAAACAAAAAACAAAAAAAAAAAACAATATCAATTAGTTTAAAAACTTTTAAAAGATTTGTGATCACAGTGCAATTTCTGTTGGTCAACAGTGAATGTTTTGTGACCTTTACACATAGGTGCAGCTTTGACCTTGACATTATGCTTTCCATATGCACTGACTCATTTGGATTTCATAAGGAGGCCATGAAGTAGTCCTCTTAGGTCTCTCATAATGTTGCAAAATCGGGCTGCATTTTCACCAGGGCTTTGGGAGCTTGGCGTCCAAATGTTTGGATTACTGGGGACATTGTGCCTATTTGCTATATCTTTTGACCTCAAGAGAGCCCCTGGCATCACTGACATTATTGTAACTCAGAATACTCACATCTGGGTAGGCGATTGCTTTTTAAATTAACAGAAGAATCTGAAAGACAACTAGTACCTTAATGTGTGAAATTTTCATTATTATAGAACAATCTTTAAGAATATTTACCCAAGGTGTGCAAATCTGACATGCAAATCCTACATGCAAATGGGAGTCTCTCTTGTGTCAGCCAGGATGTTTGAGGTGATCCTGACTCATTATCAGTCTCAAATAACAAACAATATAAGGAGACCTTGCTGGGACCATGATGGCAGCAACTGCTATTTGATATAGACTTTTCATTTTTTAAATAGATGAATTGGCATAGAACAGCCATTCACAAACTTTTTTAGGATCAGCTGGAATACTCTTTAAAACACACCCCCAGAGGGTCTGAATCAGTAGAACTGGGAAGGGGCCTCAAACTGTATTTTTACCAAGTTCCTGGGTAATGCTGTTCCCAGCTGCAATTGCTGTGCTGGAGAACACACTTTGAGAACCACTGGTAAATTAATAAGAGATCAATAAGAAAAAGAAACTATGGCCTTGGTCTTGATAAGCATTACATGCCCATTGTGACATGCTAGGAGTTTGTGTGGGGTGTATAGTTTGAAGATATGACATAGAATAAAAGGTCAGCACAGCCCAGGTTGAAAGTTATGCAGATGAATTCTTCACACATAAGGTGGCTGATCAAGAGGAGGTCTTTCTTGGGTACTTACTTTCTTCTATTTTTTGTGGGGAGGCTTGAATTTAGGGTCACTTGACCACTGAACCACATCCCCAGCCCTATTTTGTATTTTATTTAAAGACAGGGTCTCTCTGAGTTGCTAAGTACCTTGCTAAATTGCAGAGGCTGGTTTTGAACTCTTGATCCTCCTGCCTCAGCCTCCAGAGCTGTTGGGATTACAGGTATGCACCACCATGCCTGGCTTAATCTATTTAAGTAAGTGAAATTTCTGTCTCTTGGTCATCTGAAGACACCTGTTGGAAGAGTTTGCCTGAGATTGGCTGAGCTGATTGGGAACAGGTTGGCAGGGGGCAGGAGGGCATGGTTTGCTTATGATTGGCCAAGCAGATTGGGAGGGTTTGCTTGGGATCCTCTGACCAAAACTGTGGGCTCCAACATTCCCTTTGGAAGGTCTTAGGGGGCAGCTCTGTGAGATAAGTTGTGTGGTAAAGAGGACATCCATCAGTGCAATGGACAGTCCTTTGGGAGAGATGTGTCATGATATCATGGTGCTATAGATATAGATGTCCCATTGCAGATCAGCCAAACAAATCTCCTGGAACCTTCTCCAGCCGGATTCACAGTATGACAGCTTCTCATGTGGGCAGCTCTACTAGGACACCAGGATGAGTAGCAACTGGGATTCACTGATGGCTGATAGCTAATGGTTCTCCTAAGCCGCTCTGTGTGTACACCAGTATGGCTTGTCATTGACATACCCCAGAGGAGTTTATTCTCCCAAGGATGTCATGCTGGCCTCCCTCATCCTTATGTGTAGCATCCATTGTTTGAGCCAATACTTCATTTTTGGAAGGATTCAGCCTCACCCAATCTCTTATTTGTCTTAAAACACAAAGCACAGAGGCCGCACTGTCCTGGATGTGACCCAAGAGAACAAGGACAGACTGTGGGTGAAGAGCCACACAGCACAGGGCACTTTGTAGAGGAAAGGTCACTCATGAGCACTCTGGGTTTGGGAGAATACTACCCAGCTGAGACCTATTTCTGACAGGAAATGCCAGTAGGAGCAGAGGTTGGTGTGGGGTGGTGCATGTCCTAGCTACATGTGTCCCTGGTTAATTATTCTCAGTATCTTTCAGTAGTTGCTTGTTGAGTTAAAATGTTCATAAGGAGATTATTAAACACTCACAAACAAGGGGTAAAAGAGGCAAACAGAGACAAGACTATAGCCTGTTTGCATAGTGCTTGAACATTTATTAAAAATACTTTGGGCTAGTCTTTGACGTCATTATCAGTGCTTCTATAGCATCGTATGAGCTTAGCTAAAAGCAAGGAACAGGGAGGCTGGTCCCTTTCCCTTGCATAACAGGGAAGAGGAAAGAAAAGCCCACCTGAGTCCCAAGATAAAAGCTGGCAATGGAGAGGCCTTGCGTCAGACCTCAGAGCAGCCAATTTCATTACCCTGTGGGCTTTGAGGTTCTTGACAGTCTTCAAGGCCCTTGTAAAACCCACTCTTACTTTTTTTGCTGGGGGAGAAAGAAGCCCTTTGCCTGGTTTATTTACTGTTCTAAGTGGGTGGGATTTTGCCCCCCTCTGCTAAATTATAACCAGTCATGTCAGGATTCTCTTTATTTTTAAATTCAGGGCTGAAACATAAAACTTTGAGGGTTACCAAAAAAATGTTATTCTCAAGAGAAAAGCTTATGCTGGAAAACTTAACCCCTTGGGTGCTAGGCATGCAGGTTTTGTTTCCCTGAGTTCAGTGCTAATGTTGATAACTTTGAGATCAATAAATAGCACCCAGGGCTTCAGGATTTGGGTAGCGGTGATGGTTTGCATGTCTTCCGAGTGATGGGATGGCAAGGCCAGGATTTAGAGGAGATGCCTCTTGGCGGAGTGGCATGTAGTTGGCGTGGCAGTTTTCCCCAGGCTCCTGGTTGGTCTGAAACACTGGGTTTCTATGGCCTGACTTATCTTCTTGGGCTGGTAACACTTGCTGCCTTGAATGGGGTGGGAAGTACTTTGAAATTTTCTTGTCCCAGTGGAACTGGGAGGCATATCTGAAAAGTCAAGGTTGACGTGAGTGAGCCTTCAGTGGGTGGTTATCCAAGTTAGCAAAACCCATTCCAGGGTGGTTAGGCTCCCACCCTGTTTCCAGGTGGTTTGCAAAAGGCCTTGTCTGTGAACTTTGAAGTCTGAGTACATGCGTTCAAAATCCAGTGCTGTTGCTCTTTGTCAAACAAAGCAGCAAAACTCCTGGGTATTAACAATAGATGGGACGAGTCTGGTGGGACCTGGTGAGAAGATCCTGGAGTCTGGGTGTAGAAGACACTTTCGAATCCTTCCCAGTACCAGCAGTAAGACACTGGTTTCTGGATCACCCCCATCCTTATTCACAGTGAGAATGAAAGATATCAGGCCAGCATTGGATCTGCCATGGGAGAATGAAGAGAAAGAACTGGCTCTGAAAACAGAGAAGAGGCGAAGGTGAAAGCAACTTCAGTTTCCCGGCATCACCTCTGTCTTGGCATGTCTCAGCGGCTGCCTCTGGCTAGCTGCAGCTCTCCACCCACAAAGTCTGAGTCTATAGTGAAAAACTGGAAGCAGCCTGGCTTAGCGGTGGAGGGTCCCTTCAGGCCTCCCCCAGCAAAGTGGGTCATCTCCTCTATAGGATGTGGCATACCCTCAGGGTTGCAAAAGCTGATCCAAAAACGGTTGCTTCATCCCTAGCTCCTTCTAAGGGCAGGGAGGGAAGCCTCCCAGTTCCTGAGAGCATCCATGCAGCAGACGCCCTGCAGAATACCTTATTTTAAGGGCGTAAAACCCCAGATGTGCCAAGTGCCAGGTTGACCTGGCTGTGCTGCTGACCTTGGGGAGCTAATGATCGAAGAGACCAGCCTCCTGAGGGGCAGTTGGGGGCAGTTCCAACTCAAGCAGATTGGTACTTAGTGGGAATACAAGCCCAGGATCTTTACTTTTACAAGAGAACCTGGAAATCCAGCTTTTGAAAGAAATCTGTTGCTGTTTAAATGTTCACCATGATTTAAACTCTATGTGGGCCAAACCAAACATAATGAGATTTTAACACCATGTGGGCTGGATTCATTCCTGCCCATGTCCCCCTCTCCCTCGGCCCCCAGCCTGAGCCATTAGTTTTCCACTCTTGACTTTCACAGAATATTTTATTTAATTGTAAAGCCAATAGTATGTGGGGGTGGGGTGGAGGGATATTATAGCTTGGAGTTAAGTGAGATGTAGATAGATGTTTGTCAGGCTGAATGGTGGGATGGAAGCCCATTTTTTGTTTTGTTCTGTTTTGGTTTTGGTACTGGAGATTGAACCCAGGGTGTTTTACCACTGAGCTACATCCCCAGCTCTTTTTATTTTAAGATAGAGTCTTGCTAAGTTGCCGAGGTTGACCTTGAACCTGCCATCCTCCTGCCTCAGCCTCCTGAGTTGCAGAAGCGAGGACCCTCTGGAATCTGGACTCTGGAAGAAACCATAGGTTAGGATCAGAATTGTAGCTACTACTGAAATCAGTTCTTTATGCAGCATGCTGCAGGAACTCATGAGTTCTCTGTAAGAATTAAAACCTGCAAGCACCCTTTCAAAATAAAAAGAAATTAATAAATAGAGGCCAAAACTGACTACTTTATTTTTTTTTTTTTTTTTTTTTTTTGGCACTGGAGATTGAACTCAGGGGCACTCAACCACTGAGCCACATCCCCAGCCCTTTTTTGTACTTTATTCAGAGACGGGGTCTCACTGAGTTGCTTCTTAGCACCTCACTATTGCAGAGGCTGGCTTTGAACTCAAGATCCTCCTGCCTCAGTCTCCTGAACTGCTGGGATTATAGGCATGTGCCACTGTGCCCCACCTGACTTCAATTTTTGACGTCTGAATTTTAACACATCTGTAGATTTGTGATGCTACCAGGATACACAGCAATTCCACCATCTCCGAAATTCCCAGGGAAGCACTGCTTTATAAATTAACACTGGAATGTAAGTAGTTCTGCTCGGCCCCCAGCTTGTGCCCTGACTTGAGGGCATAAGAATCCAGAGTGGGAGGGCTGACCACAACAGGAAACAGTCCTTCCCAGCCACTGGGCACTGATTCATCATGAGTTCACCCCTGTCCCCACACGACAGGTTTTTACTTCACCCTAATAAATCTATAAGTATCTTCCCCTCCATCCTGGCTCATCTGTTTACTGTCCCCTACTAGGATTGTCACATTTAGCAGCTTATGACATACCTTATGCCTGAGATATACTTAACGATCATTTGTCATCTGAAATTCACATTTACCTGGAAGTTCTGTATTTTATCTGGAAAGTCCATCTCCATCATGTGCCATCTTCACCACCAGGTTCAGAACCCACTTCTTCCGAGTCTGTGCTTGACTCTTCTCTCGTGAGCGTGAACATACTTTCTGATTAAGCATGCTTCGTGGGGCGAAAGCGTGTGTTAGAAGGGCTGCAGTGCCTCCTCTGTATAGGGATATGTTTTCTAGAAGCTTTTTGTGACCAAATAGTCCTATCTTGCTGAAGAACCAGAAGCCATCTGAGGTGTGTTAGAGGGGACAGACAACTGAATCTGAGACATTAGCCCATTTCCTAGCTCCCTTCTATCCCTCTGCTCTGGTCCAACATTTGAATAACATAAAACTGCAAAGACTAAACAAGGAGATTGTTCACACTGAGTGAGTTTAAAAATAACATCGGAACACTAGTCTTCAGCAAGTCATAGATTTTATACTGCACTGGGCAAGACGGTTTCTTGTGGTGTGTTGGGATGAGTCACATGGCACAAACCAGCCTGGGTACTGCCGTGGAGGTTGGTACGGGTGGTTGATTTAGTTGTCTTGTTTACTTGTTTTTTTATTCACTCATTTGACTATTGTGATTTCAGAATCACATTGAAACAAGAAAGTCAATTTCAGATAGCAGCTTTGCAATGATGAATGAATGAAATGGTAATTTTTAATCTAGCACACGAGAGCCCATGGGCCAAATGCGGCCCATAGCCTCTTTTTATAAAACCCGTGAGCCAGGCATGCATTTCTTATTTTTAAGTGATAGAAAAAAAATTTTTTAAAAATAATTCAGCACCACTGAAAATTATGTGAAATTCATATTTTTGTGTCCATAAATAAAGCGCTGTTGGAACACAGCCATGCCATTCACTTGTGTGTTGTGTGTGGCTTGAGTTTTTGTGCTGTCCCAGCAGAGTTGAGTCACTGCAGCAGAGGCCATATGGCCTGCGAGGCTGAAAATGTTTACTCTCTGACCATTTACAGAAAAACTTTGCTGACCTCTGCTCCCTAGACAGCACATCTTCTGTGCCTGTGTTTGCGATTAAGGCTGTAAGAATCGTTTAGCTGAAGAAATAACTGTCGTCTTGATGCTGGCAGTGTGGAACAATAAAACCTCTCAGACATCCTTTCTGCTGTTTTCTGGGCACTGCGAGGAGGGACATTTTTTGGAGAGCTGGTATGTGAGCTTTGCCGCTATAGAATTTTCCCATTATAGCCTCACTACCTCTGCCAACTGCTTGTTGTTTTCTTTTGAAAAACCAGAAAATCTGATCTCTTAGAGGTAATCGTTTGGCCCATCCAACAATATGTTGGGATACTTTCTATTGACAGGGACTGAGGGTGGAGGGAAAGCACTGTAGATCTTCTGAATGGATTTTCTTTATTCCCTGGAATTTGCCAGAACTCTCACTTTCCTCCTAAGGGTGAGTATCACACTGGAGGTCAGAGCAGACACCAGCCACATTCCCTGAGACCGAGCAAGGAGCCAGAGAGAAGTGGTTTGCAGCCAACCACCCCTGTGGGTCATTGACCCTTCACTGAGGTCCATCACTTCATGGCACCCATGGGTCCAGTGCCTTGATTTGCTAATAAAGCCGACCTCCAGGCAAAAGCTGCTGATGTCCAGCAGTAGCAGGGTCCATCCTGGGCCTCCCTGAATCAACAGATAGTTCTTTTGTGCCCCCTTCCACTTCTCATTTGAAAAGCCCAGCTGCAATTTTGAATCTGGTCTCCTGGAAATTTCTAAAGGGACTTTGGTGGATTAGTGATATTTTTGAGTTGCCCAAGGTTTGGAGAGACAGCAGAGCTATATTGTGAAATCAGGTTAAAAGAGAAAAAGGTTAATACAGGACTTGGGTTGGCCACGTGAGCAGGGCCAAGTGAGCAGTGCAGACACTTGCAGTTGCTCATTCTAGAGGTGGATGTCTTTTGCTTCTCTGATCATACATATACTTGACCCTGAAATTCTCTGCATGGGCTGCTTCCTAGTAGCTGCTTGGAGAATGGGAAGCCACCCATAGTGTATAAGCTTGTTGACATTTTGGACCAGATAATTCTCTGCTGTGGGTGACTGTCCCATGTTATTATAGGATGTTAAGTAGCACCCGCTGGTCTCTCTCCATTAGATGCCAGTAGCATCTCCTACCCCTCACCATGATGATTACAAAGGTCTCTGGACATTGCCAAGTGTCCCCTGGGTGACAAAATGGCACACTTTGAGAACCATGGATATGGTATAACGTAAGGGTTACCTGACCAAATGAGTTCCCTATATTGTCACCATTTGAGATTCATTCGTTTAAGTCTTGACTTTCATCATTCAGGATAAATTTCTTTAAGCCTTGGAGGTTGTTTTTCCTTTTTCCAGAGTCCTTCAGGAGAATACGAATTTCTCAAAAAGAATAGGAAGGCCTCAAACTGGGTGTGCAAATAGTTTTCATCTCTCGTGTCAACTGATAGGTAGTGGCTGCTTGTAGTGCTGTTTGGGAAGGCCTTTGAAGCTGCACCTTGGTGTTGGGGAAACGACAACAGATAAATTGGAGTTGCATTTCTTGGGCAGATGAGGAGCCTTCTAACCTGACATCTCTGTGGAGGTTCTTTATGTCAGGCCTCAGCCTGGTGCTGTAACTTAGCCTCACTGCGGCCAGGGCCTCCGTTCACATGAGCTCCTTGTAGCCTGTTGTAGCTGTTAGGGCAGTTTTCCGGCAGGTGCCAGAAGGGTGGCTTGACGAAGGGGCACTTTTCCTTAATCACGTGGTACCTGATGGGTTCATGGAGGAGCTGTAGTCTTTGATGCAACTTTGACGGGCAGGGAACGTAAAGAGGGGCAAAGAATTTAACTTCCTGTGTCTTTCCCTCACCTGCAACTTACCATGTCAGTCTGGAGATTGCCACGGGGGCAGTGGCCAGACTGGTTTCTTCTGAGGGCTCTGAGGAAGGACCTCTCAACTTGGCTTGTAGAAGGCCATCTTCTCTCTTCATAGCATCTTCCCTCTGTGTGTGTCCATCTCTGTGTCCAGATTTCCCTTTTCCATCAGGACACCAGTCATACTGTGGCCTACCCTAATGACATCACTTGACTTAGTGACCTCCATGAAGACCACCTCCAAGTCAGGTGGCCTTCTGAGGAGCTGGGAGTTAGGACTTCAGTCTGTGTGGTGTGAGGAGACACAGTTCAACCCATTACGGGATCCCTGCCATGCAGTCAGGTGGTCTCTGCGTCTCACAGTAAAAGCTGTCTGCCCTATTCTGCCTCTGGCGATGGTAGTGGTTACTGGGCCCCAAGGAAAGGGTGCTGGTGGTGGGGGTGTGCCCAGCGGGTACCTTTTGCCTCAGCCCTGATTTCACATTTGATCCTTTCCTTTAGCCTGGAGCCCTCAGCACCCCATAGCCTTGTCTCCAGTCAAAGCCTTTTTTCAATCTGGAAAGGTGAAAGCAGGAAAGTATTTCACACTGAGATGTCACCAATATTACACATCTCCTCCATCCCAAGCCGTTTAGAAACAGTGAGAAGAGCTGTGAACGGCCTCAGCCACCCCACGCTGCCTGCTCTGTCCAGGACCTTGGGCGGTTCCCCTTCTCACCATTAATAAGGAACCAAACACTCCCTGGGGTCACAGCTGTCTCCAGTTTACCCAGTTCTCACTTCCCTTGATCTGAGCATCAGAGAGCAGGACAGGTATTCTTTTCCACAGAGAGAGCAGGAGCCCAGCTGAGCGGTTTGTCCCAGGTCACACAGGTTGTGACCAGAGCCCACGCCTTCCTCTCTGTGCCGCTCTTTCTGCTGCTCTCGTCTACCTGCCCTGCTGCCCTGCTGCCCTGCCTTGCTCCTCCTGTCCCCATTCTGCAGTGCAGAGACTCAGGACTTCCTTGCCCTGCTCCAGAGCCCCATCCGGGCCCCTCTGGTCCTCCCCAAGGTGCCAAAAGTAACTTGGCCTGGGGGAGTGGGGCCAGGGTGAGGGTATCCTTTGTTCCCACTTAGCGTGTAGCCAAAGGAAATCGCGGGCTATCCCAGGGTGGCAGATGGAGCAGAAGTAGTCAGGAAACACCCTGAAGTCTGGTGTGACTGGAGCCTGGGAAAGGACAGCTGGGAAGGGGTACTGGGTCATGGAAGTCCTGTGTACCAGGAAGAGGCTGTGTACCTGGGTGCCAGGGAGCCCCTGGAGACATCAGGTGCAGCTCATGAGAGAATGGAGGCAGGATCAGTTGGGGAGCTTCTCTGAGCCCTTTAGTGCCCATCACTGCCAATGCCGGAACATTCCTGAGGCTTCTAGGTGGCTCTCCATATAGTGGTCATCTTGAGTTCTTTTCTTCCCTCCTTTTTTTTTGCACTACTGGGTATTGTTGAACACAGGGGTACTCTACTACTGAGCTACTTCCAGATTTCTTAATTTTTTTAAATTTTGAGAAGTCTCACTAAGTTGCCCAGGCTGGCCTTGAACTTGTGATCCTCCTACCTCAACCTCCCAAGTAACTGGGATTACAGTGTGCACCACTGTGCCTGACCACCTCTAGCTCTTATAACCTTCCAAATCATCCTCCGTGGACTGAAACCCAGATGCAGCATCTTCACCAGTGTCGGCTGGAGGCCTTCGAGTCTTTGGAGAGCCAATTTAGAGTTGGAATGTGGAGGCTATTTCTGGACAATATGACATCCTGTTCAACTTTCAGAGGAGCCTGGGAATAAAGGGGTGACTCAGCCTGTATGCTTATTTTTAGGGAAAGCTCAGAATTGGGTCTGGAGCCACTTAGATTCCCCATTGCCCGCCAGTGCAGGGTGCTATTGGAGGAGACTGCCAGGCAGAAGTGCCGTGTTTATCATCAAGGGATGGTTACCCTGCACCTCCCACGCGCCAGCATCAGGTTTATGGATGTGAAGAGAGGATGGGGAACCGATGTAAACAAACCTTTCCATCAGAGAATATTGCAGGGCATTCACATTTGGGAGAACTAACTTTAGAGCTAAAGAATTGATACTGCAATTAAGTACTTTTGTTATTGGGTGCTTAATACATATTACACATTATAAGTATTTTTGCAAAGTTACTTCATTTAATGGAAAATCCGTGCTCTGTTAGAGCATTGTTCCAGCTGTTTTAATAGGTGAGGAATGGGGCTGGGATGTACCTCAGTGGTAGAGTGCTTGCCTAGCATATGTGAGGCACTGGGTTGGCTCCTCAGCACCAGGAATGAAGGAGGGAGGGAAGGGAGGGAGGGAGGGAGGGGGGGGGGGGAGGGAGGGGGGAAGGAGGGAAGGTCCACAACCAAAAAAAATATGTGAGGAATGTTAACTTCAGGGATTAAACATAGGCCTAAAACCAGGAATGCAAATCCAGATTTGCGCTTCCAAGGTCATGCATATGACCTCTCATGGTTTGTCAAACACCTGGCTCACTTGCCCTTGGGTCCTGTGTATCACTGATTGATCATGGAAGTATTTCCTGCTCTGCTCAGACTTGGCCTCTGGATCCTTCTTCACACAGTGCTACAGGTTGCTATTACGCCCAACATAGCAATGGTAATCCTTGAGATGAAGCCTACCTGTTATCTTATCTTTATCTTTCTCTGAATTTCCTCAAAACAGAAACTTTAAATCTGCAGAGGTCTTTTTTTTTAGCTGATTTCTGTAAATATATTTATTTAATTTTTTAGTTGTAGATGGACACAATACCTTTATTTTGTCGATTTATTTTTATGTGGTGCTGAGGATGGAACCCAGTGCCTCGCACATGCTGGGCACGCGCTACCACTGAGCCCCAGCCCCAGGCCCCGTAGATCTATTTATAATCTGTTTCTTAAACACTTGTGGGAAATGGAGACTTCCTTGAAGTTTTTTGTTTTGTTTTGTTTTTTATTCAGTGGAAACTCTGTGTTCTAAGAAGGAGACCCTAACTGTCTTGGAGGGAAGAATGTCATTTTTGGGAACCAAGGCCTTGATATGGACTATCAGCTTAGGGGTCTTTGTCTGTGGGGATGAGTAAGGGATGGGGAATGAGCTGTAAGAACTCAGGCTGTTTAAGGCAGTAAAGCTTTCAAGTAGCCTGTCTGATTAATTACGGCAGGATAACAAGGTGGGGTCAGGGAGGTGACAAGGAGGCTAAGAATGCAAGATGACATTGGGGCCCACTCTGGGAACACACAGAGCTTCCGCTGCTGTGGAAGATGTCAGCTCAGCAGGCAATTGCTCGGGACCTGTTCAAGCAAGCCCAGATGAGACAATGGGGAGGACAGTCCCCAGGATGGGGCGAAGGGGGGACCTGGGATCCAGCTTTGCAGCAGGGTGAGGTAGGACTCAGTCCAGGAGGAAGTCTGTGGACAGTAACTAACACCAGAACATCAAGAGATAGCAATAGAAGTGTTTCGCTAAGAAGCGTGGGAGCTACAATGGTTTCTTCAGATTCTAGGTAACTGACCAGAAACAGGGCAAAGGGTTGAAAATGGTGGACGGTGGATCACCCATGCAGCATACATTCAATACAAATAAAACCACTTCGCTTTACTTTTAAAAGAAGAAAGGCAGACTCAGGTCAGCAGCCTCTGGAAGCCTGTTAGCAGGACATTAGCCATGATGTGAGCTGTGGGGGCAGGGCTCCAGCCCTGGGAATGGGATAGGAAGAGTAGGACAAGACTCACTCTGAAATCTGGTCAAACCAGGGCTGGACCAACTACCCAGGTATTGATGTGGAATGTTGGAACATGTGTGTGAACATGCATACCTGTGTGTGTGTGTGTGTGTGTGTGTGTGTGTGTGTGTGTGTGTAAGGCAGGAAACTGCATCTACTTACCTCTTACGAGATGTTAGGGTTAGTGGATTGACATAGAGTGGTACATGGCCAGTGCAAGGGGTCCAAACTTGGACACTGGGAAGAAGTTGGGCTCTCATGCAGCTTCTAGTTGCATAGAGCCTTCCCCGGGACTAATAAAAGGGAAGAGGTGACACCCAAATTGGGAGAGATGATATCCCTCCCCCAAATCACGATGGAACCTATTGGGAGAGATGATACCCAAAAATCAATTAGAGTTTCTGGTAACTAGGCCATTTATAACTGACCTGCTGATCATCCCAGTTCCAATGAATACCCCCAAAACAATGAGAGTTGCTGCAGTGCTACTTTGGGCTCTCCATGTATAGACACATCCCCTGCATTCTTCTCAGTATGAGAGGGGCCAAAATGACTCTGGGTGTGTTTCCTTAAAACAACATAGCAATCCAGTCTTAATTTTAGCTTCTTTTGACTATTTCAGTAGGGTTGCTACTGTTAAAATAATGCTGTGTGCTTAATGTGATATTGGGTATTCAGGGCACAGCAGAGCGGGCTTTGTGGGTATGTGACCTCTGCAGTCTCATGGGTCCATAATCCTGGACACCAGACCTTTGTTGTGTTGAAATTATGTAGAGAATTTAAAATATAACACAGCATATAAATAAGTCCCAAATTTCAGTGGGCTTACTCTTTGAAAAGCATTTCCACCACTTAAGAGTCTAATGCAGGCATTCCTTGTCAGTAGCAGCTTTCTTTCACGTGGTGACTCAGGTTCCTACTATTTGTGACCTTATTATTGCCCAGAACCTCAGGATCCTTTGCCTGTAGGTTGTCACAGGAGGAAGAGAGGATGGAGGGGGTACTCACTTCATCACTGCCTTTGCCTGGAAGTGACTCACATCACTTCCAGTCGTGGTTGGGAGAACCAGTCACATGGCCACAGCTAGGCCCACTAAAGCTGTGTTTCCTCCTGAGTGGTGGCTTCCAGCAAGGCCACATCCTTGGAAAGAAGAACACAAATTTAGGGGGATCAGTAGCTTTCTGTGCCACGTAGATTCTTCCCAACAGAGTCCCTAGTGGAAAAGCAGCCCCCTGAAAGCAGAACAGTGTGCATGGAACAGGAAACATGGGAATCCAGGTCTTCTAACACGGAGGCCAGTGTTTCAGCTCCATCAGGTAAGAATTATCATTGCAACTTCTCTAAGAGGGAGAAACAGGAATAGAAGTAGTCCAGGCTTGCCTGCTTGCTTATTTATTTGTGTATTTCCAACAATAGGTTCTCATTAAGATGAAACACTACACACTAACATGAACACTTAAACTCTAAGATGCCTTGCCACTTCAGCAATCTACAGTGGTGAAAAACATAAAAGCTTATCACGGAACTAAGGACATGTAGGAACTGTCACCAGGGATTGTTGGGTTAGTCATTTTCCACACACTCCAGCTAGCCTCATGATGTCCCATGGCAACTGTGCTCATAGGTGGATGACCGGATATTGGTGATTCAATCTGGTAGATTCTGCTTGAACATCTGAATCAAAATGCTGATAACCAGGGTAGGCACCCCCTGGAACATTATCCCCTGCTTGCTGAATTTGTGTCATTGAGCCTTTTGTCTGGATATGTGTTATGCAAGCTCAGGAGCCCTCAAAACTGTTTGGATCCAAGCCAGAGAGAGGGCTACCTTGGAGATGGGCTTACCTCCTCTCCTGAAGTGCTGGTGATTTGGCAAGTGGTGATCAGAGACCAGGTTTCCCAAAGCTGTATGATAGATGCAGCCCATTTGTTGCTCTTGTCAGCTCAGCAACCTGATGCAGGTGCTAAGACTGTGGGTGTGTCTGTGAGCTGTACCAAAGGGGTGGGGAAGGAAATATGCAAGTTTGCAGCAACATGAGGAAGCAGGAACCCTGTCCTAATCCCTTCTTCTGCCCTGCTTCTCCCTCCATCCCTAGAAGATGGTGTGAAAGAGGAGGGGATGGTGGTTTGGAATTCCTAGTGTCTGCATGTGATGAGTGTGTGTGCTTTGGGAGTTAGAATGTAAGTGAGGTTAACTGATGTTTAAACAAAGGCAATGGCTATGAATATGCTCCTTGGAGCTTGGGATATGTCCCAGGCCAGGCCCATAGACTCCAAAGAAAATCAAAGGTTCTGTCACATAATAGCTTTTCTGGGTACCCTGGAAGCCCCACCTTCTCTCCAGAATCTCCAGAGAAAGTTGATGCCCAGCTCAGCTCTGACAGCTGAACTGAATGACTGAGTAGTGGCATTGCTGTTACCAAAGCCACTTGGATTGTTTCCCCAAGCAGCTTCTAGATGCAGCCAAGTTTTCTGCTTTTCCCTGAGTTAAGGGAAATCTTCACTTGCCTGGATGTTGTGTCTGTCATCTCAGTGTTGGAGGAAACACCTTAGAACCTCTTGGAGCTGCTTTCCTGAAATGGAGCGTGGCATCGAGGAAATAAGACAGCCAGCAGGCCACCACAGCAGGTCAGGAATAGCATCATCTATGTATTTTGATTATATTTTAAAATTCAGTTTGCACACAATCAGGGTGCATTTAATTAACTGCAAGCCATGTTATCAGTCTTGGTTTGAATGCATCTGCATTTTAATAGCTTCTTCCTTCCAAATAAGAAAATGATGGCCAATATTAGCCCATCATCCCAATGCTAAAGTCGTAGGAACTTGGTTGTTTTCTGCTCATGTTTTAATAATCATTATTTATGCAGCAGAAATGAAATCAAGCAGTTATCATTTGGCCGTTTGGTAGTTGAGGTTCATTTGTTAATTTTCTGCTAGACTTCTGCTGTGAGTTGACTTAATATTCCCCAAAGGCCCATGTGTTCAGGGCCTGGTCACCAGCCTGTGGTGGGTGCTGTTTAGGAGGTGGGGCTTAGTGGAAGGAAGTTAGGTCATTGGGGGTGTGCCCTCAGAGGGGCTTGTCAGACCAGAGCCCCTTCCTGTTTCTCTGTCTGCTTCTTGGCCACCATGAGGTAAGCAGTTTCCTCCAGCAGGTTCTCCAACTATGACGTTCTGCCTCACCACAGGCCCAGAAGCAAGGAAGCTAACTGACCATGGACTGAACCTCTATGAGCCAAATAAACCTTGTCTCCTTACAAGTTATCTCAGATGTTTTATGACAGTGATGAAAAACTGACTAACACAGCTTCCTTTATGTGCATATTTTTCTAATTAGCTGACAAATCAAAATGCTAACTATAGCAGAGCAAAGAGAACTGGCAAAGTTTACTTTGTAGATTTTATCCAAATCATACTCAGTTGATTTTTTTTCCCCTTTAGATTTTCCAGGATACAGTACTTTTAAATTTTCCCAATTTTTTTTTCATTCTAAACAAAATGTGAAATGTAAGAAATGTGGAAGGAATGAAATAATTTAAAAGTGCCTGGAATGAGGTATCATACTCAACATATATTTTAACATTTTAACAGGGGGAAAATGGCTATAATCTCATCACCAAACAAATGACAGGAGATTTTCCTTGTACAAATTTTATAAAGTTGTAATTACACTATATTTAAATTTTATATCAGGCTTTTTTTCATTTAACTTGTTCATAAACATTTTCTCATGCTGTTATAAACTCTTCATAAATATCATTTTAATTGACTGTGTAATTGCTTATTAGGGGCATGTTTGGCTGTGAGTACCAGAAAACCTGAGAAACAAAAACATAAGGGGATTTTTAGTTTTAGGGAAGAAGAAACTGGGACAGGAGTGGAGGCTCTTGGATCAGGGGACTGCTCATGGAGGGCATTAGAGAACTAGCTTTTATAGCTGTGCCATTCCTAATGATGGCACCTGCAAATAAGGCCCAGGGCCCTCCCAGAGGAATCAGGAGGTCCGTTTCATGCAGGTCATGTGACCACCCTAGCTCAAAAAAAATAAAAAAATAAAAAATTTCTGGGAAAGTGAGTTGATAACTTTCCAGTCTCTGTATTGGAGGAATGCAGGTACCTTAGAATAGAGTGATTTGAACAAGTACTGTGTCAAAGGGCAGTTGGTTTTTTAGTTTTGTTTTTTTTTTTTTCAAAATGCCAATACGATCGCTTACCTGTAAGGCTGCAGGGTTTTAAGGCCTGTGTTTCACTACTGTCTAACTTGGCGCTGGAAGCACAAATGTACCACCAGCCATGAAAGTAAGATCAAAACCAGCAGATATAAGCCGGGCGTGGTGGCGCACGCCTGTAATCCAAGTGACTTGGGAGGCTGAGTCAGGAGGATCGCGAGTTCAAAGCCAGCCTCAGCAACTCAGTGAGACCCTGTCTCTAAATAAAATACAAAATAGGGCTGGGGATGTGACTCAGTGGCTGAGTGTCCCTGAGTTCAATCCCTGGTTCAAAAAAAAAAAAAAAAACCAGCAGATATGAGTTTCGGGGAGGGAGCTGTCAACAAAATATACAGAGAAAATTACTCTGAGAGCCATCTGGGTGTGGAATTAACTACTTCATGGGATTGTGGGTCCCTGTCCCAGGATGCAGGGACTGAATGGTTACTTGGTAAATTGCAAAAGAGGTCATTTATGATCTGGCGAAGCGAACCAGGTGACCTGCAATATCTCTGTGTCTCTGTGATTTTAGATTAGGATATATTTGATGTAATACTTCCCTGGCACCCAGGATACGTGTTGTATATGGCAGAACTTCATGCTAATATTGCTTTGGATTGAACATAGTTTGTGAAATGTAGCTGCATAGAGTAATTGCCTGAGACAGACACAGTTTACCTCTTAGGCTCCTGGCTCCAGTATGATGGAAAAACTCTCAGTCGGATTTGGACATAGATGCGATCTGGGTCAAACCCATACTCAGTGACAGCCCTATCCAGAGGGACACACCTTGTTCCTTGCTACCTGTTAATAAGACTTATTTTTTCCTGATGCCATGGATTTTCCCTTTTAGTGCTAAAAAATGTGCATGTTCCTTATGTGGGGGAAATGTAGGCTCTGTCTTTGACATCACTCAATTATAAGGCAAGGAGAAACATTAAAATATTGTCCCTTGATTCATTTGCAAAAGAGGTCCTATGGAAATGCAGTTTCATTAATTTAACTCATTTTATCTGAACTCCGACTTAGTGCTGTGAAATCACGCATGGTTGATCAACACGTGAGTCTGAGTCTGCATGAGTCAGTCCATGATTTGTTAAAAAATACCTATTAGACGCATCTGTGAGTGCTGAGGATGTCATTGTAAATATGACAGTTTCTGCCTTCGTGGAGCTTGCATTCCAGTTGGAGTGTGGGGAAGAACAATTTACAAATAAATGAATGTATAAGGGTTGGTTTGCAGTGCAGAGTCAGGAGGGCTGAGGAATGGGATACCTTTGTAGGATGCTCAGGGAAGGCCGTACGGTACAGTGATATTTTAGCTGTGATGCAAAGCAAAGCAGTGAGCATGCAGGTATCTGGAGGAAGGAGGGGCAGCAGGGGCAGTGGCCGAGTCGAGAGTGTGCTTGATGTGTTCAGGAAGCAAGCAGAAAGCTGTTGTGGCAGGAGCGGAGTGGGTGAAGCTCGTGACCACAGAAGTGGTGTCTGGCACTGGACTATGAAGGCATCTATATACCAGCGTGAGGACCTTGATTTTAAGTGAGCCAGGTGACTGGCTCATGTGGTGAGGATGTGGTGGGACTAGTTAGTAAGGAGGGGCAAGAGAGGAAGCAGGGAGACCACTGGGGAGGATGCTGTGGTTGTGGGACAGGGGCAGCAGGGGACTGAGCTGCAAGGGCCAAGATAGTAGCAGAGGAGGTAGTGAGGCCTGGGTGTGTCTAGATTCTACAACTCAGGAGAACTCTTCATCAAGAAGAGGAGTGTGAAGGAAAGAAGTCAAGGATGCTTCACAGATTTTACTTAAACAACTAGGAGAATGGAGTCCCACTGTAATGAGAGGGGATTAGCTATGGAAGTCCTATTCAGGAGGGAAAATAGGAGCTCTGTTTTGGAAACGTTGAGCAGGAGATACTGATTTGAGGCTCAGGTGAAAATGTTGACCAGCAGTCTCTTGGACTGTTTAATCCACTGTGACAAACTTCCATAAACTGGGTGACTTATAAGCTACAAGAATTTATTTCAGACAGTTCTGCAGACTGGGGAACCCAGGATCAAGGGACCAGCAGATCTGGTGCTGGGTGTGGTCCTTTCTAGATTCACAGTGGCACCTTCTCCGTGTGTCCTCGTGTGGTGGATGTCCAGGGCAGTTCTCTGAGCCTCCCCTTTTGCCTTTTTTTAAAAAAATTTTTTGGAGAGAATCCCAGTATGTATGAGAATTTAATAAGGAACAAAAGTAGTCGTTTAATTCATTGGGAAGGTGATGGATTATTCAAACACCAACAATGGACAAAGAAAGAAAATCAACATGGGCTACTGAGACCTCTTTCATAAGGGCAAATTCCATTCACAAGGGCTCTACCCTTGCAATCTGTTCACCCCACAGACCCCACCTAATGCTAGTTGTTAGGTTTTCTTGAATTTTGGAGGGTTGTAAACCTTCAGACCCCAGCAGGCAGGTAGATATGAATCTGAAGTTCCAGGGAGCCCTGAATTGATGGGACTCATCAACACTTCAAGCCAGGAGGTTGGATAAGATCACCAAGGGGGTAAAGGTGGATAGAGAGTAGGTCTATTCATGGTCACTGGTCCCCCAACAGGGGGAGATGGAACAGCAATTGAAAATAAGAAGGGGTGACTTTGAATTAGGAGAGAGCGAACTGGGGACTTGGAATTTAAGAAATAATTTCTCATGTCTTTATCAAAGGCTCCTGACATGCCAAGAAATTTGGAGCCTGGGGATTGTCCACTGGATTTAGCATCAGGAAGGTTACTCTTTTGTAGCTCTTTTGGTGGAAAGGTGGAGGTGGCCCTGGATGGGCTGGATTTAAGTGAGAAAGAGGCTGAGATTACTGGGGACAGCAGGAGTGTTGACTTTTCAAGGAACTTGGCTATAAAGGGGAGAAGAAAAGGGTGTTGGAGATGAAGGGGAATGGACCCAGGAAAGGCCACTTTTAGATAATACAGTTTGTGAGAGAGCTGTTGAGAGTGATCCAGAGCCTGGGAAACAGTGAAGAGGCAGAAGAGAGGGAAGCCCTCTGCTGGAAGGCAGTCCTTGCGGGGAGGTGGGGAGGACCTCAAGGGCACCCGCGGAGGCTTGTTCTATGACGGAGCAGTGGTGGAGCCTGGGGACCAAGGAGGATGCTGCAGGTGAGTCCTGCTGACTGCTTCTGCTTTCTCAGTGAAACGGGAGCAAGATCATCTGCTGGCAGTGAGGCAGGGAAAGAGGTGTTAGAAATTTGAGGAGAGAGGAGGGGTATGAAGTAATCCTCTTGGACAGTTCAGGAGTTCTTGGTCGAGGGAAACGCAGTCAGACTTTTGGACACCTCCAGTGACTCTCGTGCAGTTAGGGATCCTGAATTGCAAGTAAGACCAGACAGTAAAAACACAGGTCCTGTGTTTATCTTCCCAGTGTTTCCAACTGCATACATGCAGGTGCAAGTGGGCAGAGACCTGGATTTAATTTGAACTGGGCTCTCGCCAGGATAGCAAAGGGAGAGGAGCCAAGAGCATTGACAGTGTGTGCAGGGAAAGGTTAGGGTTATTGATCAGGAATCTGAGAGCTGGCCAAAGAGGGAAGTGAGGGCCTGGGGTGGGTAAGGGGCAATGAAAGGATAATAGGATTACAAAAATAGCATCATGCTTTGTTTTTATTAATTGGATTCCTTTTTATAAATAAAATCATTTCGGTGGCATGATGGAAAGTTACTATGTTAGGAAAAAACTAGTAAATTTTTATAGATGAAACCCTTCTATATAATAGTGATAATTACCTATCGATATTGCTGACTATTGCATTTTCTTAACACATGTTATGATCTGTCTGGAAGGAACTAAGTGTAAGGCATTATGGAGAAATCTTAGTTGCTATCAGCAGATGGGGGGTAGAGACCACACAGGAATGCGAGGTCACTGGCCCAGCCCCAAAGGCTGGATTTGAATATGCAACTGGTGCTCACTGGTCCAGGGAGCAATAGTCTTGGTCACAGAGAGAGACCTAATGATCAATGAAGTGTTTGGTCAAAGGGCAGAGATTACTAACAGAGAGGCAGGACAGAGCAGCTGGCCATTGTGAGCTAGGATCTGTCCAGTCCAGAAGAGGAAAATTGGCAGGAGTTGAGGGTGTCTCCACACAGAGATGCCATTTGGGAAGGGAGCAGGGGAGTAGACAACAGGTATCAGAGAGAACTACCCAGGAGGGTCAGCAGGTATATTGGTCAGCTTTTTGTCACCATAATGAAATACCTGAGAGAATTAACTTATCAAGAGAAAAGGTTAATTTTGATTCAGTTTTGGAGGTTTCTGCCCATGATTGGTTGGCCCTGTTGCTTTTGTGTGTGTGTGTGTGTGTGTGTGTGTGTGTGTGTGGTGCTGGGGATTAAACCCAGGGGCACTCGACCACTGAGCCACATCCTCAGCCCTATTTTGTATTTTTATTAGAGACAGAGTCTCACTGAGTTGCTTAGGGCCTCGCTCAGTTGCTGAGGCTGGCTTTGAACTCGCGATCCTCCTGTCTCAGCCTCCCAAGTGCTGGGATTACAGGCGTGCACCACCGTGCCCAGCTGGCCCTGTTGCTTTGGGTCTGTGGTGGAGCATCATGGTGACATCATGGCAAGGAGCACCTGGCACAAAAGCAAAATTGCTCACTCCATGGCTAGGAAGCAAAAGAGGATGAGGAATGGGCCTGAGTCTCCAAATCCCTCTAGGGAACATGCCTTCAATGACCTTAGGACCTCCCACCAGGCCCCAACTCCTAAAGGTTCCACCCCCTCCCATTAGTGCCTCCCTGGGGACCAAGCTTTCAGCACATGGGCCTTTGGGGGACATTCAACATTAACTGTGGCAATGTGCAACACCGATCTTTCCTCCTGAGTTCTCAGGTCTGAATCTGTGTCTGTTTATAGCAAAAGTAGTGCAGATAAAAGGGAAGAATATGAGTTAGTCTTTTCGTTGGGGGCACTTCCTGCTGGAGTCTGGATTGGCTCAGGCATTGGGTAGGACTTAGCCCAAGGGTAGCAGCACTGATGGACCCAGCTGCAAGATCTGGGAAAGGCAGGAAGAGGAAGCAAGGAGGGGCTGATGAGGAACATCTGCTGTCGTCCTACGGTGCAGATGGATGTCCTAAGTACCAACACACCATTTATTTCATCCTTGGCAAAATCCACATTTAGTTCATCCATAGCCCCTTGTCCAGGTTTCACATGAACCAGGACAGGCTGCAAGGAAAGCACAGGTCCTCCTGTCGGCATCTTTATTCTTCCCTAGGGCAGGTATGCAAGCCAGGTTAGTTGTCATGAGAGGCAGGTCTCTCCTGGGCTGTAAGTCCTCATTCTAATCCAGTAGCATCACTGCTGTGTTATGTAAACTTCCTGTGTTTGACCCTCCTCATCCTTGATATGGAAATCGCAACACCCTTTCCCTCAGTAGCAGGAGATAAGAGGTTTGGGGAAATGCAATACAAGGCTCAGCTGGAAGGCTGTTGTGGTCGGTTGGGATACAGAAGACCTGGCCTTGCAAGATGAAGTGAGGTCAGCAAGGATTAATCAGGCCAAATCAAGTCTTTGATGGTTGAGTGATTTTTAGAAATGATTGCAGGTCTGCACCATTTAACAGGACTGCCTGTAGTGGCTGCAAATATTTTCCACAGCAGATCAGATAAAGCCAAGTTAAAAATTGGTCGTTGCTGTAAATCAGATGGCAGACTATCTATGACCTAGATTTCCCCGGAAGTTTTCCCACAGGGAATGAAAGAAGGACCACTGTGTGGCTGCTGTGGCTTGATTTGTCAAGACCTAAGAGATCTCCACAACACTGAAAGATCACCCGTCACTCAGCTTGCTGTAATGGATCAGGACTCATCTAATTCAGAAGCCAGTGAGATGTGTGAACCACATCTATAGAATGTGGTTCCAACTCCAGTTGACAGCAGTACAGAACAGACTCTGGTGACATTGTTTTTCCTTAGTTCATGATGCTTGGCTTATTGCTGAAGCTGCTCTTTTGAAGGCCTAAAACCATGAAGTCAGGACTTCCCCCATTTTTTGCCCTCCATTTAAGGAGGTAGGGTTGGTGAATGGTATAAAGAGAGGGCTTGCTAGGGGCCCAGACCCAGAGGGCCCAGAGCCCTGGACCTGAAGTAGAGACCTAAAGCAGAGCAGAGAACCATTCAGAGTGGCCCAGGGCCATGGGAGCTGTTCCAGGGCATCCTAGACTTTTCAGGTGGTGTATAACTCCTAGGAAGAACCAGGAGCCCAACTCTTCTCATCTGTCCTAGGTAGAGCTGCAGAGCAGTGTGACACATCACACTGTGTGCCCCAACTGATAAAAATCATTCATGTCACCACAAGATGGTTGGTTCCTAATGGTCCCTGGATCCTCCTTGTTGGTTCCCTACCTACTTTTGTGCTAGCTTATTACTCCTGCTTTCTGAACTCTTGGCCCTGAAGTTGATGTTGACTTTGGTCCTTTGGATTTGTGTGAATACTACTACCGAGCTGACTCATTTTCCATCTCTCATCATCTTGTGCAGTGGGAGGTTGGAGTGTCCGTGGTGACAACATCACAAAGCTCCCAGTATTGCATTAGGACATAGTAGATAAGCATATGCCACATGAAAGGAGACGCGTGTGCACACGTGGACCCAGACCTAAAAGTCCGCGTGGTCTGCATTGCTGTGCTGTCTCCTTCCTGTGTGCATGGAAGTGTAAATGCATGTGTGCTTAAATGCACAAGTGTCAATGATCAGATGTTCCAGTGAAGAAAATCCAGACACATCCAAGTATAGGTCTAGACATATTATATGAGTCTGAACATGATTCTGGGGAGGATTGTAAGGCTCTCAGGACATATCTGAAGAACCTCTTAATAATCAGATGCAAAGATGCAATATTTGGCCCAAGGAAGAAATGAGCCTCCTGTCATGGAAGAACTCATTCATTCTCCTCATTGATTCATTTGCTGAACAAATACTGTTGTCCTGTTGTATTCTATGAACTCAAGGAGAGCCCAGTGGGAAAATGGGCTAGTTAAAAGGATTTCCAAGATGACGTAAGGCAACGACTAGTCTGAGAGAAGTATGCAGTGTTCCCAGAGATTGGGTACTTATCCCTGGACACAAACTAGCAAGTGGCAGCTCGATTTTGAACACATGTCTTTCTGACACCAAGACTTGTCTGTCAACCATTAGGCAATGTTACTTTCTAAGAAGTTCCCAGTAATTGGATTGAGGGTCTGAGATAAGAATGGTAGGCAAGGATGAAGGAGAGGTAGACCATGGCTCATGTGTCATGCTAGGGAGTGGATTTTACTCGTGGGTGATGGGACTCTCTCAAAAAGTGATTTAGTTGGATATGCATTTTTGAAAGCATAATTTCACTGTAGCATAGAAAGTGATGTGACTTGGGAGAGATAAAGGATGGGCAGGAGGATGGTTCAGAGGTGATTATACTGATACTGATCCAGAATAAAGGGGGATAGGCTCAGTAGGAGAGGAGCTGTGGAGGTGTTGAAGAAACCTGGTTGTGGCAGGTAGGAGGTGGAATTGGTGGGTCTTGGTACCCTTGAAGAAAGGATGAGAAATATGGAGGAACAAAGTTGATAACCAGGTTTCTGGCACAGATGAGGAGATGGTCGATGTTGAACACAGGAAGAGGAACATATTTTAGGGAAAGGTGATCAGTTTCGTTTGGACATGTTGAGATCTTTGTGCCTTTGGAAATACATTTGAGATGCCTGGTAGACCAGTGGACATACGGGTATGGGACTGGGTCCAGAAGGTGACTCGGCTTGGGGTCTTAAAAACTGCATCAGATAGTAATTGCATCTGTGGAAGTGAATAAATCTCTTCAGGGAGAGGATGTAGAACCCAAAGTCAACCCACATTTAAGACAGGGAGGCAGCCAGAGGGGGATCAGGGCAGGTAGAAGGAGGGTGGTGGGTGAAGACAAAAGAATTTTTCAAGGAAGCAGTGATCCATGATGCGGGAAACTGCTTACGGGCATGCATAAGTTCTGAAAAGCGCCCATTGAACAGGCCAACTGGAAGGTCATGGCAGCCCCAGAGAGAATGGAAAAGCAGATTCGGTAGAGTAGACGAAGTACCAGTTTTTCTGTAGGTGGTACCAATACTTCCCTACACAACAACACAAACTATAGGGTGTATCCAATCAGAATTGTTCACCCCTATTGGATTTCCAAATAAGTAAGTCAGTAATTCAGCAAATAAATCTTGGGCACTTTAAATGGTAGGAATGAAACGACATGCACCACAAACTCCTCTAATCAATACATGCTAAGCTTATAAATCTTTGGTTAAAATTTAGATTGCAGTGGGCACTTAAAATGTGAAAACATTCCAGTTGGCACTTCTGTGGCTGTTTTACTGACACTGGGGCACAGTTGCTGGTCTTTGGCCTGATTGGAGCCAGTTTTGAACTTGAAGTACCCCATGCGTATGCTCGACATCCTCCTAGCTCTAACACATGCTTAGCATCCAAGGCTGCCTGTTACGCTGAGAATTATCAGACCAGAGAAATGTCAGTAGCTATGAATCAGAGAGGTAGCAAATTTAATCTGAAACATTCGAACCTCTGCAATTAAATAATTCAATGTCTTCATAGCTCTATTCCCCAGATTTTTAAAACCTGAAAAACAAAAGCAAAAAAAACCCAAAAAACAAAAAATAAAACCAGATTGTGAGGATTTGCCGAGATCTCTGCTGAGCTGTACAGTATTTATGGGTCAAAACATGAAATCCAGAAAGCAAGTAGTTGGTAGCCTCGAAGCCCGCAGGGATGCTCAGAATTCCTTAGCATCATAGTGGTGACCACTGAAAGTTTTGTTCTGTTTTGTGACTTGACATGCTGCAAAGAAGGTAGCACAGCTGTAAACCAGCTGCATTTCATTTAGACTTGGAAACAGGGCCCCTTTGTCTGTTCCAAATGTTCTTGGCCCCATCCCTCAATTTCATGGACTTTGGTTGTTGGTGGAAAAGTAGTTGTTGAAATATAGGTTCACTCTTAGAACCTGCCACTCACCAGGACTTCTGGCAACCTTTGGGGATTGAATTTAAGCCTGTGCACCATTTTGTGATACGCAACAAGGTACAGAAGTTAGTTAAGTGGGCTTCCCACATGTTCTTCTGTGAATTCATTCATAGAAATGCATTGACAATTCAACTACATAGTGCAGTCTTCCCAGTGGCCTGAGAACATAAAGGATGTGGCGCCCCCTAGTGTAAGAAATTATTTAACATGTGTTCATCCCACACTTTTTTTTTTTTTTTTTTAAATAAGACAAGGTATTAAGGAATGCACTAATGGATGTATTTATTAAATGTGGGTAGCAGTAAAACAGAAAAGGTATAAAAAAGACTTTCAAAATTTGAATTTACTGCAAGATCCTTTAATGGTACAAATAATGGCTGTGAATCACAGCAACTTATAACCACAGGGGCTATAGAGATTCATAATATGGAAACAGGTTGTGGTTACTTTTAAGTGGAGGGAGAGGGGTTGGAGTTGGCATGAGCACATGGAGAGGCTTCTGGAAGTGACTGGCAAGTTCTGTTTATTTTTATTTTATTTTATTTTTGGAGGTGGGGTACTGGGGATTGAACTCAGGGGCACTCCACCAATGAGCCACATCCCCAGCCTTGTTTTGTATTTTATTTAGAGACAGAGTCTCACTGAGTTGCTTAGAGCCTCACTTTTTCTGAGGCTGGCTTTGAACTCGTGATCCTCCTGCCTCAGCTTCTGAGCTGCTGCGATTGCAGGTGTGTGCCACCACACCCAGCAAGTTTGGTTTATTTTTAAGTGGGTGATAGTTGTAAAAGTGTTTGCCTCTGGAGAACTCATTTAGTTAAACGTTAATTTTATTGTTTTATGTGTTTGTACATAATAAAAATGTTTAGAAAAGAATTTTTTGTGTGCGGTGCTGGGGATTGAACCCAGGGTCTTGTGTATGTGAGGCAAGCACTCTACCAACGAAGCTATATCCCCAGCCCTAGATAAGAAAAATTTTGATTTAACCATATCACCTCCTAAATTTCTAGTCCTTTTGATAAAAACCTCAAAAATTCTAAGGCATGTTTGGTATGTATGGTTTTGAGACTTTATTTCATCATACTGTCAAATAAGACTTAGGTATCAAGGGACACTGATATTGACAGGCCAGTTAGCGTCACTAAAACTTGAGTTTTATTTCTGTGTGATGCACACTTTATGTTCTCTGTGAGGCTCTATGGAGAAGTCCAAATTCAGTATTGCACTAAGAATATTTAGTTTCTCTGGGAGTGACCTTTAATGTTATCAGTTCCTTGTTATAAACAGCCAAAGGAAGAGACTAAGATTTACATGAGAAGGGTTTCTACCATTAGAAAAAGGAATTTCAAATCCAGAGAAAAATATATTTTTTGCCTTAGAATTGAGAGGCAAACAGCTGCTTTAATGATGCTGAAATATTTGCTTCCTACGAAGTTGAAAATCTCTGCAGAGCATTTCACAGGGCACATGATTTAAGAGTAAATCAGGGCTGGGGTTGTGGCTCAGGGGTAGAGCGCTTGCCTCACATGCATGGAGGTACTGGGTTCAATTCTCAGCACCACATACAGATCAATTAATTAAAGGTCCATCAACAATTAAAAAAAATTAAAAAGGAAAAAAAGAGTAAGCCTGCTTTCAGAAAATATGCTTTTAAAAAAAAGAGTAAATCAACATTGGATTGTAAAATTGAATCCAATGTAGTTTAATTCTGAGGTCTTTAATTGTAACTAAATTTCTTTAAGACATACAAATGCATTAAACATCATGCATCATGAAATATCAAAAAGGCTTTCACATTTGTGCAATCCAGATGAAAAGTGAGAAAGAAAGAAAGAAAGAAAGAAAAAAGCAGTAAAGTTGAAAGACCTGAATTGACTTCAGTTGCACTTGCCAAATTTCCATCACATCTCGGTAGTTGTTTGGGAGATGTGGGAAAAGCAAGGACTCTTTCCCATGTTCTCAGGTTAGGAAATGAGCTTGTGATCTGGTCAGTCTGGTCTTATATCTCCATTCCTGTCTTTTACCTTGTCCTGGACAGATCTGTCCCTTCAGAAGCACAGGGTGCAAGGGAGCGCTCCCCCAGGGGCCACTCCTTCTACACCTTTTGAATTCTGCCAGCCTCCTAGTGGCTGGAGTGCTTGCTTGCTCGCTCTCCCCAAAATCACAACTGAATTATATGTGGTTTCATGTGTGTTAATTTATTTTTTGCTTTTGCCTTTTTTCATTCTCTATCACTTTGCATATATAGAGATCCACCACTCTGAATTGGAATTAACCGTCATGATTTATTTGGTGTTGTGAAACCAAACACCAGAAAACACAAGCCTTTTAAAATGTTAAAATGAGTCGGTCATGGTGACATATGCCTGTAATCCTAGCCACTCTGGAGGCTGAGGCAGGAAGATCTCAAGTTCAAGGCCAGCATCAGCAACTTAGCGAGACCCTGTCTCAAAATAAAAAAATCAAAAGGGCTGGGGATATAACTCAAAGGTAAAGCAGCCCTGAGTTCAATTCCCAGTGCCAATAAAGAAACAAAATTGTTAAAACTCAACTCAAAACGAATCAAAGACCTAGGAATTAGACCAGAGACCCTGCACCTAATAGGTCCAAATCTTCATCATGTTGGCCTTGGACCAGATTTCTTTAACATGATTCCCAAAGCACAAGAAATAAAAGCAGGAATCAATAATTGGGATAGATTCAAACTAAAAAACTTTTTTTCAGCAAAGGAAACAATCAGCAATGTAAAGAGAAAGCCTACAGAGTGGGAGAAAATCTTTGCCACACACACGTCAGATAGAGCACTAATCTCCAGAATATATAAAGAACTCAAAAAAATTTACACCAAGAATACAAATAACCCAATCAATAAATGGGCTAAGGAAATGAACAGACACTTCACAGAAGAGGATCTACAAGCAATCAACAGATATATGAAGAAATTTCAACATCTCTAGTAATAAGAGAAATGCAAATCAAAACTACCCTAAGGTATCAACTCACTCCAATTAGAATGTCTATTATCAAGAATACAAGCAACAATAGGTGTTGGCGAGGATGTGGGGAAAAAGGTACACTCATACATTGCTGGTGGGGTTGCAAATTGGTGCAGCCACTCTGGAAAGCAGTATGGAGATTCCTTAGAAAACTCAGAATGGAACCACCATTTGATCCAGCTATCCCACTCCTTGGCCTATACCCAAAGGACTTAAAATCAGCATACTACAGTGATGTAGTCACATCAATGTTTATAGCAGCCCAATTCACTATAGCTAGATTGTGGAACCAACCTAGATGCCCTTCGATAGATGAATGGATAAAGAAACTGTGGTATATGTACACAACGGAATATTATTCAGTCGTAAAGAATAATAAAATTATGACATTTGCAGGTAAATGGATGGGATTGGAGATCATGTTAAGTGAAATAAGCCAATTCCCAAAAACCAAAGGCCGAATGATTTCTCTTATAAGTGTTTGATGACACATAGCGGAGGTGGGGTAAGAATGAAGAAGGGATGGATTACATAGAGGAAAATGAGGAGTGGGGAGGGGGTGGGGAAGGAAAGACAATAGAATGAGACAATCATCTTTACCCTATGTATATGTATGAATATGCAAATTGTATGATTCTACTTTGTGTACAACCAGAAAAATGATAGTTGTACTCCATTTGTGTACAATGAACTAAAATTAAAAAAAATAAATTTTTAAAAAAATTCTTAAAAACTTGAAGTGAGAACATATGAATAAAAATCCATGGATCAAGCCATGCACAGTGGCGCACATCTGTGATCCCAGTGACTTGGGAGGCTGAGACAGGAGGATCGCGAGTTCAAAGCCAGCCTCAGCAAGGGCAAGGTGCTAAGTAACTCAGTGAGACCCTGTCTCTAAATAAAATACAAAATAGGGCTGGGGATGTGACTCAGTGGCTAAGAGCCCCTGAGTTCAATCCCTGGTTCACCAAAAAAAAAAAAACCACCACCACCAACAACAACAAAAAAACCCCACAAAAACCATGGACCAGAAAGTTTAGTTTAGAACTACATGTAATACTGTTGGGGGAACCGTAAATTAATACAACCACTATGGAAACCGGTGGCGGTTCCTCGAGAGACTAGGCATGGAGCCACCATATGACCTGGCTATACATGCTCAGTATTTTTCCTAAAGAATTAAAGTCATCATGCTGTGGGGATACATTTATACCCATGTTTATAGTAGCACAATTCACAACAGCCAAAGTGTGGAACCAGCCTTGGCGTCCATCAGGGGATGAATGGATAAAGAAATATACACAATGGAGTTTTATTCAGCAATAAAGAAAAATGAAATTATGTGATTTGCTGGAGAATGAATGGAACTTGAGAATATTATGTTAAGGAAATAAGCCAAACTCAGAAGGTCAACGGTTGTATGTTTTTCCTCATTGTGGAAGATAGAGAGGAAAAGAGAAAAGGGAAAAGAAAGGTGGGAGTTGATCACATGAAAAGCATAGGGGGGTCAGTAGAATAGAGGAGGGGGGCCAGGGTGAGAGGAGGAGGGGAGTGATACTGGCCAAATTATATTGTTATGTTGTGTGCATGTACGAATACGTAACAACAAATTCCACCATTATGTACAACTATAATGCACCAATAAAAAAACTGTGGAAGGAAAAAAATTAATTAAAAAAAAAAAAAGCTGGAACAATTCAACAGAAAAATGGTTAAAATATGCCATATCCAGAGTGTATATGTAGCAGTTATAAATGGCGAAGTAGGTCCATGCGACTGATAGGAAAAAGTACACATGTACACATACCTTACATAAATGAATCAAGGGGTTTGGGTCATTTAGAGGAGGCAGAGAGAAAGGACTTTGGTCTTTCAGTGACCTTAAGTTAGCCACATTCGCACCTTGGTGAGATCTCCTTTGTAAAGGTTATTTTATGTCACCTGGTGGTAAATATACAGAATTGGTTGGAGTTTCCATGGTGACCTGAATCCTCAGTCTTGCTGGATGTTTAATCTGAAGATTTTCCAAAGGAGAAGTTAGGGAGGAAGTCCATTTGGGGAGTGTCCGTGTGTGTGTGTGTGTGTGTGTGTGTGTGTGTGTGTGTGTATTACTGTCCCTTCAGCGGTGTTGCTTTAGGGCCAGCTCAGCCCTTTTCCTGCCCACGGCTTGCTCAAGGTCCCTGGGCAATGGAGATAAGATTGTTAAGAGCCAACAGATCTCCCCAGTTTCTTGGAACCTTAGAAGATGCTGTCCTGCTCCAGTATTTCTTAGTCAAGAGGTCAGTGGCTCTGGACAGTCACTGGAGGGAGCTGCCACAGAGGCTGGCCATGTTAGCTGCTCCTTTGGCATTTGATTTCCGGCTCACGAACAGATCTTTTGCCCAAGATGTAAGAAAGTCCAGGCCTCCTTCAGTGGTTGACCTTGGAGGAACCTATGACTGAAGAAGCAGATCTGGCCTTTTCCTTTGAACATTAGTTTGCCTGGCACCCACCAGGGGCTTCGAAGTCCTGCCTTCAGGACAGAAATGCAGTGTCCTCGCAGCCACTGAGGCTCTGGCTGTTTCCCTGAGTGCAGTGTGCTGGAAGTCGAGGACCTCAGAGCTGGCTGCCTGAGGCTTGCCCCACTGGCTCCCTGCTGCCCCAGACTCAGATGGAACACAGCATCCTGACTTCACTCTAACACATGGGTCTATTTCAGTCTTCCCCATTTCAAATAATTTTTAAAGTGCTCCCCTATCCCCATGCCAGGCATGGATTCCACTTCTCCTTCCTATCACCCTCAAGGGAGGCGCTACCAGGTGGGACCAGCTACATCCCACAGCAGGGGCCACCTATTATCTCAGCCTGTAGAGTAGGTGCTTAATGATTTCCCTCACGAGGCTGAATGAATGAGCATTTATATAATCTGATCAGATGAATGGACCACCTGCTCCTCCACAGAGACCCTTTGTAACTCCTTTGAGCTCCTGGGGTCCACCTCATCCAGGAATCCTGCAGAGGTTGCTGTGTACTTATTCTCTCATGCATTCATTCAACCAACATCTAGTTCTTACTTTGTTAGATAATGTGCGAAGTAGTGGGCTTGGGGGTGGGGCATGGTTCTGCCATTCTGGTCTTTACAATATGGAAAAAAAGACGTTCTGGGATAGATGTAGGATGTCACATGACCCCGACAGATTGACAGCGATGCTTCCTCTATGTTCCCTGTTTGGTAAAGGACTGGTGGCTCCAGGAAATGCAGAGTTTTCCTGTGCCCACCCTGGGCCTCAGGCCAGCTCTGTTCTCCATCTCCTGCCTGGACATTACTCCATCAGGCTCCCAGAGACCTTTGTAAAATGAGCTTCTCATGTCAAAACCATAAAATGCCTCAGATTCCATTGCTTACAATAGGCACTTTGGGACCCAAGGCATTTTATTTATTTTTCAAATGAAAAAAAAAAAGTTTTTCATAAGTTAATGTTTTTCCTTCTAGACCTGGGTGCCTTTCTCTTATTCATCTCCTGCTCATGCAGCTAATCAGATTTGAAGGGTAAAATAATACCAGACTCACAGTTGCATGTGACATGAGAAATGTATTAGTGAAGAGCCTGGGGTTCTAAGAAAAAAGACCAGCTTGAGCCGGCTGGAGGCAAAAGGGGAGGGGTTACTATAAGGGTGCCGGGGTGTCTCACGAATCAGAAACAAATGTGCCTGGGCCTAAGGAAAACACCAAAGAGTCACTGGAATTTTGCCTGTCTCTCATATCCCTACCCATCTTCCTTCCACTCCCTTCCCTTCCCTTCCTTCTCTCTCTCTCTCTCTCTCATTCTTCACCCAGCTTCCTCCACTTTTCTGAGGCAGCTGGCCAATCAAATATGGCTTCCCCATAGTTTCTAAATTTCTATGTCCCAAGCCCATCCACATCACAGAGTCCCTTCAAATCAGCTGTGGCCAGAGGCCAGGGTCATGTTGTCCCAGAATTGCTTCTGGAAGTTGCTCTGTATGTAGGTTAGGGGGTTGTAGACAAGGGGGTCTATCGTGAGCAGGACAGACAGGTCTGAAGTATGCCTGGGTCTGCACACTAGACACACCTACATACGCCATAGTCCATACGCCCAAGTCCTTTGCATGGCTACACATCTAACTAGAGGTGGTCAGTGGGCCCTAACCTTAACGTGTATGGGAGCATGTGATTCTTTTTTTTCTTTTTCTTTTTTTTTTTCTTTCCACCTCTGGGCCACGTCCCCAGCCCTATTTTGTATTTTATTTAGAGACAGGGTCTCACTGAGTTGCTTAGGGCCTCACTAAGTTGCTGAGGCTGGCTTTGAATTCAAGATCCTCCTGTCTCAGCCTCCCAAGTCGCTTGGATTACAGGCGTGTGCCACCGTGCCCGGCAATGTGTATGGGAACATGTGATTCTGATGAACTGTAGGGTTCAAAAGGTTCATGGGACAGCCCTGGACCTAAACAGAGCACATGGGTTCTAGGCGTGGCTCCTCTAATAGAGGATGTTAATATCTTGGGCAAGTCCTTATTCTGGCAGGGCCTTCATTTTCTGTTAAAACCGGAAGGCACAGAGGCAGCTTTTAATTACTTGAAAGGCCATGTGGAGAGAGGGGACAGGTGAGCTGCCACCCTGGTTCCAGAGGGAACACAGTGGAAACTATGGAGTCGTAGCTTGTGGCTGAAGATCCTGAGGAATCTTCTCCCAGTCAGGCTGCTCAGCTGTGGGATTCCTGTTCTATGAAGAGTTGGCACCACCTGGCAATATAAGAACTCCCAGGGAAGCTTGCAAAAGATCTTCAAAATGGACAAGCTGCCCAAATCCTGCCCATTTCCTGACAGGATTATTTTTGTGTGTTGGGGGGAGATAATGGGAATTTTAAGTGCCACATACACGACTATTGTTTTGCATTATGATCTTAACAAAAAGAACTATTTCATTCCAATTTGTACATTCTTCCAAAGCCTTTGAAGCACAACTTTTAATACTTGCGTCACAGTTTCCAAGGCCACTTGCCTGGGGAAGTAAGGTGGGAATATAAGTGACATGCTCCCCTCCTAATGAAGATGATGATCTATGGCTTAAGAGGATCTGTAGCTCGGAACCTAACTGAAAGGCTTTCCCTTCCCAGGCCAGTGCACAGTGATCTGTTGAACACATGAAGAATTAGCACACATTCCAAAAAACTTAGCAAAAACATCTAGCAAAGTGATTAAACAGAACTCTAAAATTGAATTTAAAATAGTTTTGTTCTGTTTGTGATTTTTTAAAAATTTTATGTATTTATATGTGGTGCTGAGAATCGAACCCAGTGCCTCATTCATGCTAGGCAAGCACTGTACCACTGAGCCACAACTCCATCCCCAATGTTTGTGATTTTTTTTATTATGAATGTCAGTGCTTGATGAAGCACATGTTTATTCGGACACTAACAGGGCACTGAAGTGTCTCATTGAGATTCCCAGCGGGATTCGTGGACCCCTCAAGAGTTTTAGAAGATAATGGCCCTGGTCCTTTTATTATGCATAATTATGCTGGAGAACACATTTTTGATATGGTTATAATTACTTCCATTTACTTTATAATTTGGGTAGTTTTTGCTTTGCAAAAAGGAGATAGGGAAGGAAACCTCTCTGAAATAATTGGAAGAAAAGGGAGAATTAGAAGAAAGCTGAAGATGTGGATTTTTGTGAGAACACTTGCTTGAGGTACAAATAGGGTGAGAATGGAGAGTTGGGGGACCTGGCAGCCCCACCTGACCTTCCTGTCGGGGTGTCTGAAGTTGAGACCACATAACCTTTCACATCTTTTGTAAGTGGGCATAATTGATTTAAAACAGCATGAGTGTATTCTAGTGCAGTGATTCTCCAAATGCAGCCTTCTCAGAGGTATGCTTCTCTTGATTGGTTATAAACTGAGATAAAAATGCAAGTTCTTGCTCTGATGAACCATGAATAATCCCATCAAATACTAGGTTTTGCTTACAATTAAAGGTTGCTGGAATAGCCTACTAAGCAAGACACGAAGGGTCTTTCTGAACTGAAATGGGCATGTTACTGTAGATGCTAATTAGTCCAAGGACTCTAATTAGTTCTATTGAAAAGTCTAGCTGTGATTCAGTAACAAAGTTCCCATTATGTGACATGCATGTAAACAGCTGAAATTTCCAAAAGGGAAAGGACCAAGTGGGACATAGAATTCTAGTCCAAAGTGAGTAATGACCATAGAAACTCCAGAGTCTAGACTCGGTCTAGATAAGCTATCCTCAGCCCTGGCTGGGCATCACAGTTGCAGTCCTTTGAAGAACTATGTGTGGCTGGACTCCATGATGGCTTACCCAACTCGAACCATGCTGCCCCTGGGGACTTGGCCTTCATCCCCTCCCTCAACCCAGTCACATGTCCTCCCCTGACCAGTCACACCCAAAGGGAGACAGGATTGTAAAGATGCATCCCCTGGGGCTCAATTCATTGCTGGCGAGAACAACTAAAACAACTAAACAAATGAAAACCCACCATAACTGTATTTTCAGTTTGGTGGTATGTTAATCTTCAATTTAAAAGCAAAAACAGAAAAAGATTTCTGCCCTCAAAAATTGTTATGGTTTAGATATGAGATGTCCCCCAAAGGCTCATGGGTGAGACAATACTAGAACATTCAGAGGTGAAATGAGTCATGAGAACCTTCACCTAATCAGTGCATTAATCCACTGATAGGGATTAGCTGGATGCTAACTGTAGGCAGGTAGGTGTGGCTGGCGGAGTTGGGTCACTAGGGATGTGTGTTTGGGGTTTATATTTTGTCTCTGCTTCCTTGCTCTCTGATCCTGAGCTGCTTTCCTCTGTCACACCCTTCTGCCATAATGTTCTACCTCACCTTGGGCCCAGAGTAAGGGAGTTGGCCATCTATGGACTGAGACCTCTGAAACCATGAACCTCAAATAAACGTTTCCCTCTCTACATTATTCTTGCCAGGTCTTTTGGTCGTAGTAGTGAAAAAGCTGACTAAAACAAAGATCATATGATTCATTTAGAAAGACCAAGGCGATAAGAAATAACTGGATGACTAATCCATACAGGGCAGGAGTAGAACCAACTTGAATTGAGAACCTGCCCACCTGTGTGCTAAGTACTTTACATGCCATCTCCTTTAATCTTCAGTCTTCTGAGATCTGTGATATAAACTGCATTTTTAAAAAAAATGGAGGTCAAAGAATTTATTGGATTTGAATTGGATTATCTCTTTGAAATGAGTAAGCCAGAATTGGTCTCTTTCTTCTTGGTGTCTAGGTTTGGTTTTTGTTTCTTTTTCGTTTGCCTTGTTGTGGCAGTTTAGTGTGCTGTCTCTTAATTAATAAAGAAATGCATCATAACTTCACTACAATTTTCTAAAATGGAGTGACCAAATGCATGCTTTCCTGAATTAATGTGCTGGATGTGGAGTGGGCATGTGTTTCTGTCAGGACTCACCACGCGTGCAGCTCTTTGCCTCAGCACAGTATTGCTTATCAAAAGTTGGTCTGTGATTGATTGACAGTGCCAATAAGTGGTCCATTCATGATGACATGCTCCCCTGTCCAGCTTCTATATCCCTCAAGGGTGCTCAATAACACAGAAATGATGGGTGTATGCCACCTCTATCCATTGGCTTGCCACTGTACGACTAGCCAGAGACATTTGTTTGACTTTCACTATTACTTCACAAAATGGTTATTCATTTTGTGAAGAAGACAAGTTTACACAGATACATCACAAGCTGGTACTCAAGAGATGATGAGTAGGCAGGCACCATGGTGCATGCCTATAATCCCAACAGCTAGGGGGGCTGAGGCAGGATGATCTCAGGTTCAAAGCCAGCCTCAGCAAAAACAAGGCACTGAGCAACTCAGTGAGACTCTGTCTCAAAATAAAATACAAAACAGGGCTGGGTGGGGGTGTGGCTCAGTGGCCAAGTGCCCCTGAGTTCAATCCCCGGTATCCTCCCCCCAAAAAATAGATGATGAGTACCGTGACACTGGAATAAACAAATAGGTTCATAATGTCTGATCCTATAGAGGGGAAAGAATAATATCAGCATAGAATCCAATAATGGGAGGGAATAAAGGGAGTCTTCAGAAAATGCAGACCTTTTTGGAGCTCAGTTAACTGTAATTAGAAAATGGATCTTGAAAAGGACTTGCCAGAAGGTGATGATGTGGAGATTAGGGTGTAGAGATTTTCTGGGAATGAAACTCTTTAATGACAAATTATCAAGTGAGGTGAAAGAAATATGATTCATTTAATAATGCTTTAGTTATTGATATCATATGAGTTTGCTTTGTACTTCAGCTCTGGTTCACAGCTGTTAACTGACGTACAGAGGAATTTGCTTACTTTGTAAAGATAGTGAAAGTTCCCTGAATTTGGTGTGAGGGCATTAAAGACAGAGAAAGCAACTTATATATATATATACACACACACGTATACTCACATTCGTTTCTCCAGCACGGTAGAGCAAAGATCCCTCATGGGATCTTGGGACTGGCCTGCTTGCTGTGAGTGCAGGATAACAATTGAGGTTTCTAAGCTCTCCACCTGCACAAAGTTTTCTGGGATGAAAAAGGTATGAATTATTCCTTTCGGCACACAAATAAGCCTTCCACTTTCCATCTACTGTCTTCTTCGTTAGGGGCACATACCCTCTGTCCTGGGCCAGAGCATCCTTTGAGGTAGGCTTTCTCTAGTTAAGGTCTGGAACTGAGATAACCAGTTATGCTTGGTAATCCTGTTCATTTACTGGAAAAAATTGATCAATTAATTTTTATGAGAAGCATCAATACAAAATGAACCTTGGTTTAGAATTTGATCATGCACGCATTAAATAAATGAGTTCAGTTAGACCAACAGAAAACAAAGACCAGCAAGACCGAGAAGGGCAAGAATGGCCCATTTATTTAAATAGTGGCATTCTCTCTCTCCTTCCTGAGCCTCCTGAGCCTATGCCCCAGGTAAGGACAGGATGGGAGACTCTGGAATTTGCGGAAACCTCTTTTGGCCTCTGTTGAGGATTTTCCTGTTTAAAGATGCAGATATGTCTTTTATGCTTCATGGCCCCTAAACACAAGCCGGCTTTCTTACCTGATGACCAAAAAAGAAGTGACAATCTTGTGGTAGTGGGAGAAATAGATGGCTGTGGGAGACTCCCCATGAGACAGCTCTGGGGCACCGGAGGAACATTTTGAGGGTTCTCAAGGGTGCTTTTGACAACAGCTGATTTTACCTTGTACATCAACTGGAAAACATGTGACTTTCTCAGAGACACAAAATTTGTGGTCCAGCTAGATTCTCGGGTTGGCAGGCTGTATAAACGTGCTATGTGCGTAGAGGACTGGAGGGAACGGGAGGATCTGCCCAGTTCACCAGACCAGGCCCTGGCGCTGACATTTGATCAGCAGAACACATTCATCTAGGCCTAACACTCTGATCTTGGTCCAGCTGCAAGTTAGGCCGAGTAGAGGCTTTTCATGCCTGCCTTCCCTGCCTCGGTTAGAGGGAAAAAGAGCTGTTGAGAAAAAGGCAAGAGTGACATTAGCCCAAGCAGTGGTTCCATTCACTAAGGAGAATGGAGTGTGTTTATTTAATTTTGACTGAAAAGACTGGGCCAGCAGTTCTGAACCTGGTTTGGAAGAATGGCCTGTGGGGAGGGAGGAGAGAATGCCTGAATTTTAGAGTCTGCTGTACACCGTGTGCTGCATTTAATGCTCAGGACGGTCCTCCATGGATTGCCACCAATTCACTAGTGATGCACCTGCAACTCTACCATGAGGCTACCTCAAAACTAGTGACAGGTGCACTTGAGGAACTGAAGTCGAGGATCACGCAGGCCCCACTTGGTTGGCTGTTACTGGCATGTCCAGCACTCCTTGGTAATTGTTGGAAGATAGTGAACTTGGCAATGCTTAAAGCAATCACCTGGTTCTCTGGTGAGCCAACTTTGTCAGTATAGAACTTTGTTTATTTGCTGAATTAGTCCTTTGCTTTGTCTTTCTTCTGACTAGAAAAAGATGATCTCAAAGTTTCTCATCTGGGGTAACTTGAGCTGTCAGTTACATTTAAAAAGCCAATTATTTTGAAGCAGTAGAGCCTTACGAATTCTAAAGTCACAACCTGAAGCCAGCTGTCCAGAGTATAAATATTTCTTTCTGGGGGAATACTGACAGACTCTTCTATTTCATTCCAATTCTACTGGCCCATGTCCATTAGAGATGAGGGACAGCCTTGCTAATTGGCAGACTGAGCAGGTACAAAGGACTGGAGCACCAAGAAGCAGGATCCAGCGCCTCCCAAGGGGTCCAACACTGAGTGACCTTGTGCTATGGGGTATTTTCCACCACACGGAAGGTGCTAGAAGTGCTCACGGCTAAGGTCTGGCAAGTCTCACTGCCTGAGTTCAGATTCCAGCCCAGTCACTTACTGGTGTGTGAACCAGCTGTATACTTTGCAAGCCTTTGGGTTGACTATCTGTAAAGAGGGAGTGATGATAACCATACCCAACTCATAAGGACGCCATGTTACCAGGAGGAAATGAGCCGTCCATGTCAGGTCATGGCACCACGTGGCTCACACAAGCACTCGGTGGTGTGAGTGGTTTTTTGGAACTTTCTCACTTTGGTCTTGAGGGTTATATTAATCTCTCTTTTTTGCCAAACAGTAATCTGAGATTGATTGCCATTTTCCAAAGAAAAACATCCTTCTACATTGTTGGTGGATTGCAAATTAGTACAACCACTTTGGAAAGCAATACGAACATTTCATAAAAGACTAGCAATGGAATCACCACATGAGCCGCTGTCCCACTCATTGGTGTTTATCCAGAAGACTAAAGTCATCATACAATAGTGGTACCTGCATTCCCACATTTATAGCAGCATAATTCACAATAGCCACATTATGGAACCAAACCAGGTACCCATCAAAAGACAAATGGATAAAAAAAACAAAACAAAAAAACAGTGGTACATATACATAAGGGGATTTTACTCAGCCATAAAGAAGAATAAAATTGTGGTATTTGCTGATAAATGGATGGAAATGGAGAACATCATGCTAAGTGAAATAAGCTGGACTCAGGAAGTTAAGGTCGAATGTTCTCTTCTATGCAGAAGCTGCGTGGGGAGGAGCTCATGAAAATAGAAGAAAGATGAATAGGGTAGAGGAAGGGGATTGAAAGGAAAGAGAAAGGGAGGGTGTGGGGAACTAATGTGGGATGAAATTTTCCAAATTATGCTATGTCCCTGTATGAATATACCACAATGAAACTCATATGCTTATGAAATTATAACGTACAAATTAAAATAGTAACAATAATAGAAGAGAGATCAGTAGAGTAGAGCAAGTAGATCAGGAGGCGGGAGGAGGGAAGGGAATGAAATTGATCAATTTATGTCATGTACGTTTGTGAATATGGCATAATGAATCCCACTGCTGTGTGTAGCTACACTGCACCAATGAAAATCAATTTTTAAAATTACTTTAAAAGGGAAGAAAAACATGCCTAGAAATTGCATTTCTAATTTAATTGCCATACCTTAACAGAATATCCAGACATCTATATTTCACAAAATATAGATTTCCAATCTGGAAAATTCGTCTGCAAGAGTGTCAATGGGCTTTCCTGGCCCCAGATTTCCTTTATCCCAGCAGAACTCTCCATGACGCGATGAGCAATTTCGGAGTAACTCTGATGGCGGCAGTTGGCTGGACGATGCGCCGCCCTAGGCCTTCCACTTCCTTTCATTGCTGCAGCACCTGCTCTTCTGGAGACAGGTCCCTTCTTGTCTTCCTCATACTAGAGCCATTGCCAACTAGCCGCACCACTGAAGACAGACCTCCCTCACCTTTAAGATCAGTTGCAACCAGGTTCTGAGCACCTGCTGGATCACAGGGACTGTGATGGCCTTGGAGTTCAGAGATGGGCTGGAGGTGGTAGATGCCAGGCTAAGAGTGCCTTTCAGAAAGGGGCTTCCTTGCATAATGAAAGTGTCACAAAGCACTGGATCAGAGCTGGTGTGACCACCCTGCCTCCTACTGCCCACCCACTGATCCCAGCCTCTGGGACCCCTGTGCATCCAGGAATATTATATTCCAGCATGATGTAGTGGGGAGTGTTGGTCTGTGTGGTGGGATAATTCTTCACCGTGTAGGACTGGTCTACATATTGAAGGATGTTTATCATCTCTGCCTCCCAACACTCAGTGCCAATGGTGTCCCCTCGTCATACCACCAACAAGGAAATACTATCACACATTTCCAACCCCACCCCACCCCAGGTTTCAGGCCTCTGTCAGTCTTGCCTTTTACCCTCCGTCTGTAACTCTGCTGGCCAGCTCCTCCCAGGGGGTGCTTTCTCAGAACCATAGTTGATGAGCATGAGGTTTATATATTTTAACACGCAAATGAAGTTGACATAATATCAGTGAAGGGCAAAGAAGGGTCATTTCACAATAGTAAGAAACAAATAAGAGATGTATGAAGCAAAAAGAGTTAAGTTGTTCTTAACTCTTTTTTTCCAGAATGGAAAGGTTCTTCCCAGTGATGTGCAGATGAGAGTCTTGGCAGGTTACCTTAGTAAGAAAATCTGATGATTTGTTATTGGCATGTATTGAGGTACAAAGTGGGGAGTCTGAGGCTGATCCTTGGTGGGATGTGGTCCTTGCAGGGCTGCCCTGGGGAGCAAAGGGAAGAGCCTGAGGCCCTGATTTACAGGGGTGGGGTTTCAGATGAATGTCTTGGTTATGCCTGGACACACTGCACTGGGAAATCTAGTGGAGGTAACAGGTTCTGTTTGCTGAATCCAGATGCCAGAGGCCACATTGGGCCCTGCAAAGGGCCTCTTAAGTCCTCATGGCCACCCAAGTGTTAATGTTTTACAGCTGGGGACACTGAGGCTTAGCAGCCAAGGTCATACAACCAGGAAGTTAGATCTGGGATTCACATTCAGACTCTCCAGATGGGAGGGATTCTGTCTGCATGTTTGTTTTGTGGTGTTTTTACTGCAGTTACCAAGGAGCGAACCCAGGGCCTGGCACAGGCGAGGCAGGCACTCTACCTCTGGGCTACGTCCCCAGCCCGCAGAGCCAGGATTTTTGACCATGGCATGCCCAGAGTCTTACCCCTCTTTTGCTAGATTCATCCCTTTTCAAAATTCAGGTTAGGGTGCAGTTTGATTCCTCCAGACCTCAGATTCCTCAGAGGTGAGCAAATGTTGCCACACAGCCACTTTCTACTTAGTGCCAGGAGGGGTCTCTACTGTCACAGTGCCTTGGTGTCTGGGGCTGCTTCACTGTTCAGCGTGTGGTCTCTGGGAAGCGGGCGCTTATTTTCAATAGCCCTGAGGGGTGGCAAGAAGAGGGAGCCACACTGGCAGAGGTAAAGGAATCAAAGGAGAGGGTGGAATAAGAAGCTGGAGCTGGCATTAGGAGGCCTGGGCTTAAACCCACCTGGAGACTTCCCTGCTGGGTGACAGGCACAGACCCTCCAGGCTGCAACTCCCATTCACATGTAGGATAGGGATGCCCTTGCCCTTCACCAATGGCAGGGTAGCAACAATTCAGAGCAGTGTTACAACAGAATCCAAGGAGGACTGAGGGCCTCCAGGGGGTACAAAAGATCGTTCTTTGGAGTGTGGGTAGAAAATGTTAGTGTTCCTAATTTTTAATATTTAATTAGAAATTAAGTTTTGCTGATATTTAATATATAGATGAACCCTGGTTCTCCCTCGGTTCGCTATGTCTTCTGAGCATTTCCTCAAAGACAATAGGGCTTCCTGGAACTGAAAGGGGTTGGCAGTTCTATTCTCATTCATTCATTTTCAGCATGTTGTGATGTTTTGTTGCAGATTGCCTCTTCAGGTTTCCAGAAGGTATTATCTAGTTTAGCCTGAACACACCCTGCCAAACCAAAGTGACTTAAAAAGGGTTTGCACAGAATCCAAGAATTAGAAGCTAGTTAAAAGCTAAAGTGATATATATGAAATGGAATATTATTCAGCCATAAAAAAAGAACAAGGTCCTCTCATGGGTGTCAAACTGACTGGAACTGGAGACCATCATTAAGTGAATTAGGCCAGGCACAGAAAGATAGATACTACATGTTCTCACTCATCTGTGAAAACTGAACAAAATCAATGTCATGGAAGAGAGTGGAATAGTGGTCACTAGAGATTGGGAAGTGGGGTGGAAGGAAGGAACAGAGGGGTCAGGAAAGGGCATCAAAACAGGAGGAGGACTGATCTCTGGGGTTCTGCACCACAGTGGGGTAACTTCAGTCTGCAGTAATCTGATGTGTTCCAAAATAGCCAGGGGAGTACAAGTCTCCCAGCACATAGAAATGATTAACATTTAAGGAGATGAAAATGCATATTACTCTGATTTGATCACTGCCCAGCCTATGCGTGTATAGAATTATCATAGTATACCCTAGGGGCCGGGCACAGCTCAGTGATAGAGTGTGTGCCTAGCATGCGTGAGACCCTGGGTTCTCGCCCCAGCATTGCTCCCCCAAATCATCATATCATACCCCACAAATATGTACAAGTATATCTTTTTTTTTTTTTTTTGGTGCTGGGGATTGAACCCAGGGGCACTCCACCACTGAGCCACATCCCCAGCCCTGTTTTGTATTTTATTTAGAGACAGGGTCTCACTGAGTTGCTTAGGGCCTCACTAAGTTGCTGAGGCTGGCTTTGAACTCGCGATCCTCCTGCCTCAGCCTCCCAAGTGTTGGGATTACAGGCGTGCGCCACCGCGCCCGGCTACAAGTATATCTTAATAAGATAAAATTGCATTATCTTATTAAAAATTAACAAATGACTCTGTGTATCCATGTGACGCCCATGCATGTCACGACCCAGGAGGAAGGCCCTCACCAGACACCAAGAAGATGCTGGTACTCTGGTCTTGGACTTCCCAGCCTCTAGAACCATGAGCTAAATAAACTTCTATTCTTTATAAGTCTTAATAAATAAGTGGTGATAAATGGTCATCACCATACCCACAAAAACCCAAAACCACCACCATCACCCGAAACCCCAAGCTTAAATAAACACCGTCCACACACACCAGACAATGCCAGAGCTGACACTTCTCCTCCAGGAAGAAATGTCTGTGTCAGTCCCAGCAAGATGCGAAAGCAAAGACAGGCTCATTATAGTGGATGGGAAGTTGGTCCAAGAAGCTCAAAATTGTCAAGAAGACTGTGTGAACTAGACACCTATCTACTCTCATTGATACTTTTGTTGGTTTTAATCAATTTAACATATTATTTGCTCTGCAGATTATTCCATTTGGGCACAAATTCTTTAACATATGCATTAGTTCAGTAGTATTTATCTGTTTCCATATATATATGTATATTTAATGTGTGTATGTATATGTATACATATATATGTATATATATATGTATATTTAATGTGTGTAATGTGTGTGTATATGTATATTTAATGTGTGTGTGTGTGTGTGTATGGTCAAAATATTTTATGGATGGGGATGTGTGAAAAAAATTGAAGACCACTGTGCAGGGCCTGGCACGTGGATCTCTCAATAGATGTTCCTTTGCATCCTCTTTTGTCCTGGAATAGACTTGGCAGGACTCACATGGACCTCTCTGGTTATGGGAGCGGGTCTGGTTTGATTTCTAGAACAAGGTGTATCTATAGCTAGCTGGCAGCACCAGCCTAGGTCTGGCCCCATCCCAGCCACTCACACTGAGCTCCAGACAAATGTGGGAGCAGGATGAAGCCAGCTGGCTGCCTATCAGTGGCCCACTTCTGTCACCACTACACAGTTGTCATAGCTCTGGCATCTAACCACCAGGCACAGCCAACAAGGAGAAGCCAGGATTCACATCTGTAGTTAGTGACCCCAGCAGCCACACCCAAGTTTTGGCTGTATACAGAAAATACAGTTTTGTAGATTTGGGTACTACTTCTAAAACTAGCTCTCTACTATTCATTTATTGGTGAATCTAAACAGGATATGATGGCTCTTGTTAATAAAAGCTGATTGCAGTAGCTACCATTTATTGAGCTGGGAGTCTGTCCAACCTTCCACTAAGCACTTTCCAGACTTTAATTTTCACAGCAATCATATGAAGCAAGTTCTTCGACTAGCTCCATACAGATAAGCAAACTGAGACATGGGTCAAATAACTTTATGAAAAGAAAG
>JAJEJO010002589.1:900639-936814 GCA_020662805.1 Glaucomys volans
TCCCTCCTCTCCTCCAGAAAGAAGGAATACATTGGGCCAAGACTGGTCCTTTTCTTTCTTCCATGGAGCTCTGTTTTGTCAGCCAAACAGCACACTGCACATATTACGGGCTATTTCTATTTCAGGTTTTTAGTCCCTGTTGAAGGCTGGCTGGGACAGCATTTCAGCATTTGGATGATTTCCATTTTCCACAAGCTCTGTGGTTGATGAGCTAACTGAGCATACAGCATTCAGTTCCACCAGCAATGTGACCAATGGGGAGGTGGCTGTGTTGGTGCCACTTGTTTGTAGTAGGCAAAAAATCAAAAATAAAAATGTCTGCCCACTCCCCACCAAGGTACGTCTTTGTCAGGTCCCTGGAACCTGTGCATGCAGCCTTATTCAGAAGAAGGGTCTTTTGCAGATGTCAAGAAGTTAGGGAACTCGAGATGTAGAGAACATCCTAGATTATCCAGGTGAACCTTAAATACAGTGACAAGTGTCCTGGTAAGATGCACGTGGGAGATTCTGTAGGCAGACATGGAAGAGGCAATGCAACCACAAGGGCAGAGATTGGAGTGACGCTGCCACAATCAAGGAGTGCCTGCAGCCACCAGAAGCTTGCAGAGACAAGGAGTGACTCATATCACCCCCGCTCCCCTGCAACCCTGAAAGGAAGTGTCTGGTCCACACCTTGATTTCAGACAAGCAACCTCTGGAACTGTGAGGAATTAAGTTTCTGTTGCTTCAAGCCACCAGTTTGGTGATTTGTGATAGTAGCCATCGAAAGGAAGACAGCTTGCCAGTACCTTGCCCCACCTTGCTGTAGGTGGCTTCCCGGGCCACCGTTTTACATTCCTTGACAGAAAAATTGATTCATGATCATGGTTCAAGAACCCCGCCCCCGTCATCCTCCTATTCTCTTCTCTTCCCTTGTTGGCTTATAAACTTGTTCCAATCAAGTAAATTGGCTGAGTGGGGACAATGTACTGAATCACTGTGTTAAGTGGTCCACAAATCAGCATGCACCTGCCTCTGTGTCACCAATCTGCTCTGAAAGCCCCCGTACTAATAACACTGTTTAATCCCCTGTCACCTCTCCAGCCCTGGGAGCAGGGCAGGGCAGATTTTTGTTCAACTCCTTTCACAGGTCTGCCACCTGAGGCCCTGATATATCTAGGGACTTGCCAGAGTTGCCTAGTTGAAACTAGGGCTCTGATCCAGCTCCCCCTGCTCTCGGCTGTGAGAAATGGGGAGCAGTGGTCCTGGGGAGATATTTTCTTTGCCCATGTGATGGAGCAGGAAGTTTGTAGTGTCACTTAGGACTTGTAAGTCTTAATGGTTTTTCTCGTGTCTCCTTTCCTAGTGACTTGGCTACGTGTGCCTGCTCAGGGCCTCCACCACCTCCAAACACACACACACACCTTGGTGGCCAGACTGCAGCCTCCTGGAGTCTGTTTGATAGCACAGCTGAGGGGTAGCAGTCGGTTCTTGATGCTGTGTAGTGGGGGTCTGCTGCTCCAGCCTGGGCTATGCCTGCTCACTATGCATTGCCTTTAGCTGATCTCAAGCTGTTAGAAGTTGATGGAACAAGAAATTGAATCATGTACAGAGCTGACTGGTTGGGAGAGAATGTAGAGCTGAAAATATGTACTATGTGAACTTACGGAATAAGTGTGCCAGCCTCTGTGACTAGAAAATAGATGTGGACACTTTAGGGCATGAAAAGGGAGAGGGAGAAGATGCAGGGAGAGGGAGAGGAAGAGGAGATGATGGAGGGAGGAGGGGGAAGATGATGGAAGGAGAAGGGGAGGAGATGATGGAGAAAGAGATGATGGAGGGAGAGTGGGTAGAGAGAAAGAGAGAGAGACTTAGAGTTTTCACAAAGTACTTTATTCCTTAAATAAACAATTCCCTATGGCTTCATGGAGGTTAAAGAATGAGACTGGTGTAAGAAGTGGCCATTCAACTGTGTTAAAGAAAGGCCTCAACTGGAGGTGTCCATTGGACTCCGAAAGTCTATATTGAGCTTAAAGATTTATGTCCTTATGGGTATGATAATATGGCACATCCAGGTGGCATAAACTGATTTGGAAACACTAAAAGGTGTTTCATACTTGACAGTATGTGGGGGAAGCCTGCCATCTGCCATGTTTTTGATTTCCCATTTTTGTCCTGTCTTTCAAACTTTTCGTCATAGTAGACCTTTGTCAGATATCAACATTGGTTCTTCAGTCTTCACCCTGATCAGGAACTTGCCTGGAATGAATGCTGGTGAGATCACAGAAAGTGCACAGGACAGGGATAGAACAGTTCCACTTGCTTACTCTGCTATCCTGCCCCTGGGAAGCTGAGCCAGCACAGAGACTCCTGGACCTCCCAGGTGTTTGGTAGAACCAGTTCCTTCTGCTTGTCTCAGATTGTCATCAGCTGCTGAGGGAGACTGATAGGGAGCTCCTTGAGGCTTTGGAGGTTGTTATGCTTTAGATGTGGTGTCCCCCAAAAGCTCATTGTAAGACAGTGCAAGAAGGTCCAGTTGACAAATGATTGGGTTGTAATCAGTGACTTAATCCCCTGATAGGGATTAACTGAGTGGTAACTGAAGTGGTAGGATGTGGTTGGAGGTGGTAGGGATTGAGGCCTGGCTTTGGGGTATATATATGTACTTGGCTAGTGGACTTTCTCTCTGCTTCCTGATCTTCATGTGAGCTGCTTCCCTCTGCCACACTCTTCTGCCATGATGTCCTGCCTTACCTTGACCCCAACGAATGGAGCAGGCCTTCTATGCATTAAGACCTCTGAAGCCGTGAGCCCTCAAATAAACTTTTCCTCCTCTAAAGTTGTTTTGGTGGGGTCTTTTAGTCACAGCAGAGAGGAAAGCTGACTAAAATAGAGGTGGGATCTATTGTCTGTGACTCAAAGCTGCTCGCACTTACTGGTCTTTCTCAGCTCCCACCAGGTTTTGTCCTTGGAGGTTGCATAGAAGAAGCCCAGTCTGAGGAATGGACTGTTTCTTAAATATTGTCTTTTCTGAGTTTTGAAACAGTATAGCCTTGAGGCATTTAAACAAAGCATGTTTACTATAATTCAAAGCCAGATTCAGTTTCCCCTGTTGTGGTGTTTCCAGCCCCCCCATTTGTCTCTCTGACCTAGTTTATCACCCCTGACCTGGGTGGCAAGTCATAATCTAAACTAATCTTTGGAGAAGGAGGCTCAAGGAAGGGAAGAGAAACCAGACACATACAGGCTGCAGTGAGGAAGCAGCATGGCCCCCGGAGCCCCCGGACAAACTCAGGACAGGCTCCCCGTGACTTGGTGTCTAAGACTCATTGTCCTGTGGCTCAGACCCAGGGTTCAAAGAACAAAGAAGGCCAGGACTCAAGCTGAGGGCATAGTTCATGGTAGAGCGCTTGCCTAACATGCAAGAGGCCCTGGGTTCAGTCCTCCATACTGCCAAAAATAAATAAAAAGCCAGAACTTAGACCAAAAAATAGAAAAGTGACTGGCCCAGTACTGAGTCTTCTAACAAAATGTACTAAATAGTCCATTTCAGACTGATGAAGAAAGAGTTCAGACACATGTAAGCAAGAGCAGATGCTTATCAGCCTGGACCGTGAGATCAACCCATGCCAGGGGTGATTTTCCACTTCAGCTGACATTGAGACTACCTGGTAGCATTTGCAGCCTCCAGTGACAGCCACATCTCTGGAGGTGGGGCCTGCTGAGGTGCTTTTTAATGTTCCTCAGGTGATCTTAATGGTCTTCTGGAGTTAACATGCTGTGGGAGAATCAAAGTCAAGGTGAGGGGACGTCAAACTGGCTGGTGCATGTTAAGAACTGGATGAGGCTGGAAGCCAGAAGTTAGAAGTAGTGGGGTGAGGGTACCACTTACATAGCATTAAGAGCCAGCAGTCTTGAATCTTACCCTGGATTGCAGCTTTAACTCTAGAGAGTTCCCCAATGGAGAGAGACATCCGGGGAATAACAGCAGAGAATAGCAAAGTCTTACTTTATTCTAAGCCAGACCTGGTACAAATAGATCCCCACCTGCCTGCCCACCCTCCTTGCCTCTCCCATGGCAGATATCTGGTGAGCTTCTATACTGGAGGGCAGAAGATCAGTGTGGGATAGCCCCTGGCTCAGTTCGCTCCCCCAGTGACACAGGTAGAAGAAGGAGACACACTTGTAGGCTTACCCTTCTGAAGTAGGGTCTGATCCCCTTTTGTGTGCTAGGGATTCTCTAATAAGTGATTAATTGAATTAGCAGCTCCTCTTCTCGGGGGCAGGGAGCATTTGAGGAGGATGAGAAAACACAGTTCCCCTCTTCAAGGCATTTCCACCTCATGTCAGCATACCCTAAGTCTCTGTGGGACATCCTTGCCTGACAATCCTTACTCACCCAAACTTGGACCTGGAACATGGGAAAAGACTGGAAGGAAGATTGGAGAAGCTCTGGCCTTTGGGCAGTAGGTGCTCAAGAGAGGAAGAAAAGCAGAATGAAGCCCAGAGCATGACCAGAGCTTCCCTTTTGAGGAAAACTCGTATTTGCCCCTGAGAAGTTTGCAGAATGAGACTGGACCTATTGGTTCTTTGCCGCTTGCTCTGAACTGGACAGTACTGATGGGCACACTGTCTAGTCCGTGAGACCAGACAGCAGAGATGGGAATACAAAATCAGCTTCCTGGGCACTCTGGAGATGGGTGGCGTGGCCAAATTCTGCAGAGACACAGGCCATGAAGTGACTGTCCCTCCCTTGAGAGGACCATAGAGATGACACTGCTTGTGAAGACTGCTTCTCCTGAACTTCACCATGGCCAGGCTGAAAGCCAGGGCCACAGAGGTGATGAAGACACTCACACCAGTAAATGGAGTCCTGCCCTGTCTTCTAAGTGTCCTGGATCTTGAGATCAAGAAAAGCAAGTCCCCAAAGCAGACAGCCATTGCCGGTTTCTCTGACTTCAGCATCCTGAAATTAAAGGACTGAGTACTTTAACTGGGTCACCTCGATTAATGGGTAAAAAATTTGCGTGGAGATTCACTTCCCAAAAATGCCACTATAGCCCATGGTGGCAACCAACAGCTCTCTAAGAAGTAGCCATGGAAAATGGAAGTTACTGAGGACATCATTCTACCTGAGTCCCCATGAGTAAATAAACAAAGTGGTTATGACTCAGAAGCCACACTGCTGGGTTTGCACTATGTTTGTGCCTCTTACTAACTGGGGGACCTTGGAGCAAGTTACTTAGTCTCTCTGTGCCCTAATGTCCTCATCTATATCATGGGGACAATAGACACTATCCCTTACATTGTGATGTGAGTGGATGAGTTAACTGTGTAAAAGCACTCAGCTCTGGGCCTGACACTTGTAAGTCCCCTTAATCATGTGGTCATGATTAGGATCATGCTGTTTAGCAGCTCATTGAGATGCAAGTCACATTACTGGTGACAAAATCTTTGACATTTTCAGGTACATCTTTTTACTCCTGCTCATGCCTGTTATTTTTCTTTGAAAAGAAAAATAACACGTGCTCTTTGCTTTTTAAACTGGCTACATGAGACTTTCTGTTTCTTATGTTCTTCTACATCATTTTAAATGACTGCATAACATTGTGGATATTTATAGTTTAACCAAACACCTATGATTGAATGCTGAACTAACTTTCCCTTTTTAAAAACCATTGCTGCAGAAATACCATGGAGCAAAACCAGTTCTCAAAGGCACAATCCCACACCCTTAGGATCAATGCCTAGCAGTCAGTTTCTAGTCCAAATGGCATGTGAGTTTGAAAGCACTTGTTACCATATACTTTGGCTACATTTTCCTTACTCCCCTTTACCTCCTTATCCCACCTCAGGTGAGGAATAAAAAGCCACTCTCCCCTCCCTATACCCAGCATCACACTGTAGTTTTTAAAAAAATTTTTTTGGTGCTTGTACTTGACCTAAAGCTGAGCTCTGCTGTTTGGGACTTGGCTTCTCTGAACATGGTGTGATCTCTGCTTTTCCCAGAACTTCCTGCTGGAGCATCCCAGGTCGGCCTCTGAGAGCAACTCCTAGAGGCTCTTCCTTAGTTTTCCAGGTTGAGGTAAGAGCTCAGCCAAGCTGTCCCTACACCAGCAGCCATCTCAGCATTGCTTATTTCATTGTCTTCTCCAAAAGTATGTCTGTGCTTGAAATTTGCTGCCCTCAGAGATTTCCAGGGCCAGGCCCTGGAAATGAGAACCTGTGCATCTTCCTAATCTCTGGGTGCATACTGTTAGACTTGGGTAATGACCAGAGAGAAGACATGTAAGGAAAGAGGCAGGAAAAAGCAGCATTGGATAAAGGGCTCAGGATAAGCAATCATCAGTGGAGGATTCTGAATTAGAAAACATCTTTTTATTTACGTTTAAACTAAAAATATGCAAAGGATCCTGTTATTAGCCTCTTGGGAACAGCCCTCTAGCCAATGACGGCTCTCACTGGTGATGTTTTCTCTTAACTTCCACTTGCCCTCTCAGAGAATGCTGAGGACCAGGGCATCTAAGGAGTGGTTTGGGTGGCCATGGTTTAATCTGAGTTTGGCAAATTATATTGCCCATGTTAACCTACCCGTCACAAGATGGGCTCTTGTAGAAATACTTGAAAACACAGAAGAACACAAAGAGAAAATTGAGAACACTCCAAATCCTACCATCCAGACATAATCTGTTAACATTTAGCATCTGTCCTGAACCAGAGTTGTGGTGCTCTCATTCGCTTATCTACATGTGCATACACACATATTCATATTTAATTTTTACAAAAATGCCACGATACTGAGTATGCTGTTCTACAGCTGACTTTGAAAAGAGTTTATTTTTAATGATTGTTTTATTTGCTTGCATTTATTCATTCATCTGTAAATGCTTATTCAGGCCCATTATGGGTTAGACCTGGTTCTAAGCATGCGGGTTAAAGCCAGGAATGAGAGCCGTGGTCCCTGTTCAAGTAGAGTAGGCATGAATAAATAAGACTGCGAGAAGAAACTTCCATGTGGTGATAAGTTCTATGAAGGAAATAAAAGAGGGGTGTATGGGGCTTGAAGGGGAAGAAGGGAAGTCATTAAGATTGGTGACACGAAGTCAACAAGTGACAATCAGGCAGAGCATTCCAAATGGAAGGACTAGCAGTGCACAGACCCCAGAGTCCAGATGAGCTTGTTGGGCTTAAGAACGTAGCCAAGGCTAACGTGGCTGCTGTGGGGAGTGGGAGAGGGACAGAGGCACAAGAGGAGGTGCCTGGGAAAGGCGGCCCTGGGACCGCCAAGGGGCTTGCTTTTGATTTTATCCAGAGTGGAAAAGGAAGTTTGAGGATGGTTTATAAGATGCCACCTTATTATTTTTTTAATTTTAATTATAGATGGACACAATATCTTTATTTTTTAATGTGGTGCTGAGAATCGAACCCAGTGTCTCACACATGCTAGGCAAGCGCTCTACCACTGAGCCACAACCCCCAAAATAATCATTTGCCATTAGATTATTTGTATGTGTGTTGCATCGATCTCTGCATCAAATATTCTTTTGCATAATTCATTGAGCATATCCAAGATAATTTTCTCTGGATGAATTCCATAGGATAAAGTCAACAGAAATTTTTGAAACAGCCTTCCAGAAAGGTGGCTCTTATAATTCTGTCAGGGAGAGAAAGTCTTTTTGTCCCACACTGTCCCCAGAAGGAGTGCACATTTCATGTGGGGATGGCTTTGCAGCTTTTATTTGACGTTTCTCTGGTTATTAAAGACATTGAGCATTTTCCCTATGTTTTGTTCTTTTTCTGTATTGATGTGTTCGTATTTTTCTTTATAGATCACATGATTGATAAGAATCTTTACTTAAGGTCTTAGCCCTTGGACATATATGTTGCAAATATTTTTCCCAAGTTGGTACTTGGCTTTGACCTGCAGTGTTTAGTTGGTACCATAAAAACCAGAGCTTTAAATTTTATGTAATGAAGTTTACCAGGTGTATTTTGTGGATTTCTTTCTATGCATTATGTTTTTGGAGTCCTTTCTCATCCTAAATCAGATAATTGCTCTATTTTCTCACGTTTTCATTTTGTATGTGACCTGAGTCCATCTAGAAGTTATTTTGGTGCATGGAAACATTTCTCCTTTTAAACCATGAAGGACAGTGACAACAGAAGGGACAAGCTTTTTTTACTATAGGCAAGTGGGCACAATTTGGCTGTGAGATCCTGCTAACATTAATAGCGCAAGGAAAAGAGGTGCGGATTCAATTTCTCCTGGAAAACGGATGGAGTCATGGTAGACTTCTGTTCATAAGGAAGCAGATCATCATTTTTTTAACCTGCAAAGTATTTTTTTAATCTGAAGAGACAAAGTAATGATCTATGATAAGGACAGATAATCCAAGTACATTTTAAGGAAATTACTCTTTTTAACAAAGTGGTAGATATTTTCTTTCATTTAAAAATCTCCTTGGGCCCTCAAGCGAGGGCTAACTAGGATGAACGCTGTCAAACTCTTATTAGTTGGTTGAGTTTATTTTCTGCTCAGAATTGAAGCATTAAAAACACCAAAACAAACAAACAGTATTTTGTGGAGAGCAGTTTGGCCCTATTAAGTGTTAAATGTTCAAATCTGTTGACTTAGGGCGTGGTGGCGCAGGCCTGTAATCCAAACGACTTGGGAGGCTGAGTCAGGAGGATCACGAGTTCAAAGCCAGCCTCAGCAACTTAGCGAGGCCCTAAGCAACTCAGTGAGACCCTGTCTCTAAATAAAATACAAAATAGGGCTGGGGATGTGGCTCAGTGGCCGAGTGTCCCTGAGTTCAATCCCTCGTTCAAAAAAAAAAAAAAAAAATCTGTTGACTTAGCAGTTCTTTTGTTTGAAATCTACCTTTTGGATATAGTCACAAAAGTACCTCTAAGGTACACGAAGAGCAAGATTCAGTGCCTCCCTGTTTATGAGAACAAAGAAAACACTGAGAGCCACCTAAGTAATCTATTTACAGTGGACTGTGGGAGAAATTAAGATGCATCTGTGAACTGCCATGCCACCACCATGATGAGGTAGGGCTTCCTGTGCTGAAGCAGAAAAACCTCTGAGCCCGTCGCTAAGTGAAGAGGGCCAGCAGCAGAGCAGATCTGTGCTTGAAAAAGACCAACCTACACATGTTGCTGGGTTCATTTTTTCTCCCCTGGTGGGAAACAGAACGAATGGGAATGGTGCACAGGGATGATGTGGAGTGGGATTCAACTGTTCATTTTATTTTGTGCATGTGTTGTGCAGATTTTTTTCACCATGTATGTTTATTACTTTCATTAATATTTATCAATGCTCACTGTATTTATCTAGGCATATTATGGATTATTGTATTGGTATGTCCCTTTTTTGTTGTTGTTGTTGTTACTAGGAATTGAACCCAGGGTTGCTTAACCTCTGAGCCACATCCCCAGCCCTTTTTTATATTTTCTTTAGAGACAGGGTCTTACTGAGTTGCACAGGGTCTTGCTAAGTTGCTGAGGCTGGCTTTGGACTTGTGATCCTCCTGCACCAGCCTGGTGGGATTATAGGCGTGAGCCACCATACTAGGCTTGGTATGTCCTTCTTTATGCTTTCCTGTATTAAAAAAGAAGGATATGTATCAGAAATATTCGTCAGATACTGGCATCTAAGAAATGAAAACATGCTGGGCATGGTGGTGCATGCCGGTAATTCCAGCAGCTCAGGAGGCTGAGTCAGGAGGATCTCAAGTGCAAAGCCAGCCTCAGCAACTTAGTGAGGCCCTGTCTCAAAATAAAAAATAGAAATGGGACTGGGGAAGCACCCCTGGGTTTCATCCCTGGCACAGGGAGGAAGGAAGGAAAGGAGGAAGAGAAGGAGGGATGAAGGAAGGAAGAAAGGACATGATGGATAAAAGTCAGAAGGCGCATACTCTCTGGATTGATGCTCATTTCTGGGAGTTTGCATTCCTTTGTTGTCATTTGAGAACCACACGCTGTATTCTCTACTGTCATGCACATGATTTTGTTCTGTACCAGGACAGCTGTGTCCAGCTGCCCAGCCCCTCTACTGTTCCAGGGTGTGCTGCTGAGTCTGCCAGGAGCCAGTGGCAATATTGCTCCCTGTGAAGTCTGTGCAGGGTCCACTCCACTTCCTGCCCTGAGGCTTCTCCTCCACTTACACTTCTTCCTAAGACAGGAGTGCCAGCCTAGTGGGTCTCTCTGCCCCTTGCTCTTCCCATCATCTAGTTTTAGGGAGATATTTGCTGATATCCAGAGACCTCAGACTTGAGAGTCTTCTCCATTCTTGGCAAGTGACAGCCTCCCAGCTGCTGCCCCATCTGCAGCAATCCCTTTTGGATGAAACTTTCAAATGGAAGAGAAATATTTTGCATTTGCTGTCTTTATTAGGACATTGAATCCCCTGGAAGCGTCTCCTACAAGGATTAAAATAAATGAATATATTGATTCACCAAGCATTGCTGAAGGTTCCAACACAGCCTTGACTTATTTTTGTTTGAAATTGGGAAATGCTTGTGGATTTGGTGAGAGACCTCATCTTTGGTGGGTGGGGTGGGAGGACTTGACCTCAGAATGTTTTGTATTTTCAACATCTCATTTGCTCTGGAAGGTTTGAGGCATCTGAATGTGAAGGTGCTGCAGTAATTTTGTTGCCTGTGTCCAAAGCAGAGTCCACTCTGAGAGCTAATCAGAGGTCAGTAGCACTGCACATGTGTCTGTTCTTGGGAAAGTGCTGGAGGGCCAGACTGTTCCCTTTTCAGATCCTGTTTGGCCACTTCTTAGCTTATGACCTTGGGCACTTCACTCATTCTGGCTAAGCTTTGGGTGTTTTTTATCAATAAGACGGGAACATTAAAGTCCGTACCTCAAGGTGTTAAAAGGTTAAAGTGAAAAGCTGAAAGGAAGTCCCTACTAGCTCAACACATCACATGATCAATAAATTTAGTTGCCATACGTATTATACAGTTGTCCCCCAGCATCCAAAGGGGATTGGTTCCTGGACCTCTGCAGATTCCAAAATCTGTGGGTGCCTCAATTTTCTTGTATAAAATGGCTCAGTATTTGCATATAACCTATGTACATCCTCCAGTATACTTTAAGTAGTCTCTAGATGGCTTCCAATATCTAGTGCAATGTTATTGCTATGTAAACAGTTGTCACACTGTATTATTTAGGGAATAATGGCAAGAGAAAAAGGTTTCTGCTTATTCAGTTCAGACACAATTTTTCTCCCAAATATTTTCAATCTGTGGTTGGTGGGATCCAAGGCTGGGGACCCTGCCTCTGTGGATGGCTGGCTGTGCTCTTATGGTTTTTACTACCATTGTCATTGTTATTCTTAGGATCAGCCACTAGAAGACTGAATTTTGGTTCCAGGAATAAATTGCAATGTGTGGTCAAAATCCCAAGCCAAAACCAAGGTGCTAGATACAAGGGAAAGAGTTTTATTTATTGAGTCCCTGCCCTCCACCAAGTGATGTGCTTAGTGCCACCTCCATTGTCCCTTGTTTCGGCCCTCCCATAGCATCCTAAGACGTTTCTGTTTCCATGTCCTGTGCAGGGTTGCAATTCTGCTTCACATACATTAGCCATGTGAACCCTGTATTGTTTTCTCCCTGTGCCTTGGTTTCTCCTCTTTTAAATGAGGGTAAAGATAGATGCTAACACATTGGGTTGTTGAGAAGATGAATCAATTTATAAACCATGTAGGACATTGCCTGGTACACAGTAAGCACTAAGAGAAAACTTGCTAATATCACAGGTACTTGGTAGGTGAGGAAGGACATCTGTGGCCACACAGGCCAGGTGACATTGTGTTCTTCATGGCCTTCTGGAGTGCTAGAACTGGAAGGAAACTCAGGGCTAATCTGGTCCAACCTACTCATTGCTCAGGTGGGAACCCAAGGCCCAGAAACAAGGTTCTCATCCAAGTCTCCCAGGGACCTAGTGGCAGAGCCTCTGACTGAAGTCAGATCTCTTGATCCCAGGTCAGTGCTTGGGAGGCTTCATGGGAGAGGGGTGATGTGCCAGTTACATGCTGTGACTGAGCTGAATTGTTACTTCTGTCATTTGGGACTTCCTTGGCATTCGCTGCCATCCTCCCTACCTGGATGGAAGGTGCTTGTTGTTTTTCTTTTTTTCATCACGAAGGGCTTATCAATATGATGTCAGAGCAGATATTACCTCCTCATTAGACTATATCAGACTGCTTTTCTTCTAAGTGTTTAGAGAGGAGAGTAAAGGAAGTCCTTGTGGCCAAGCCTTTGGTGTTAGGACCATGAAAGCAGAAGTAGAACCATATGAGTTAATACTTAAGGAGTAACACTGAACAGACCTTACAAAGTAGACCTAAGACATAATCCATATAGTCTATAAAGTGTCTACTAAGGATGCTAAACTGAAACTCTGAGGTCTTTGTTTATTTGAGTTGGCATTAGTAATCTACATATATTAACTGTTTGGTGTAATTACTAACATTGTTGTGTGTAACCTCTACATGGTATTTCCTAAAATTTTAGGTGTTAAAATACCTTTTCAAAAGTCAGTTTTAAGCTGGGCATGGTGGCACATGCCTTATAATCCCAGTGGCTCGGGAGGCTAAGGCGGGAGGATCACCAGTTCAAAGCCAGCCTCAGCAAAAGCGAGGTCCTAAGCAACTCAGTGAGACCCTGTCTCTAAATAAAACACAGAATAGGGCAGGAGATGTGACTCAGTGACCGAATGTCCCTGAATTCAATCCCTAGTACCTAAAAAATACAGAAGTCAGTTTTAAAGTTTGAACTAGTTGATATCTTGTCTATTTAAAAATGTTCTCTTGACCTTACAATTTCCATTAAAAGCAAAAACAAAGCAGGCGGTTCCCTCCTTTACCAATAGATGGTAAGCTCAAGGTCAGAATCATGGGATAAAAGAGAAGTTGAGCAAATGGAAATGCTGGTCAAAAAGCCACAGGAAATGAAGAGAGGTGTAGAATTTCCCACATGGCAACGGGGCAGGTTGAGTGGTTGTGTGGCTCAGGAGAAAGGTGTGACTATAGGAAACTCAGCTCACTTGTCCTGCTGGCCGGACCTTTTAAGGTTTCCATTTAAACTGACTCTGGGTTCTAGTCTTTTAGTTGACTGGGATCAGAAAATTACATACTAACTCAGCTTTCAATACACTCATCTGCAAACTCAAATGCCATTTCACACTGGATGGACATTAACTGCTTGGGAAGCCTGACTCTATTCAAGACCATGATAGGTGACCTTGACTTTAGAGCCAGGAGAGTGCATTTTAATGTCTAATGGCACTAGAAGGTAACTGATAGGGACACGTCTGCCAAACAAGCTCAACACTCACTGATACCAGACAGGCAGCTGGACGAAGCCGAGTAGGCACCTGCTTGATTTTTCTATGCTTGATCACCCTGCTTCTCAGTTTTCAGACAGCACACCCTCCTTTTCTGTCCTCAGATATAAATAGCTCTGACTCTGCAGCAGCATTAAACAGGTAATTATAATTCAGCCATGACTGAGATGATGTTCTGACTCCTTAATAGATAAAGCTCCTTGGGTCCATGTTTGCAAGTTGGTTTTCTATCATTTAATTCTAAAATGTCACCTCATGTCTTAGCAAAACCTATATAAAACCTGGGTGCCCTCGTGATCCAGTTGTGGCAAGAAGTTACAAAGGAGCATGGTCTAGTTGGCACAAACTCATCCCAGTGTCCTTCCTGGACTCTTCTGGACAACATTAGAAGAGATGCATTTCATTAACCACAGAAAAATACCTAAGAGTCTCTCTTGCTGATCTTTTAATCTTAATATCTCAGCTTTTCATATGTTCCTCCAGAACTTCAAGTTCTCTCCAATGCCCTTTCAGTTCTTTCCTTTTTCATGCCTTCCTTTCTTTTCTCTCCCCTCTGTTATTCCCCATTCCCTTTCCTAGTGCCAACTATTTAAAATGGCCTGTTGCTTGCTGTTTTTCAGTACTCTTCCCTCTTTCTCTGATTCTGTTTTGCAAAAGCCTAGGAACTAGCTGGCAGAAAGTCATTTGAAATGTCTGTGCTTTGGGGAGGGACACACAGTCAGTCCCTTCCAGCTCATCCTGGGCAGAGTCAGCGGAATTCTCTTTGTCTAGCAGTAGGAAGAAGAAAGACGGCAGCATTTACCATTTCATGTGTTTTCTTTTTCCTCCTCTTACCTAAATTCTGTGCTCTTTTGATGGCATTAGAGGCTTGAGTAGGTCTTCTGGGTCCTACTCTCTGCAGTGCCCTGGGATCCTAGGTGTCAGCTCAGGTCAGAATGTAGCTTCAGGGAGGAAAAGAAGAGCCACTTCTTCTTTTTGTGCACCGTCTTCCCCTCTCTTCCTGTTTCTCTCAAGCTCAGCTGGAGCCAAGCCCCCCCTCACCCCCAGTTAGCACCTGCCCTTCCCAATGCCCAGGTGACAGCAGGAGAAGGCATCTCACCAGCATGAAGGTGGAGACCGACTCCTGGAGCTCCTGGGATACCTGTCTTCCATCAGACTTTCAGACCATCTGAACAGTGTGTGCTCCTTACTATACTAATAATTTGCAGTGTTTGTAGTGTTGCAATACTTCCAGAACATGCTTGCCAGGAAAATATGTGATTTACAGAAAGACAACGAGAGTAGCTTGGTAGGCTCCCAAATTGTGGAGGGATCTGGAAACCTTCCTAATGGATTGAGATCACTTCATTCCAGATGTCTCCTGAGGGACTTGTTCCCCCTCCCAGTAGTTTGCTACTGTCAGCTCCTTATGCTCTCCCCCAGAATTTTCAGTTCCCCAACCTTTTGTCCAACATTTAGCTTTCCGTGACTTTTTCCCCAGAAGTAGCTTTTCCAACTCTGTTCTCATGAGCTTAGCAACAGTGATCTTTCTGTTCCATGTTGGTGAATGTCTTCATCATTAGGACTCTTCTGGTTTTATGGACTGATGGCTAATGTGTTTTCAGTAATATGTTTTGCTGCCATTGAAATCATGAGTGTAGATTGGTAATGCACTTGAAAGAGGGATATAGACAAACACAATCATAAGGTAGGTCCTTTGTTCAGAAATACACGTATTCATCATGCGGTTTCTCTCTGGGTTTTAGAGATGTATCAGCCCAGATTCTGGGCCTCCAGGAGCTTATAGTTTAATTGACGGAGAAGATGTGTAAATGTGTGAAGTATTCAAGGTACTAATGTGGAAAATCCACAGCTATGAAGAGGAGAGAGAGGAGGGAGTGTGGAAGTCTCTTTGGAGGGAGGAGAAAAGGCTTCGGTATTTGTCCATACTCTTTGAGTCATAAGTGACACAGGCATCAGTCAAGTTAGTTCAAGCAAAAAGGAGATTTATTAATAGGGATAATTTATGAAGCTCAGGGATGGAACTAACTTCATGCATGACTAGATCTTGGGCCCAAATAATGTATTAGGATCCTATTTTCTCTGTTTTGAAATTCTACTTCGGTCTGTGCATTGACCATATTTTCTCCAACATAGTTGTGTGTTTTGTTTTGTTTTGTTTTGCGGTGCTGGGGATTGAACCCAGGACCTTGTGCTTGCAAGGCAAGCACTCCACCAACTGAGCTATATCCCTAGCCCCATAGGTTCTTATTTTCTATGTGGCTTGGGAAAATCAACATTCAGATGTATAAGATCTCAGTTTAACACTAGTGGGAAGGGAGGATTTTTTTATCCAAATACTTGTGTCTGACTCTAGAATATCTCTTGTTGGTCCCACTTGGGTCACTTAGCCTCTCCTTAGAGCAGTCACTATTGCAAGGAGATAAGGTAGTATGATTAGCCTAAGCTGGTTCAGGTGCAAGTCCTGGTGACAAGGATGAGCTGAGGTACTTGTGACTAAGCATGACCAGTATTCCCACTAACGCCATTCACAGTGAGTGTGGATGTGTTCCCAGGAGAAGGAAGACTGGGCAGATCAAAACTGACAGGTGGTCAGTATAGCTTCATTGACATTTAAGCTGTGCTGTCAAAGATGAATAGTGTTTGTCAAATGAAGCAGTGAGATCTCCATTATTGTTAGGGAAAGCAGTCAGAGTAAAGACAGGAAGACGTGAGCCAGCCACGCAAGTCTGGACACTGCAAGCAGTTGTTGAGGTTAGAGCCTATGGTTCAGGAGTCACAACCAGAGAAGAGACTGTGAGATAGGAGCCTCATTGGCCAGGTAAAGGAGCTTGCTCTTTGTACTCTAGGCAGTGGGGTGGGAGACCCTCGGGGCTTTAGGCACGGAATGCAGGTGGTCCTTCTTCCATATTAAAATATCACTCTGGCAGTAGAGTGCAAAGTGGAGACAGCAAGGCTTGGCGGCATGGAGATCAGTGAGGAAACCCCTCCAGTAATCCAGATGGAGATGAAATGTAAGAGGTTGAATTCCTCAGGTTGCAAAAGGTCCTGAAGTGGAACAGTTCACATGTGCAGGTGGGGAGATTAAAAGGGAACATTAAGGCAGTGGGAGGCAAAAGATGGGGAAAATGGCAAGCAGAATCAATGGGATGCTGCCTTTCAATAAGGTGAATGTCTAGGATGGCCTGGAGATCTGACCTGAGTAGGGCCATTTGCTGAAATGGAGAGTATAGAAAAAGGAATGGGCCCGAAGGTAGCGGGTGAGGGATGACTGAGAGAGCGAGTGCAGGTGTTGAATTGGAATACCAGAACCTGGGCCTCAAAGGAGAGGTAGAATCACAAGAACTTTGGCATTGATGAGAATGAAGGACCCAAGAGTCACTGGTTTTGTCTTAGTTAAAGGAGGAGAAATCTGGGAACCAGCAGGCTGGCCAGGTGAGGAGCACAACTCAGACCTCAACCATCCACCAAGCCAGTGTCAAGGACCACAGGTGTGTTTCCTAATGGGTTCCTACCCAGGCTTGCCATGATTTGACTTGCACCTAATTCAAACAGAGTAAGATATAGAAGTGTATCTTACTTCTATCCAATTAAGAGTGGCTTTAGGACCTCACCCCGTCACTGTGGAAGGGACTCAGCTAGCCAAAGCTGATGCCAAACCCAAGGTCTCACTCAGTCAGAACACAGATGGGGAACATGCTAATGGTGAGGCCTGGTTATGTATGTTGACAACTCTTTGGTTTCAAACTTGAATCCAGTTAGGTGCTTCCTAAGGGAAATATTAATACAGCCTCAATGTTTACTTCCCTTTTATAGGAAAAGTATCCAAACCCCTATTAATCCTTCCTTTACACCAATGCCAGATTAGTGTTCCTAAGATACCATTTCACCATATCATTCTTTTGCTGAGCACTTACAAAGACAGTACAGTATCTATAAAATAAAATCCAAACTTCCTGGTCTAACCGTCAATGGCCTAGTCTTAGCCAATCTTTTGAATCCCCCCAGTTAGATTTTTCTCCTTGTTGTTCCTGGAATATGTATTACACTTCTACTCTTGCTCAAGTGGTTCTTTCTGTCTGGAATGAGCTGCCCATTGATCTGCATGTACCTCAATCCTACCCATTCTTAAAGGACTAACTTGCAACCTGCATCCATCTTGATCCTATCAGTTTCCAGGGATCTCTGGTGAGTCTATTGCTTGAGCATGTACAGGTCCACTACAGAGTCCAGCTGGTAATGTTTTCCCTATTTGAGTTCATGATGGGCAACTCTGGAGTGAGATCTTGGCCTATGAGTGAATGCACGGAGCTGGGAACACCAGGGAAAGGCTCAGAAATGACAAGATGCATAGTTAGCACTCAGTCCACATTTGTGGTCTGCATTTTGTATCATGACATACTATATCTTGTTCTGGATTTAAATGTAGCAAAACTGTATATCTTGATAGTCAATAGCAATGAAGGATAAGGTCCAGTAAAACCATCTAGAGAATTCCTGGGACTGGAGATGGTAACGGGTCCTGGACATCCTTGCCTTATCATGTGGTACCTCTGAGATGCTGGTCAGGTGGGTGCTTCCTCCTGGGCCTTACTTTTTCCAACTACTGTCATATTATTATCTGTTCTTAGACATACTCTGGAATTAAGTAGCATCAATTATGCAAATTGGCTGGAGTCCTTTGGTAAATGGTAAGTTCCTAAAATAGTCATGGGTCTCACTTTGGCAGGGAGATTCTATACCTGACTTAGGTATTACATTCTAGTGACTCAAGATTATAAGCTAATATTTCTTAAAATCTATTCATTGTGTGGAAAACCTTGGCTTTAACACACGTGATTAGGACATTGATTTGAACAGCTGTGGTGCAGTCACATCCCAGAAACATGACACTCTGTAAAATAAAAGCTTCCATCAACGTGGAGCGGGCAGCCAGATTTGGGCTTGGTTGTCTTGCCCAGGATCTGGCTATTGTGTTGTAAAATGCTGTAATGCCTTCCTAACAAGTTCATGCCTGCAATTGTGAGCAAGGAAAATGGTCCAGTGCCGCACGTGTTTCAATAAATACCCCTGTATATGTTAGAAGCCAAATATTAACAAGTAAGCTCTCACAGGGGAGGGCCTTTCTGTTCTTAGGGATCACATTCCTGTGATGTTTGTTGTCTGCACTGGAGAAGGATGGAGAGAAAATACGAAGTATATGCTCTAGGGGAAAGGATGTGGGAATGCCAGGGAAACATCCCTTTAAAACCTGTTTCTAGGCAATAATTACTTCCCTAGAAGCAAACAGGTGGCAATAGGAATAGTAGCAAATAACAATAATTGAGTGCTTACTGTGTGCCACGCATTGTTCTAGTCCCTTTGCATATATCATCTCATTTAATCCACATCCTAACCATATGGCTTGGGTAGAATTATCTCCACTTGATGTGGGAGAAGACTGACCCAGGGAAGTCAAAGAACTTACTAGAAGTCACACAGGTAGCAAGTATAGGGCTGGTAATTGGAGCCATGTAGACAGATTTCAGATGCATACTTACCAAAACCTCAGGGAGCCCTGCCCCCATGAAATGTTCCCCCCATGGCTCCTTTAGGCAAAGATCAAAGATCACTTCTCTCACTTGCCTTGTTTGGTATGCCTAACTGGATAATCTGTCCTACCAAATTTGAAATTGCAGCACATTATTTAAGTATCTGATTTTGCTCAAAGAAATCTGACCCTAGGGTTACCCCCCTATTTAATTCTCCCGTTTGCAGTTTGTAACAATCTCTGCCTTTTGGATTGAGATTTTTATTCTTTGTCTCCAAATTAACACTGCCCAGCCCAGGGCTGTGTGCGTGTGTGCGTGTGCGTGTGTGGAAACCGCCTTTTCTTCTGGATTAAATCGTTGCAGCCTGGCTGGGTGAGGAGAATTTCTCCCACTGGCCGAGCCCACCGCAGACATGTTAGCAGAAGGCTGCTGCCTGCAACACACCCAGCAACGGTGGGGCAGGTGACGCTGCGTGTGTGCCCAGCATCTCTGGAAGTGTCTGCACAGATGTGTGCCGCTCCCGCTCCTGCTCCCTGCCTTCACATTCCTAGAGCCAACACCCACCCACTCTGACAGCCTCTCTCTCTCTCTCTTTCTCTCTCTCTCTCTTTATTTTCAAGGAAAAAAGAAAGAGGCAGACGGAAATAGAAGGCAAACGACAGCAGCTCGACGAGCAGGTACTCCTGCTGCAGCATTCCAAGGTAAGCGGCTGATCCCAGGAACCTGTGCCATTATTAGCCATGCAGATCACACTCCAGAGAGCTGGGCAGAGCCTGCCCTGCCGCGAAGGCGCTGCAACCGCTGAACCAGCCTTTTTCATTCAATCGGGAAACCATCTCTTGGCTTTTCTTGTGGATTTCTCAGATTCAGGGCATCGTCACAGCATTCTGATTTCTGCAAGCCTGAGATACCAGTGTGCATGTGGATGGGTGCAGGGTGGCGTGTGCATGTGAAATGTGGTGGCTATATATAGAAATTGGAGGAGCATACTCCACATGGTCCAGGGCTGTTTCTCCTGTGCCTTTGCTCCCAGGCTCCAAATGCACTTTTTAAAATGGAAAATGTTAATATCTTTCTTGACATGGAGAAAAGGGAGATAAAGCCGTGGGATCTGATGAAAGAACAACACTGTGTATTTCAGATTACTCTTCTAATTTTTTTTCGACTTCAGCAATTTTAGAAGTGTTCTGTTAAAATGAGCAGTTGGCCAAAGATGGCTTTTGATTTATTTGTCCCGGTTGGGTCTCCCTCGTACCATATTAAAAATAAAAGGGGAGAGAAAGAGCTGTTTTTATTTATTCATTTCTCTCTAAAGCATAATGCTCTTAAGCATCGTAATTGATTACAGCCCAGGAGAAAGCTCTGTCACTGTCACGGGACTCCACTGGTTGCTGAATGTTGCTTTTCAGAGAATAAAGTGACCACATTCCATGGCCATCTACAAGTTGATGCTTGCTTTTGACTGCTCCTGGGCCTTTTTTTTTTTTTTTTTTTTAGGAAAACCTCCTGTTCAAGAGAAGTTGCTGTGACCTTGTGTGTACAGAATTTCTTTGCTCAGGGGCTGGTTGGGAAGGTAGTGCTGAGTCTTGGGGTGATGCTAGGTATAGATTATTTGGACATTTTTATAACAAACTGAAAACCTTCCTGGTTGCATTTTCTATTCTTTTCTAGAAACCAGGGTTGTGCTAAATGAATCCTCAAAATGAGAATCATGAGCAAGCTGGTGGGTGATTTCAAAGAGCAGCATGACCTATATCTGCTTTGCATGCTTATCAGTTTACCATTAACTTGAACCAGTGAAATGTGCTTAAAAGGGAGAAAAGCAGCATGATACTGAGAATATTGTCCGTTGCAAAAATCCATTTCATCCAAATGGGATGTTGACAATATCCCATATGTTGTTACTCTTTTCTGACAACATTCCCAAGAGAAGATTGAGACTAAAATTAGCATCCTCTCCTTCCAGAGAGAGGGACTGAAAACACTATAGAACAGCATGAGTTGCTCAAGGTCAGTCTGGACAGGGCAGGAACTCTAGCTCAGAGTATAGTCAATTAGTCAATTCACTCCTTCACTCCTTGTAAGAGACTAACATATACTAAAACCTCCATGAACTCTTGGTTAAAAGGTGAGCTTTTAATAAGAGAATCAAATGGATCAGAGAGGCTGATTCGACTGGATGGCCTCTCTCCTCTCCAACCTCAGGATCATCTCTGCTTTTGCATTCCTCGAATCCAAAGTCAGGCAGTGAACATATGTCATAAGACCAGGTTCCTTTTGTCCTTCTTCTCATCTTTCTGGGTGCCAAATGAGACACCAAAGACTCATTCGTTGCCTATGTCCAGCACAGTGTTAGAACATTCTATCCATTTTTCATCTGGTCCTCCATTCGTCCATCATCCACCCATCCATCCAGTCAATAGAAAGAATAGTAAAAAGGACTTAGTTTTGGGCTGGGGATATAGCTTAATTGGTAGAGTTGCCTGCCTTGCAAGCACAAGGCCCTGGGTTCAATCCCCAGCACCGCAATGAGTTTCTTTCAGGGGCTTGGCAACAAGGGAATCAGATAGTTCTTCCTGAGTTTGGTTATCTAAGGGTGCACCCAGCACATTCACCCAGAAATCTTGCAGTAACTGGAGTGGGGAGGACTGGAGGTGACTATTTCGTTAAGCGGAGACCAGAGCATTGTCATTTCTTCTCTCTGGGGAAAGCTTGTGTGGACAGAATGAGGGTGAATTGTTAGCCTTGAACAATCCAAAGGTGACAGTGTGCATCTGATCCTAGCTGGAGAGAGACCCCAGGCTCTGGGAGGTACTGGGCTTCCATGCCTGGGGAGGAAGCGTGGTTGGCAAGGCCAGGAGAGTCATTGAGCCTCACTGTGGCTCTGGGGAAACTTCCCTCCTGGTTCTGCCTCTCTTTGTTCTGAGTCTGTCCTCCTTAAAATAATTGCATTATTTTGATATAACGAAGAGAGGGCCCTATCCAAAGATGAGATCACTTCAGACATCAGAAAGGAATGGGTTCCACTTCAAATCAATTAACTGTTGACTGAACTTGATTAGTGTGAGTCATCTTCCCTGGAATCGTTTAGTTTCCAACTTGGTGGCCTCATTCCTGGATGAAGGAGATTCTTTGGGGCTTTATTTCCTCCTCTGTGATCCTCTCAGATGAGAGCTAGCCAGTTTTATCCTGGCAGCACAGTAGCCTGAGCACCCTCTTGTCTACCCTCGGTGATAGTCACCAATATTTGAGTACCCAGCATGTGCCTGCTACTTTAAATACCTATCCTTAATAGTGACCACCAGGTGGATGTTGGTCTCCCCATCTCACAGGTACAGAAACACATCCACGAGGTCAAGTAATTTGCCCAAAGATTGTAAGCAGGGCAGCCCAGATTGAACCCCAGGGCTGTCTGCTTCCAGAGATCAGGTTCTTCCCAGGACACTGTGCTCTTTGAACCAAGTGTTTCCTTTCGATGATTTGCTTAGAAAGATGCCAGTAGCTTTCATCACTGTCTTTTCACTCAAAATATATTTGTGTGGGCTCCAGAAAGTTTAGACCATGTGGAGACTTGTCATAGTGATCATTGTAGGTTTCTTAAGTAGAAAATATTAGGAAATATGTCAGTAATTACTGTTTGTTTCACTAATTTGTAAACTCCCAGATGCTCTTGAAGGGAAACAAAATATTCTCAGTACAAAGAAAAATGGAAAATCATTAGAATTTGGTTTCCTTTTTTGTTGAGCTATAATTCTTATACCCTTCATGTAATCAAATTCCATATCCGTAAATCACATGTGAGAATTATATGAGAATCAAGCAGTCTGTGGACACTTCTTGTCATGCAATGAGATATGAATTATTTAGACAAATTCACTGATCTCTTGTCAAAGCAAATAAATAAAATACAAGGCACATAGTTTTGACATTTGGATGTTTGTTCTATATATTTGCTCACTGCAATATTTCAGCATATACAGTAGCTCCACAGAATGGAATATCATTACTTTATACATGGAATGTGAGCAAATTCTTTAATGCAAAGAGGGACAAAAGTATGAAATGTTAAAACATGAGCTGCTACACTGTAGTGATTAGGAAACCTTTAAGATATTTTAATTTATAGCCAAAATTAAATTTTGACTTCTTTTCCTTTCCTTTTCCTTCCTTCCTTGCTTCGTTTCTTTTTCTTTTAGTAATGCTAGAGATTGAACACACGGCTACCTGCTAAGCAAATGCTCTTCCACAGAGCTACATCCCCAGCCCTTTTTATTTTATTATGCAACGGGGTCTTGCTGAGTTGCCAGGGCTGGCCTTAAACTTGTGATCCCCTTGTCTCAGCCCCCTGAGTAACTGGGATGACAGGCATGCACTGTGCCCAGCCTCAGATTTCTTTTTAGAAGATGCCTAGCTCTGTTTAGTAACTAATACTTATGATGTAAGAATTCCCCAGAATCACAAATGGAACCAGTACGCAATTTTGGTAGCTGTGTTATTCTTGTTTACTGTAAAAGGAAGGAAGGTATGTTCATTGCAAAAACTCAATTTAAAAGTACAAGAACATACCCAGATAAAATATCAACCATATCCTCCCCACCTAGATATAACCCCATGGGGTGTATGCTGCTATCCTTTCCCCACAAGGTATCTTTATAGATTAAGGTACGTAACCCTTGTCCAACAGGCCTCACCAGTTGATTAGTAAAATGAGATCATATTAACATTAGAGTCCTCATTACATTAATATTTCCCTCTATTTTGATTTTCACACATGGGTTCCTTTAAGTTCCTGTACAAAAATTCATGATTTTTGTGAAATCACATCTAGCCTTGTTTTACTTTATGCTTTCTGACTTGGACGTCATCCTTGGAAGGTTTTCCATCTCAAACATTTACCTCTGAGATTTCTTATACTTCAGTAGTTTTAGCCCACATAGAACTTATTTTCCTATAAGGTATGAGGTAGGAATCTACATTTCACTCATCATGAGCTATTTGTCTCAACTCAATTCACTGATTAATTTATCCTTTTCTTCCCTGATTTAAATGTTGTCTTTATCACATACTCCCTTACTCTCAAGGCCACTGTTTGTGGATTCGTTTTCTCACGGTGCCCATCCAGGGACCGGTGCCATTCTTGCTTAATCCCTATGGCTCCTTAATATATTGAGAGATTTCATAAGGCAAGAGCCATTGACATTCTTCTTTTGAAAAATTGTCTTGGTTTATTCCATGGAAACAATTATTTATTGTTTATTGTTTTCATAATATGACTTGTGATAATGTGAGTTTGAAAAAATAAAATAAATCAACTACAAGGTTACACCAGAACAAACTGAATTTAATATTCCCTTTGCCTCTTGGTTGAATGGGCAGAGATTTGTCTATTTTATTGGGCTGTTCAAAGTCCCAGCACAGAATGTGAGCTCTGTAGTGCTGCAGCCTGTGCCCCAATGGTTTGTGTGACACTTTCAGCACTGTCAGAATCAAATTGCTAAGATTGCAATACATAAGCTACCTTTGAATGATTTATTCACGAGCAGGGAACCCCGACTAGAGTTTTCTCCTAACCCAAGCTATGAAAATTGCTGTTGTATTTTAAAGACCACAGTCTTTTCTTTAGAGACTACTGAATGGAAAAAGATGAAAGACAGAATTGTGACCCTGCGAAATACTTATTGTCAACCCACCAAGGTCATTTGCTGAGTGGTCCTAAGGTATCAAGAACATTACTGCAAAGAGAAAATCTTTTGTTAGTTTGAACTTTTAGCACTACTTTGAGACTTTTCTAGGTTATTAGTGTATGTTAAAGGCCAATTTTGAATTTTTAAATATTCAATGGATAGGGCTGGGGATATAGCTCAGTTGGTAAAGTGCTTGCCTTGCAAGCACAAGGCCCTGGGTTCAATCCCCAGCACTGCAAAAAAAAAAAAAAAAAAAAATTCAATGGATAGACACAGCACATCATGTAAAGAAACTTTACATCTTTTTTCCCATCAGGTGTCCCCTGGCCCCACAAACAGTTTGAGTGGAGGTGAAACTCCCCTTTCTTCTATCAGAAGTCTTGGGTTGGCATCTCCCTGTGTCAACTGAATCATTTAATAAAATTGTAAAAATGAACCAAGATCATATTGGGTGGCAAAAAGGAGGAAGAAAGGGATGAAAGGGTTAGGGGAAAGGGGAAGAGGGAGGAGACATTAGTGAAGATTGAAAATACAAATACAACTTTTGCCTCACCCTGAGTTTAACCCACTGGCCATTAGCCAGATCGAAGCCATCATCCACTATTGCAGCCAGTGTTAGCTTTAGCCAGATTACAGGTGAATGAAAGATTTGGAGCCAGGCGCAGTGGCGCATGCCTGTAATCCCAGCACTTGGGAGGCTGAGGCAGGAGGATCGCGAGTTCAAAACCAGCCTCAGCAACTTAGCGAGGCCCTCAGTGAGACCCTGTCTCTAAATAAAAATACAAAATAGGGCTGGGGATGTGGCTCAGTGGTGGAGTGCCCCTGGGTTCAATCCCCAGTAACAAAAAAAAAAAAAAAAAAAGATTTGGGGTAAAACGCAAAACACCAAAGCTCTAGAATGAATCACAGATGAATATTTTTATAGTCCTGGGGTGAGGAAGTCTTGAAGTCTGACATCAATGCCAGAATTATGGAGGAAAGATTGCTAAGCAGGGCTTTATCAAATTAACACATACCTGATCAGAAAATGATTGGATGTTTATTACAAATCACTGATTCATCTCCACCTTTCTCACCTGCCCCATGCACCTGCTCCTGACACTTCTCATAGTTTACCTAGGTCACCTTCAGAAGTGGCTTCACATCAGTTACCTTATCTGTACATGAGAAAGATTCATCTCAAAGGTCTTTTTTAGATTTATTAGTTGAAGATTTTGTATTTGCTAAAATGCAGTGTGAGCGTGTGACTTTTCAGATTCATTCCTTATTCAGCTTATGACCAGCTGCAGCTTCACACATGGGTCTCAAAGATGAATGAAAAATGCAGCACCAACTGCAAGGGACTGAGGGATGGAGTGGTTGTCAGTTAGGAAATGCTATTAGAGAAGCTGGAAAGTAGTTATCTGGGTTAGGGAGAAGGGCAGTGGTGCCTGCTGATTTTGTCAATCTTATTTGGGTGCTTTTGGTACTGGGGATTGAACCCAGGGCCTCATACTAAGCACATTCTTTACCCTACACCCCAACCCTCCACACACACACACACACACACACACACACAAACACTCAAATGGATTTCTGGGTGATCTTTTGCAGAGGCAGGATAGTAGAGTGCACCCTGTTGCCAATCACTTTAGCACTACAGTTAGCAATCACTTATATTAAACGAATACATGTCTTTAAGCTTGTATTGGAAAAGTATAGGTCAATTGTTATAAATTTGCCTGTCTGTGCTGTAAGAATAACCATCAGATCTCTGCAATGATTTATAATGAAATGATTTATAATTAAATAGCAAAAAAACAAAACAAAACCACCAATAAAAGCCATCACTGGCTGGACACACTCTGCTGATGCTCTGATAACAAAGGGTCCATCCTGGACGTGCAGGGTTTCTAGACCAAACTTGCTCCTGTACATCCGCAGGGTCACCACAGTGATGAACGAATGGCATCTGTAGAATGGTGAATTGGGATCATTAGGGAACTGTAACTTACTGTTACTAAATATTGGTAAATCTGAAAAGCTCATTGTATAGGTTCATAATAAACCTGCAATCTAACATAAAAATGAGCATTTATGAAATTGTGCATCATTTGCTTATTAGAGCTTCAAAAAGTTTGCTCTGAATCTGCATGCCCTGGCTCTTAGCCATGAGGAGATCTCTGTTTCCTTTTACCTTGCTTGTCCTACTTAATCAGATCAAAAAAAAATTCTTTTTTTAAATATTTTTTTAGTTGTCAATGGACCTTTATTTATTTATATGCGGTGCTGAGAATCAAACCCAGTGCTTCACACATACTAGTTAAGGGCTCTACCATTGAGCTACAATCCCAACTCCTCCTACCCCCATATTCTTGACAGAGGTGATGCTATGGCATTAGGGAAGCTGGTCTTCACTCTGCCTTGACTGGTTTTATAGCTGTTACTCCTATTGTTCTTTCAGTGGCCGGCTGTTACCAGGAAGAATCTGTCATGTCATATCATGTCATATAAGTCCTCATAGGGACTGCATAATATAGTACCAGCACAAGGTGGTTGTATGCTTTTAATAATGTTCGGGGACCACTGCTGGAAATATTTGGGAGTCATTAAAAAGTTTTTAAGAAGAGACATAACAATAGGTTAGTCTTTTGAAAAGAATATTTTAATATGGACTAGACAGTGGGTGGTCTTAGGAAATTTTACAATGAAACTATAATTGCATAGAAAAAAGACCCATTTTAAAATAGAGACTTATACTGAAACATTGATGGATGGAATGTCATGGTGTTTGATACTTACTTTAAAATGCTTTGGCGGAAAATATGGCAAAATATTTACAATTGTTAAATGTAGATGAGATTACATGGGTATTTATTATGCAGTTCACTCGATTTTTCTTTTTCAGGTTTTTTAAATCATAGAATGTGGAGGGGCTGGGGCTATAGCTCAGTGGTAGAGCCCTTGCCTTGCGTGTGTGAGGCCCTGGGTTCCATCCTCAGCACCACATAAAAATAAATAAATAAATATTGTGTCCATCTAAAACTAAAAAGGAAATAGTGAAAGAAAGAAAGAAAGAAAGAAAGAAAGAAAGAAAAGAAAAGAAAAGAAAAGAAAATGTAGATTCCATCAACAGCTGTCTTAGAGTCACACTTTCTCCAGATCAGAGTGTGGCTAGTTCTGGACTGTGTCCCTGCTCAAATGTAGTCTATCAATAAGCCTTTGGACCCATCCTATTAATACAGGAACACTTTTCATATCCCTCCCCTACTCCTTGCATCACCCAGCACCATGTGGGAGAAAGTGGATACGTATGTGTGTGTGTGTGTGAATATCTATTATGTGTATATAAAATGTTGTCTTTTGACCAAAGTAGAAGCTGCAAAATGACAGAGATTTATTTTGTTTTAGCAGCCAGAATAATGCTGGGTACGTGGTCGGTTCTCAGCAAATATTTTAAGGGAATTCTTTAAAATGTAGAAATACGTCTCTCCGGCCACCAGCTGGGGGTTGGGCTGGAGGGAAAGGGAGGCCAAGTCCGTGAGAAGGTGAAGGCAGCGATCTAGGTGGACGCTGAAGAGGGGCGGAGCTAAGACGGGGACCCTGCCGCGGAGAGGAGGGTGTGGATGGAAAGGGGTCATCTTGTCTGTTATCTTCCTTCATTCCCACAGTCCAAAGTGCTTCGGGAAAAATGGCTGCTGCAGGGTATCCCCGCTGGAACTGCCGAAGAGGAGGAAGCCCGGCGGCGGCAGTCTGAGGAGGACGAGTTCAGAGTCAAGCAGCTGGAGGATAACATCCAGAGGTAGGTGGCTTGCAGCCCTGGGACCTCATGCCGAGGTTGGCGGTGCAGGACCACTACTCGCCTCTAGGGGGCCTTTCCCATTGCTTTAGAACTACCTTGCTCCAGAGAATTACCTTGCTACAGAGCACGCAGGTATCTCTCACTTCCAGCATGACCCAGTGTTATGACTCAGAGTGCTGATTGCTGTATTGGGGTGCAATACGGTAAGTACAGTGATGTCTTCCTGGGCCAGTGAAGTGTTGGGAGTACCTTGCCCCTTTGCAAATTGCCCCGTTTTGAGTTATTTTATCAGTTCTTGTCCTTTTCCTCCTTGGGACCAGGCTGTCAGCAGTTATTGCCCCTACAGTGGGTCTGTTTGCGTATTTGCTACAGGGGATCAATTTGAAATGGGAACTTGTAGCCAAGGGTCTTGGGATTGGAATAAAGAGTACATAGGGGAGGGTGAGTGAGTGTGCCTCTGTAGATTGTGGGCCTGGGTTCCACAAGTCAGCTTTATTTTGTCTACTTGCACTGCTCCTAGGACTTGTTGCTTTCTTTATGGATCTCATCCAGTATCTGACCATTTCATTCTGGGAGACAGGTGACCTGCCTGTGGCCATTGGGTGGCCAGGAGCAAAAATGTAGGTTTGCACTTGATGGTGAACCCCAAAAACGTACTTCAACTTCTGTCCCCATTTTGCTTAGATCCTCATGTCCCCTAAAGAGCTTTCAGAATAGGTTGGCTAAACTTTACATGTGGGGGAAATGGGCCAAGAGAAAGTTTGTGTGTTTGGGTGTGTACATGCATGCACATGCACACACATGTATATATACACATGTGTATACACATACATATTTTCTTAGAATACAAACCATTTATTCCATATACACTTAAACATAAGAGAAAGAGTAGGTGTTATTACAGGCAGAAGGGAAAAAAAGATTTGTAAAAGAGGATAAAATTAGTTTTATGACCTTTGTAAAACAAATTGACAGTTTCACCTTGGCCTGAGCCTGAATATGTTGTCTTCATGGTCCAGTGGGTGGTAAATCTTGTCTGCAAACTGAGACATGCCATATGGAGTCCAGAGTCTGAAACTGAGACTCAGTTTTGGCTAAATGGCCATTGAAATGAGGTGTAATATTAGGGACAGGTTTACCATTCAGGTGAGCATAATCATACTCAGAAAGATAAAGGAAATCTCTTTTTGTCTTTGAGTCAAGAGGATAAAGACTCACTCATTCCATGCATTTAAGAGTTAGATATCCAAGTCAGAAAGAATGAAATCACAACAGACTAAAGGGGTGTGTGCTTGGGCCCAGATTCAGGGGACATTTTAGCCCCTGCCATGACATTAGCCAAATGGGCATTGGATGCGTGCTGGGGATGATCTGTGTTGTCAGAGCAGGGCCACTATGGGCATCATCTCCTGAGGACTTTCTTCCTATCTTGAAGTCAATTTCTGCTTTACCTGATCTTGTATCTTCTCTAATACAGGCCAAATAACCCTTATCCAAAATCCTGGAACCAGAAGTGTTTCAGATTTGGGACTTTTTTAAAGCTTGAAATATTTGCATATACATAATGAGATATCTAGAGGATGGGGCCCAACTCTAAACTCAAAATTCATTTATGTTTCATGTATACACCTCATATACATAGACTGAGGGTAATTTCATACAATATTTTTAATAATTTTGTGCAGGAAACAATTAGTGTACATTGAACCACCAGAGGTCAGGTATGGAATTTTCCACTTGTGATGTCATCTTGGTGTTGAAAATGATTCAGATGTTGGAGCATTTACAATTTTAAAATTTCAGATTAGAGATGCTGAACCTGTACAGTGTTCAGCAACTTTAGTCCCCAGGAAGAAAGGATCTACTCTCCCTCTTCCTGGAAAGAATACTCTACAGGTGTCCCCTAAGACACCTTCCTGTAGTGGGACAGAGCTGATAGTAGGGCTCTCTGTAAACATAGGCACCCTGCAGGGTTGCAGGGTCTGTGGGGTTGGCTGCAGACCCTGCAGGCTTCTGATTTCAGCTAAGTGGTGCTAAGTTGCAGGTTGGATGGGTCTCTTTTATTTTCTCTTCACTAATATGATGCTGTTATTCTGTTTTCATGGCAACAGAAGCAAGACTAGGCTCAGAACAGTCTAGAAACCCTTAGCTAATGCAAGTCCATGGTCAAGCCTACAATCCGGGGAGGAGACAGACAGTCAACTAGTAGTGGAAAAACACAGATCAGAGAAGGGTGAAGAATGGGGTTGGATAATTCCACCTCTCGTACATGATGGTTGAAGTGAAAACTGTTAGGGAGAACTGAGCAGCATGAGGGAAGTGTGGAAAAACCATTTAATAACGAAGACCATCCGAAACAACTCACTAATACAGAGGGAAGGAAGAAAAAAATAGAGAATAAGTGGCTTTGAGATAAGTTTCAGAATTTGATCTTTATATAATGGGAATCTAGAAACTACCTGTTTGGATGTGGCAGGACCACTAAATAAAGCAATTTCAAAGGAAATTTTCTTTGTTTAAAGCAAAACATTAATTTGCAGAGGTTTTGGTTTGGGCCTGCTGGTCTAAGTCACTTGCTAGCAATCAATTAAATACTCCTAAAGAGATATAAACTGCTTTCAAACTACAAACTATATTAATAGTACAGTTGTTCCCTGAGGGTATTTCAGTCCTTGTTGTTGAACCAACAGTAGATTGAACAAACTGAAGGAAGAATAGAGAATAATAATCAAAGAACGGGAAAAATTCCCACAAGGAAAGATTAAAGGAAATTTGGGGCATTTCATTTAGGAAAAGAAAAGATGGTAGTTACCTAATGCAGAACTTCACCTGCATCTGGGGTCTGGGCCACATCTTAATTCTTTATCTCTGGACCATTCCAGATATGATAAAGATTTCAAATAAAGCATGCAAATTTGCACTATTTGCATAGACATATGTCTGTTTCCTTAGATAACCTTCAAGAAGAAAGAACATAACCACCTTTCTAATTCTAAGATGCTTTACAACCAGTAGCTGCACCAGAAGAACCAGATTCACAGACCTGTTCTCTTCTGAAATGTCATTCCAACCTGGGTGTTTGCTTTGGTGTGGATAATGTTGGCTGTCTTCCAGAACTATCGTTTGTGGTTCTTGGATATTCAGGGAAGCCCAAGAAGAAAGATAGGAGGAAAAGAGGAAAGAAGGGAGGGAGGGAGGAAGGAAGGAAAGAATAATTACAATATTAAAGCCTTGGCATTAGAATTACCTGGGGAGCTTTTAAAACATAAAGATTCCAAGGCCTCATTCCAGAAATTTGAATTCAGTGACACTTGTAAGGAGCCCTGGAATCTATGCTTTTTCAAAAGAATGCTCCAGACAATTCTGATGTGCATTCAGGAAATTGATAACACACACAGGATAAAGAGGGGCAACCCAACCCTTAATTTCAGACTGATTGTGGGCCTTCCTGCTTTGACTCAAGGAAGTTTGAAATTTGCTCTGGGCACTCCTGGAGGTGAGAAGAGCTCTGGCAGAGAACTAAGTCCTCTCCTCCACTGGCCCCTACAGTGGAGCCCAGCTTCCATTTGAACTTGATGAGAAGCAGCCTTGATTTACCAGACTTGAAATGATACAGGTCAGGAAAGCTGGTCACTCACCAAAGACCAGAAAACTCTTACCATGTTTTTTGGAGATATCTGGCTGAAATTCAAAGCAGTATGTCCTTGAAGATATGACACCAAAGTGGCTGGAAAGGGGGAAGAGAACCTGGTCACCAGAGTGGACTAATAGATCATGATTCTTCTGCACCATTTTCCCTTGGGTAATGTTAGGAGTGTATTTTTGGCTTGCTGGAAACCAGAGGTAAGAGAGGCTAAATTAGATCTGAATTGTTGAAAGCAGTTCAGTATGGTGGTACACGCCTATGATCCCAGAGGCTTGGGAGGCTGAGGCAGGAGGATTGCAAATTCAAAGCCAACCTCGGCAAGTTAGCAAGGCCCTAAATAACTTAGTGAGAGCCTGTCTCAAAGTGAAAAATGAAAAGGGCTGGGGATGTGGTTCAGTGTTTAAGCACCCCTGGATTCAATCCCTGGCCCCCACAAAAAAACAAAAAATGAATTGTTGAAAGCAAAATCTATATACCTTAAAAAATTTTTGTATATATATTTTGACATCTATTTTATTTTCCATTGGTGGACTACCATATTGAGAAAGTCCAAGGGATTGTTTCTGGGTTGGGTCCATGCCAACCATTATCCCTGTCCTAGGTGTATGTGACAGAGCCCTGGGGGCCACACACAAGCTCATAGTGATGCTCTTGGACACTTTAGCAATCAGATCCACACAACCTTGTCTACTTCATGTCCATTCCAATCAGCACATCTTGTTGCTTGTCTCGTGATATTCTTCGCTTAAGATTCTATTTCTAATTCCATCAGTTCTTACTCAAGTGTTTAACATGTAGTTTTCTTTCTTTGCTTAATAACAAATATGGGAAAAATTTGTCCCACTCCTCTGCCCTTTTAACTTACCCCTAGTGAAGATGAGAAACCTCATGGAGTATTAAGTTAAAATGAAATGAGCAGTCAGAAAGCCAGGATGTTAATTCTAGCTCTGCTGGTAATTTGCTGTGTGACCTTGGGCCCAGGTCTCACTTTCTCTGATCTCAGTTTCCTCATCTCTCAGGATCTTCTAGGCCTAATTCTAAAGCTCCTTAATTTGAGGAGTTGGCTGGAAATCTCTTCTCTGAACAAATACCCTGTTGTTGAAGGCAGTGGTTTGGGATACAGGTCAAAACTGGGGAAAAGGTTGGCTTCTCAGGAAACAAAAGACCCATGTGTAAGGAACTGATCCATCACAGAGATGGCTGATTCATCTGAACAGCTGTCAGTTCTAAAATATGTCACATCAAATATTCATTGAATAGAATACTGAAGTCCCAGTTGTTAACCCAGAGAAGACCATGCAGCATTTTTATTCAAATTCAAGATATAAGTGGACTGGTCCATTTCTGCTTCTGACTTAAGACGTTTGAGTGCCTCTGTTGGCCTCTGGTGAATATCAGCATTCACTCAATCTACATTATTAAGAGGCTCACAGCAGAAGACAGGTGACATCGGGCATACTCGTGTATGTTATTTTATGGGATTTGGTTACTCACAACTGTTCTAGAAAAATCAACCGCTGAAATCACAGAAGACACTGCTTGGGATTCATTGTGTTCTTGGCACTTGGCTATTTTTAACTCCACAATGTGCTGTTCTTTCACAGCAGGGAGTGGAGCAATCCAGGCTGGCATCCCACATCTGTGCACTCCCAGCCTGTGTCCCCACCCCACTCCCAGTCTATTTGGCAATACAGCCTAGTTGTAGTTTCCATTTTTCCCCTATCAAAATAAAACTATGTGTACTATATACACTATAAACTATGCGGTGATATCTCTGTATTGTCTGATATTTATTGGTCTCTTATTCTGTACTGGGTACTAGCCTAGATTCTTTACCTCCATTTAATTCATTAATGTTCTCAGTGAAGCCTCATCACCCTCCTCTGAGGTGGGGATTGATGATGATGGTGGTGAAATGTGAAATGTGGGAGGGGCCCCTAGTAACCCCACTAATGAATGAAAGAACAAGTATTTGAACTCAGTTCTGCCTAATTCCAAAGCACATTCTCAGAACTCCCAGAAGACGTTACTTTAAGCTAAAATGTTTGGGGACCTGTGATATTCAGTGAAATGACACTGGAGTTCACTCCCCAGTCCCCATGAATGCCTCTTCATGAAGCAGTGCAGCGTAGTCACCATGACTTGGTAGGTGGAGGCATCAGCATATTGTGGTTTTCTTCATGACTGGTGAGACTGCCTCCTTCAGGTTCTTACAGGAAATGCAGGTTTCATTTTAGGTTTGATTCCCTTGTCTCTTTCCAAAACCTTTTGCTTCCAAATGCATTTTCTTGGCTGGATGCAGCCCTGACTCTCTCCTGGAGATGTTGTGTGGCCATGTGAAGAACTCCCAGCATAGCCCACTGATGAGGAACCTGGACCTCATAGTTGGACTAAGCTTGGTTTTGGTCCTAGTTTGATCTTGAACATGCCATAGAAGTTGGCTTTCTCCACCTGTGCATTGGAGTGCACGGTGCCCACTTTGCAGTCTTACCATGATGTGTAAAGATCATGTGCATCTGTGAAGCACTAAGTACAACAGGCTGTGGGTAAGAGCAATGCTGCTGTGGTTTTGTCCCTCCATCCCTCTAGGGTGATTTTTCTCAGTATCAGCTCTGTTGACATCTTGGGCCAGATAATTATTTGTTGCTGGAGCTGCCTTGTGCATGACAAGCTCTTTAGTAGTATCCACAGGCTCTACCTCCTAGTTTTCAGTAGCACCATCTTCTACCCTCAGTAATGATCTAAAAAAAAAAAAAAAATGTCTCCAGCTAATACTAAATGTCCTCTGGGGAACAAAATCATTCCCAATTGGGAACCACTGCTCTAAAGCCTGTTTTTAACAGGTATTGATGCTAAGATGAAAATCTTACCATCAAATAGTGAACCCTAGTGGACTGGGGTTGTAGCTCAGTGGTAGAGCGCTTGCCTCGCATGTTTGAGGCTCTGGGTTTGAGTCTCAGCACCACGTACACATAAAATAAAGGTCCATTGACAATTAAAAAAAAATTTTAAAAAAGTGAACTCTAAAAAGGTTTTTGAAGATAATGCTTGTGATTCTTAGTGCAGAATGGCAGTGTTTCATTTGCTTGAAAACATAAGGCTTCTCAGACAGCACCAAGGCATGGAAGTCAACTCTGAATTGAAAAGAAATGGTCGCTTTTTTTTAATTTTTTTTTTTGCATCCAGTGTTGTGTTCATTTTCCTAAGGCAGCAATTTTATGACAGCTCGTAAAACCATAGAATGTTAGAGTATGCATAACTGAGACAGTTATCAGATCAACTCCCCTCTGAAGCTTGAATTTGTAATGAACCCAGTGAGTGGGAGGCAATAGGCTGTCTCTCCCTGAATGCTGAGGAAACTCACTTATTTGCAAAGTAAAACTCAAGTCCATATCAGAACAACTCTCATTATTACAGGATCCTCCTTTGGGAGGAAAGTTTTGTTCCCTGCATTTTCCACCTTCCCTCTGGTCTCCACCCCACCTTCCTGGGACCATACAGAAAAGCCCCTTCTACAGTTCATAGGTTGTAAACATCTGGATGTATATGGTTTGTGGTCAGCTTTGGAAGCAGGCACAGTTCAGGAAGGAAGCACTCCTAAACTGCGTTTGGACAATTCAACATTGCATGTCAGTAGCAGGCCTGCCAGACAGAGCCCCAACCATTGTGCCTCACTTGGGGTTGGTAGGATGCATTATAATCACCCTGTTTGGTCTAATGAATTGGCATACTGTCCAGAACTATGAAAATAGTAGAATTTTATCAATAAACCAAGCCCACGTAAGAGCCACAATTGGGAAATGCTTGTATTTTCCTCTCCTTGGAACAGTTGCTGCAATTGTGCAAAGTCAACTTTTTTAGCAACTAGTTCCAGTTGATAGTCTCTTCCTGAATTTTCACTAACTGTGCATTCTGAACATGGTGGATGAGATAGTGTGTTAGTCAGTTTTCTGTTACTATAATAAAATACCTGAGCCGGGCGCGGTGGCGCACGCCTGTAATCCCAGCACTTGGGAGGCTAGGCAGGAGGATCGCAAGTTCAAAGCCAGCCTCAGCAACTTAGCGAGGCCCTAAGCAACTCAGTGAGACCCTGTCTCTAAATAAAATACAAAATAGGGCTGGGGATGTGGGGATGTGGCTCAGTGGTGGAGTGCCCCTGGGTTCAATCCCCAGTACTAAAAAATAAATAAATAAA
>JAJEJO010002589.1:939994-975370 GCA_020662805.1 Glaucomys volans
CCTCCCAAGTCGCTTGGATTACAGGCGTGCGCCACCACGCCCGGCTCACCTGTGTGATCTTAAGTGAGTTCTTTAGCTTCTCCCTAGTTTCTTCTTCCTTGAAAAGAAGACAGTAGGTCTGAGGGTATAGGTCCATGGTAGAGCACATGCTTAGCATGCAGGGGACCCTGGGTTCAATTCCCAGCACCAAATAAAGACAATTATAATGAGATCAACTTTATCAGGTAGTGATAAATCAATATGTGCAACATGCGTAGAGTAGGTCTTAGCTTTTATTATAAAGATTAAAGTGACGCAGCAGTGTATAATGGGTATATAACCCACACTTGTTTGATTTTGCCAAAATCCCTCTCCACTTCAGAATCAGCTGAGAGGGATACCACTGCCCTGAGCTTAGCACTCCACACCCAGTCACCTGGAGCCAGGTGCAGAGGTCAGGGGCCACTTGTGAAGTGTGGGTCCTCACCCCTGTGGTAGTGCAGGACCGAAAGAGGGCTGCAGCAGCTCATGGCTCCAGATGGTTCCCAGCATCCTCCCTGTGCTGGGACAGCTCTTCTGTTATCCCAAGGTCAGCAGGAACCTCAGGGTGCTCACCCCTGAGTGGCAATTTGATACCACTGCGATGCTGAAGTGGGTCAGTGGACCCCGCTCATTGAATAGGGAATAGGCAGGTGTGGGTGTTGTCACCCTCAAGTGGTGAGGAGCACATGTCGTGCGCTGAGTGCCAGTATCGGTCTGCAGTGGATGAGAACACAGACTGTTGCAGAGTGCTTGAGAACACCACTCCAAACCAGATGGCAGAAAGATAAGTATGTGCCCCTAGGTCACATTTTTTCCTTAAATGTTAAAATATCATCATCCCCATGGTTTTGTATCACTTTATCTTTAGATCTGGCGGGAATCTTGGTAAATCTTAACACTTGACCTCTTTCCATACCCCTCACCTAAAAGCTGAAGAACCTGAGGCCAGGATAGCCCACAGGACCCTCAGAACGGCCCCACCAGCCAGGCTCCTCCTGGAACTACGCTCAGGTTCTCAGTGTTCTTTCAGAGAACATGATTCCTTTTCTGTAGCAAATGCCAGAGAACGTCTTAGCTCCTGAGAAGAAAATCACAAATTCCAAATTAGTGTTTCCGAATGATTGCTGTGAGCAACTATTTCCAAAATCCAACCTGGGGACATCTCATCCTTCTGTACAGGCTCTTCTGCCAGTGCTGGACTCAGCTGTGTTAAGCAAAGGATGGGGACCTAAGCCACCAACATTTAATACTAGCTGCACAGATGTCTTGGTTTGTGATCTTGAGAAAATCAATTTAATGTCCCAGCTGAATCTGCAAATAGGAACAAAAACAAGATTTGCTCTCCCTGGGGACATCCGAAGAATTTTTGTCAGTCTACAAGAGGAGGCCTGGAGAGATAATTTGGTCTGGGAAAGCAGAAGTAAAACTTGACTCCTCATTCTGTACGACCCCCACACTTAAAGATGCATCCGGGCCGGGCGTGGTGGCGCACACCTGTAATCCCAGCACCTGGGAGGCTGAGGCAGGAGGATCACGAGTTCAAAGCCAGCTTCAGCAACTTAGCCAGGCCCTAAGCAACTCAGTGAGACCCTGTCTCTAAATAAAATACAAAATAGGACTGGGGATGTGGCTCAGTGGTCGAGTGTCCCTGGGTTCAATCCCCAGTACCAAAAAAAAAGATGCATCTGGGGCCTTGTGCGGCCCTCTGCCTTCCGGCAGGGAATGTGCTTACACCTTTTCTGAGTGAGGCACATTTCTCTGGTTTTCAAGAAGAGAAGAGAGATTCTACAACAGGGTGGCCTTCTCTTTTGTCCTGTGCCATTACAATATTATTGGAGTCATGGAATCCGGGCTGGGAGGAAGCCTGGCTTCCTCAAGGCACTCTCCCTACAGGTGGTGAGTCAGAAGGGACATCCTCGTACATCAAGGACAGCGGCACTTAAATCCCAAGTGTGTCCTGTGGCCGGTGGACTTGGATGTGGCTTTGATACTAAGATGCTCCTCAGCTTCTCTGCAGTGGGTAAAATCTCACTGGCTTTCACATATTCTAACTGGAATGTTCTCCATACATCTTTTGCTTCAGTCAGTATAATCAGCTCCAGGTTTCTTTCAGCTTGTCCTTGGATATGAAGCTCGTGCTAGATACAGAATTCTAGTAACAGGAAAATGTGGATTTTCCACAAAGTTTCAGTATCCACCGCTCCACCTTTTAGCAGGGAGACCCAAGGCCAACCTGGCCTGATTATTATAGTGATAATCATTCTTCACTTCACTACTTCTGTGCCCTTGAATTGGTTATTCAGGGTTTTGTGCCTCGGTTTTCTCATCTGTGAAATGGAAATAACCATAGTATGTACTTAAGAGAATCATTGTGAGGAGCAAATGAGTTAACACGTGGAAGTTGCTCAATGTAGAGTCTGAAGTGATGAGAGATGCTGAGATCTGTCATGACCTAAACCCGTGTCTGCTTCAAGCAAATGGAACGATCCTCAGGCCAAATTTTTCACTACTTATGAGAAGGGAGTTTAATGAAATTCTGAAATGTTTCAAATCATATTCCTTTGTTCAATATAAAAAATGGCTGTAGATATATGGCTTTTGGGGGGTGAAGATGATTTGTTACTATTTTTTAAATGATCTTTGTTTCTCACACTGTTCATCTCCTCTCCAAGATTCTCAGTGCATGGGCTGGGGATGTTGGTACAATAGTAGAACACTTACCTTGAATGTGCAAGGTCCTGTGTTCAATCCCCAGCATTACCAAAAAAAAAAAAAAAAAGTTCCTTTGCATTTAGTGTTAGACATGGGGTGCAGGGAAGCCCACCTACTGTGTAGAGTGAATGTTATTTAACCACTGGAGCATGAGGATGTGCAATAAAATAAAATAAATTATAGGTAATCACATTTACAAGCCAAGAAGACATGATTTAATAAGGAAAAACAATTTACCTAAGTGCTCTGCGAAATCTGTTTGTGGGTTTCTTTAGTCTCTTGAGAATTAATAAGCATATCCTTTTTTTAAAAGAAAGAATTTTAACAAAAAGTCACCTAAAAGCAATGGTACCCTGCTTCCTTACAACAGCTGTACCCCTCAGGTTGACCCCAACCAGAGCAGGGTCAAGGTCAAGGTCCTGACCCTTCAAGTGCAGGTACAATTTCATCTTGCATACCTGTGCACCCACATTCCCATTTTCCAGATGTTCTCTCCAGACCATCTACAGATTAGGAAACATCCCCCCAAAACCTCTTTCTCAGCATTTTTTTGGAGTGCTCAATTCATCGTCTTGCTTTTATGTGTGTTAGAAACAAACCTCACCTGGGCTAGTTCATGTTCACACTCACAGGTGTTGAATGCCCTTTGGTTGGACCTCCTCACCATTTCTTGTGGAATTGCTGCCCTTTTACAAATCAATCTCAAGGTTAGGAGAACAAAGCTGTGTTTTGTGAAGATTGTAGCAATGTACTGACTCTGGAAAGGCCATTCGTTAAACAACAACAGCAACAACAAAAACCCTTTCCCATCCTCAAGACAGGCTCCCCTGACTCCATGCCCATCTTCTCTAGCCCTCCTCTCTCCTCCCTTTGTTCCACACAGCTTGGAGCAGTTATCTCTGCTTAGCGGTTCCACCTCCCATTCACCGTCCTAGGCATCACCAACCCTACGCCTGCCATGAAGCTGTGGCTGGTTGGGGGCTAAGCTCAGTGGAGACTTTCTGATCCTTACCTGAGTTGACGGTTGAATTATAGTTGAAACTGCTGAGCATTCCCTAGTTCTTCATGAAACACTCTTCTCCGTGGTTGACTTGACGTCACACTGTCCTTGACTTGTTTCCTTTTCCTTGTTCCATCCTTGAAATGCTGGCCCTCTGAGTCCTTGCCTTTCTTCCCACTCTCATGCTCTGTCTGAGGGCAATCACTGGTTCCTGTGACTCCTTCAGTGTAAGCATTCTTCCCTCCCTGTTTTCTCTCTCTAGCTACACATACAGCCACTTGCCTTCTGACCACTGATTGTCATCTGAGTGTCCCCCAAACGCCTGAAGTGCAACATGTCAGAAGCTGATCTCTCTCTCTCTTCTCTATTTGGTTCCTTGTCTTTGGTTCTTAAGCTTGTTGAGAAGATGTCATTGTGCCCCCAGTCCTTCTCCCCCATGAGCTGCCCCACCTAGTCATGCAGATTTCTTGAAATCTTCCATTTTTTCCTTCCCACTGCTATGGCACTAGTTCAACCCATCGTTACCTTTCATGTGGATTGTTGCGATGGCCGCTCACCTGGCCTCCCTCTCTTAGCATTGTGTCTTTCTAACTCAAACTCTACCCAGCCTCCAGGAGTATCTTCCAAACCTGTGATCTGACGATGTCACTCTTCAGCTGAAACCCTTCCCCTATTTCCCATGGATTGTAAGATAAAGTCTCAACTCCCTACTGTGACTTAGAAAGCCATTTATGATACGGCATCTGCTGACTTGCTTGACCTTATCCTCCTTAACTGCATCCTGCCATCACCGGCTCCCCTAGTCACTACCTGCATTTTTTTGGATACACCTGTGTGTCCTGCTCTTTGGACACATGTCCCTTCTTCTAGGAAGGTTCATCAGCTCCACTCTATTTGGTTAACTCCTTCAGGCCTCTGTTAAGACACTACTAAGATCCTGCTTTCCCTGAGCCCCAGAGTTTTGTTGTAGTTATTGTTTTTGGGATTTGTTTTGTTTTTTGGTACTGGGGATTGAACCTGGGGTGCTTGACCACTGAGCTGCATCCCCAGCCCTTTTTCTTTTTTCTTTTGAGATAGTCTCACTCAGTTGCTGACACTGGTCTTAACTTGTGATCCTCCTGCCTCAGCCTCCTGAGTTGCTGGGATTACAGGCATGTACCACTGGCAGTGAGCCCCAATATTCTAATGTTCCACATGGGCAATGAACATGTGGTGTCATGGGGGGTCACAGCACATAAGAAACTGTTTCTCTTTCTTTTCTCCTCTAGTCTCAGCTTCCTGGGGCCATGGAGAGAATAGAATCCACCTATGTATTCTCAAATCTTTGTACACTGCCTGGCTCTGAGGGCTGTCTTGCATTTTTTTTTTTTCTTTGCAGTGCTGGGGATTGAACCCAGGGCCTTGTGTTGGCAAAGCAAATACTCTACCAACTGAGCTATATCTCCAGCCCGCTTTCTTGCATATTTACAAAAAGATGGAAGAAAAGAATGAAGTAGAGGTGACACATGCACAGTTTCTCTGGGTATGAATACTGCTGAGATTTCTCTGCATAGATATTTCCCACCAAATTTTGGGCCTTGTCTCTGTTACTCTGATTGACATGTAATCATGACAAAAACTAATGGAAGGAGATTCTTTCCCTGACATGGCTTTCAGTTGCCCAGAAGTATGGACAAGTACTGCCACAAACCAGCATCATCCACACTTACAACTTATTGCTCTGAAGTGACTGATGGACATTCATTTGGATCAGGATTATTAAATAAGTGTCAGCCAAGCATCATGTATGTGACTAGATGTTGGGGTTACAGAAGTTAAAGTCTTTTCCTCTGCTATTGTGGGTCGAACAACCTAGGCATCCAGTGGATGGAGTATGCATGCAGCAGGTGTTGATTGATGTCTTATCTGTTCTCAAGGTAGAAGTTTAGAGAAAGAAAGGATCATTGAGGACTTTTGGATTTAGATTTTATCCCAATGGGGTTTGACTGAGGTTAACCTTTGTAAGAGTTATTCACTTGTGTTGAAGGCCAACCTAGCTTAGAGAGGCTGAGATGGAAATGACAGTCATTGCTCTCAACAGGCCTATAATCTACCCAACAATTATGGGAGACAGCTCTTCACAGACTTCAGTTTTCAGAGGTCTCCTGAAGCTTCTGGACTTTAGGTTTCTATTACACATGCATCCCATCATTTAATGTTAGATGGTTCCTTTCCACAAGAAATGTCTTGCCACCAAGAGAGTTAACTTTGACTTCAGAAAGTGTACTCTGGTCCCCACCCAGAATCTCCTATCAGAAGATTAATACCTGAATGCTTTAAAGAAAAAAAAAAAGGTGATGAACCCATTCCAAAAAATGAACAAAAAAATTTACTGAGTCAAGTTCAATGTGTCTTAATTAATTGGAAGGAAATTTCAGGCTCATAGGAAATGAACTATGAAGGCTATGCTGGCACCTAAGCTCAATGGTTATCATTGAGTTGGAACAAATTTACCCCGATGTCATTAAATGGACCAAAGTGGAAAATGAAGGCCCTTCCTGGTCCATAGTGTGGCTATGGCTCCTTTTAGCCTCCAGCAGGATCCTGTCTCTAGTGCTGAACCTGACTTACTGGATGACGCCATTGTGAGGAAACCGTGACCACATGAATGTTGGAACAGAGCTTAACTGGCAGTGCCAGGAGTTTGCCATGGAGGCTTCATGGAGACCAAGCTTATTTGGCTCTTCCCAGCTCAACCACCTGTTGTAAACAGCTGATGGGACTAAGCTCCCCTTGGCTCTCACCATCTCTGGTATGTTAGCTCTTCTTGGAAAGGGAGGGGAGCATGGAGACAGAGAGACCATGAACAGCAGATGAGCTGCCCTCACGGAGTCACGTCCTTCATCAGCAGCAACAGCCCAGGCATGGCCAGCCACGGGGTGGTCGTTCTTCCCAGGTTCTGCTGTTCTGGGATAATCTCAGGCCTAATCACAGAAGTAGCTCTGGAGAAAAGACCAAAGTAGCAAATGGAACCAGATTGTGGAGGACTTTGAATGCTGATTGGAGGGACTTAGAACTTATCCATGGAGCACTATTAAAAGTTTTAGAGTTGTGGGCTGGGGGTAGAGCTCAGTTGGTAGAGTGCTTGCCTTGCAAGCACAAGGCCCTGGTTTCAATCCCCAGTCCTGCAGAAGTTTTAGAGCTATAATAAATGCAGTGGTGAAACTAGGTTCCATGCTACAGTTAGAGCAAGAGGAAGGGAGAGAATTCAAAGGTAGACAGTGAACCAGCTGGGCAGGGGGCCAGTTTAAGTTGAATGTTGCACAGTAGACGAAGACAGTCTATCAATCCAGGGTACCAGAAGATGAATAAAAAACAGGCCATTAAAAAATCCAAGGTCACTGGGCATGGTGGTGGCGCAGGTCTGTAATCCCAGCAGTTTGGGAGACTGAGGCAGGAGGATCACAAGTTCAAGGTCAGCCTGTGCAATTTAGGGAGACTAATTCTAGGCCTGCTTCACTGTGTCTTCTTTTCTTTTTAATCTCAGCAATATCTTGGGCCTTAAGGAACTTCTACCATGGATTACAGGTTCTTCTTCCCCAATAGTTCCCAAAAGCTAAACAGGGTCTTACTATAAATGCAGTAGACCAGAACCCTGATTCCCAGGGGTTCCAGCAAATCATGTTCAGACACTCATCCCGAAAAACAAGCAGAGAAAAAAATGGTGAAGCCCAGAAAAGGAACGTTAATCGGATGGCCATATTGGGAAAGCAAAGTGAGATCTAGCATCTAGCCCGGTCTTCAGGGTGCTGACATGAGCTTGGAGGAAGAATTGTGTCAGGGGCAATAGGTATGCATAATTAAGTGATCTGTGAAAGGACATCTGTTGAGGGGCCAGTCTCATGGTGGGTGATCGGCCTGAAAGGCTCCACTGTTCCTGGACGGTGTAGGGCAATGACTAGGTACTTCTGGGAGCCACTCCAGGGGTCTGAAACAGCATGCTATAAATATCCCTACAAAGTTGGCCTAGTCTTGAAGGGGGACAAGATAGGTTAGGTAAATCTAGGGTTAAGAAACCGTATATTAAAGGTGTTTGGGTGAATATTCCTTAAATTATTTGTTTTTGTGGGGCTGGGGCTTGAACCCAGGGCCTTGAGCATGCAAGGCAAGCACTCTACCAACTGAGCTACATCCCCAGCCCTTCCTTAAATTATTAACATGCCTACATACAGAGCGAAGCAGGTCACAAAGTTTAAGATGATAAAGGAGATGGATACAAAATGAAGGTAGAGATGCCAAGCTTTACCCTGGTTTTAGTTACCCATTAGGCATCTGTAGGCCTAAGTAAAGAGTCAGTGCGGTTAGCAAAGGCAGCTTTTCTAAGTCCCTGTTACAGTATCTGAATGTGGTTTTCAGGACCAACCTGACCTTGCTCTGAAGTTTAGCTCCACACCTTGTTAACTACAGGAGACCTTGGGCAAGCTACTTAACCCATTTTCAAAATAGGAATCAATAATGTGCATCTCATTTGGCAAAGCTTAATTTAGTTAATGTACGTAGGGGGTCTAATCAGTGCTTAGCATAGAGCGTGTTCCCTCACTCTGTCGGCTTCCTTTTGTTTTTCTCTCCTTATGCATCAGACAGCTTGTCCTCTGTGAATCCTGTTTCTCTCTGGCCACAGGCAAAGGCTTCATGGGAGAGATGTGATCAGCCACATTCTCTCATTGTGTAGTCAGTTCAGTTGCCCTTCATTTGACATTGCTTTGGGCCCCCAAAAGGCAGTGCAGTGAACCATCATTTTAGTGCAGAGAGAGAAGTCACTTGATACCCAGGGAAGCTGCTCATCCATTGTCAGGTGGGCCAGGCCACCAATGACAATGACTTCCTTTATAGTAGTTGTATCTTTTGAGTTTAGTTCTTTTACAGATAGAGTGCATGTATGAATTTATTTAGCTCCTCAACCACTTCTCAGCACTCAGAGTAGAGGACCCCTCAGCCACATTGCAAAACCTATCTATTCCCAGAGATTTAGTATGCTCTTGGCCCTGGCTGAACCCATTCATGCTCCAGGAGGAACTCCCTGTTCATGAGAAGACATGGGGATACGCTTACTCTGGTCCAGATGGGAGGAGAGCATGGGGAGGCAATTGTGCGTACCCATGGGGGCAGGTCCCCTTCCGTCCCCCAGGCATCCAGGTTAACTTCATGCCAGTCTGTGCTCAGTGCTGGGGTTGCAGAGATAACAGATGCCCCAGCTCTGCATTGGAGCCTCCTAGACGTCACAATCCTCTTCTCATGCTTGACCTCACAAACCAGTTGTCACTCCTGGTCCAGGTTGCTGGGTTCCCAGACATATGGGTGAAAGAGTTGCCCCTTAAGCAAAGGGCCAGGCACACATGTTCTGGAGAAGCATGCCCAGCCAGCTTCAGAGAGGAGGGGGCCAAGTGGGAGCACATCCTGCAGGGAGGAGCCACAAGCCATGGGGTCCCTGCCAGCACTGTCTCTGGCCTTCGCGGTGGGGAGTGCTGCGTGTGTCGGAAGGTATTAGGTCATTGGTTCGGTGGTTCATTGTTGCCTTTGTCTAGGCAGAAGATGATTCCCATACTCCCAGGCTCAATTTATGAAGGCTCAACCCTCAGGGGACCCTCTCAGCCAGTTTTTCAAGAAGTTACAGAGCACATCTCAAATCAGGTTTCCTGGCTACGTGGCTCAGCTGGAGGCTTCTGGACACAAGCTAGGGGCCAGTACACTAATCCTGTGAGAACAAGTTTACCAAGTGTTTAGGGCTGTGGACATTCTAATATTGATATAATGAATCTTTCTCCTCCCAAGGAACCAACCACACAATACCAAATTCGCAGAATGAGAGCCATTGCCACCAGATACTTCCCAAATCCCCATAGTGCCTCTCTTTGTGGAGTGACCTTACCTGCCACTAGATGGCTCCCCAAGTGAACATAAGCCTTTCCCACACAGAAAATTTCAATCTGATTTTCTGGATCAATTTTCTGAATTATTTTTAACATGTAGAAGGACACACAATTTTAACTTTTATGATTCTCGAAGCCAATAATCAGTTCTTTAATCATTCTTTAAGCATTCAAGTGATGGAATTTATTCACATTCTCAAACATAAGAATCTATAGGTGTCCCTGACTCTTCCAAGCCACTTCCCAATCCTCTTTCAGGATTAAGAAGATGAATTTGAATTTATTATTTATTTCATTAAATAGCATGTTTTGGTTTGTCTTGTAAAATAGTGACTGCATGCAGTATTTCACATACTAGTCTTTAACTTTCTAACTTTCTTTGTTTTGTTTTGTTTTCTTTTCTTTTCTTTTCTTTTGTTTTTTGGTACGGGGCATTGAACCCAGGGGCGCTTAACCACTGAACCACCCCCAATCCTATTTTATATTTTATTTAGAGACAGAGTCTCATTGAGTTGCTTAGTGCCTTGTTAAGCAGCTAAGGCTGGCTTTGAACTTGCAATCCTCCTGCCTCAGGCTCCCGAGCCGAGCTGCTGGCATTACAGGTGTGTACCACTGCACTTGACTTTTTTTTTTTTTTTAAGAACTGAAAGAGAAGGAGGAACAAACCTTTAAGTAATGTTTACTCCATGGCAGGCAGCATTCTGAGATTTTAAACATACCACTCACTTAATTTTCATAATTTTTCAGTTACTCTTCCATATGCATCATTGTAGCCATTGCATAATGGGAAAAGGAGGAAGAAGCTGACCCCAGTGTCCAGCTAGGAAGAGGCAGAGCTGTGTTCAAAACCCAGATCAGTTGAACTCCTCCTGTGACAGGTCTGCAGGATTCCCTATTGCTTCCACTGGGCTAAAACAATCAGGAAGGCTTAACACAAATCAGATTGTAGCATAAAAGGTATTTGGACTCTGATTTCTCTCTCTTTTTTTTCTTTTCAATTTTCTTCTCAATAACACAGGAATAAAATAATTCCTAATTGTTGTGAAAGGCCATTGTGAACTCTAAAGCATTGTGCAAATGTTTGCCATTATTAGTATTAGTACTAGTAGCAGTGGTAGTATAGTTTGGATTTCGTGGAAATATGAGGATTCTCATATGTGTCCTGGAAGTTTGCAGTCATTCATTTGTTCACACAAAATCATTTATTGCTGGTCCCAGGTCATAGCCTCAGCATGCAACATCCCATACTGAAGTTCCTGTCTTAGTTCCAAACTAAGTCCAGCCTGCCCTGGACTATGATGGTTAAAGATAGTGGTGAGGCGTCCTTGTGCTTTCAGCTGGCAATTCTCCTTTAGTCTTAGGATCTAGAAATTATAAATATGGTAGGGCAACTTCAGGGGTGGAACCCCTGCTGAATATGGAGATGTCCAGTGCTAATTACAAGCCAAACTAGTGGGAGGAGGCAGGTCATTTTTTAAAAGAATTATTTAAACCATGCCTAATTATTTGAACCATGCCTAATCTGAAAATTCAAAATCTGAAGTGCTCCAAAATCTCTTTTTTGAATGTTGATATAATGCCACAAGTGGGAGATTTCATACCATTGGACTTTGTTTCTTGCACAAAATTATTTAAAATATTTTCAAAAATTACCTCCGGCTGTGTATCTATGGCATATATTTCATGATGCATATGCACAAATTTCAAAATTTAAAAAATTCTGAAATCCCAAACATTTCTGGTGGTCCCAAGCACTTCAGTAAAGGGGTATTTAACCTATGTCTAAGATTCACATTTCAAATGGCCTATCAGGTCATCTCTTTGACAGAAGGCCTCAGTTAAAAGCACAAATTTCTGGATAAATTTTGAGTGGCACTGCTTTTCTTTGGACCAGATGCAAGCCACTAACATATTGTAAAAAGCTGCTCTAATTTGGCCTTACCCTTTGGCTTTGATCCCTACCTATGAATTATTTTGTACCTGGAAGTTTCTCTTGGCAGGCTCCTGGGAAATTCTTCTCTTACAGGCATTTTGGGCTGGAAACCTTAGAATTCTACATCATTCTCAGCACAATATTCTCAACATAATAACTGTTACTATGAATCCAGATACCTTTCTTACTTGAATAAGGGTAAATTTTATAGGGATAAAGTTCTCCAGAGAATATTTTTTAAATATTTTTTAGATGTTGATGGACCTTTATTTTATTCATTTAAAATTTGTATGTGAGCCTGAGAATTGAACCAGGTGCCTCACACATGCTAGGCAAGCACTATACCACTGAGTCACAACCCCAGCCCTCCAGAGAATATTTTATTTACTTTTAGTTTCTAAAGTTTTTGTCTAAAAACTCTATAATAAATGTAGGGGGACAGTGGCCCACTCAGCTTGTCTAGCCTCAGAACACTTGGCAGCCTGGGCTCTTCCACTGAGGCCATTGTATATCTGGACCTGTGCAGCCTCCAGGCCACAAGGGAGCGCCCATGAGCCAGAGCCAGGATGTTCCTGCTTTATTATTATTTTTTGAACCGGGGATTGAACCCAGAGGCTCTTAACCACTGAGCAACATTCCCAGCTCTTTATATTTTATTTTTGAGACAAGGTCTCACTACGTTGTTTAGGGCCTTGCTAAATTGCTGAGGCTGGCTTTGAACTCACGAACCTCCTGCCTCAGCCTTCAGAGTCTCTGGGATTACAGGCTTGGACCATTGCACCCAGATGTCACTGGCATTTTAAAGACAGAATGTCTTATTGTGAAAGAATGGCAAGGGGATGGAGAGAGGCTCCATTGCTTGTGCTGAGGGGAAACCAACACTCCAGGGCTGTGATGTGCAGCATTGGATGCTGACTCAGCCTTCTGACTCTAAGGAAGAGAAGTCTTAGCAATTGCCCATACCCCATAAAAATCCTGTAGTCTGTTCCTCCAAACCATCTCCTGCTGTGGCCAGTGATACAGCTCCTGAGGTTGGGGCTGGTTGCCCTCGCAGTGGGAACTCATGGATTTGAGACAGTTTCAGTCCTATATTAGGGCTTGAGGTTCAAGTGCATGCGTGCCCTGGCCGACACTTTACCATGGACCACCCAAGGGAGCAGAAACACCCTGCGTTAGTTGTATTTCCTCCCTTTCCTCAAGCCCCATGTGTTTTGGGCAACTAGGCTGCCAGGGAAGTGGTGGAGAGGTGGGTGAGACAGAGAGGAAACTCCTGGGGTCTCTCTCCCCTCATGCAAATTCTAACTACTGGTCAACCTCATCTACTTTTGGTTACAGTTTCACAATTTAATGTTGCTTAATTTTTCAGTCCAGCCTGTGGGGCCACACTACTGCCAAAAGATTGACTTGGAAAATCCTTAAAGGTATATTAATATCAAAATCAATAAATGTAACCTTCTAGCCCCCCACTGTGGACCATGCTATGCATGGCTTCTCCATCTCTTGCCTGTACAATGTCTAATTGGTCTTATTGTTTTCTGTACCTCTTTTATGCGTCCAAATCCATTCTCCACGCAGCTGTTGACATTGTCTTTCTAGAAAATAGCCGATCCCCTTACTCCTTTAAAATTAGCAGACAGGAAATTTAGATAGCTTCCTGTCGCCTTCAGGATCAGACCTCTTAGTGTGGCATTCATGAGCCATCACATCATCAGGGGACCTGACCCTCCCCATCACTTTCTTCCTTCATGAGTGCACTCCGGTATTCAACCCTTCCCAGGTCCTCACTCACTTGTCTGGACCCTCCTTGCACATTTCTGCTTCAGAGTCCTTCATCCATGCTGTCACCTGGACTGACATGCCTTCCAAACACGTCAGTGTTTTGTCTTATCCTTCAAGATCCTACAGATAAGTTTCAAGCTTCTGAAATCCTGCCAGGCCCCTTCCCTGAGCAGTTAGTGAACACTGAATGCTCTTCACATCCCACAGCATGCTGGACTTCCAATTAGACCTTTGCTGAGTCTTTGTTATTTTATTTTATTTTTTGGTACTGGAGATGGGTTTAATCCCAGGCTGGGGTGTTAACCATTGAGCTACATCCCCAGTTCTTACTGTTTTTTTTTATTTTGAGACAGGGTCTCTCTAAGGTGCTAAGGACCTTGCCAAGTTGCTGAGACTAGCCTTGAACTTGAAATCCTCTTGCCTCAGCCTCCCACGCCCAGCCTGAGTTCTGTGTTATACTTGTTTACATACTTTCCTCCTTCACCTGGTGATGAGTTTCCCTAAAGAGAAACTGGGCACCACTCACTGCCCCCAGCTCAGCATTTGCTTGATAAATATTACTGATGACCCAAAACATTTCAGATTTCTCTTTCCAAGTCCACAGAGACCCCTGCTTCCCAAGCATTTTGAGTGCTGTGGTTTCAATCCTGGCCACCTGGGCCAAGAACCTCCCCTTATTTTCATTTCAGGCCCTTGTCTCCCTGCCAGGTGGCCTAGTATACCTTGACCCACAGCAGGGAGGCAGCCCTCCACTCTTGAGAGGAAGGGGCCTCTGAGAACATGACTGAGAACAATAGCAGGAAGCACCCGAGAGGGAAACAATCAGCTGGGCTGAGCCCCTGCTGAGGAGCTTCCTGATTGGCTTGATCTCTTCTGAGCAGGAACTCTGAGAATAACTTTGGAATTATCCCAGTGGGGTGACACATTTCTCCACTGAAAAGGAGCTGTCACCTGGTAATGTCAAGCATGGAAAACAGGGCTAGAAAAAAACCAAAACCTATGACGAAGTTTCCTTCAGGGAGAATCGTTCAGCTTCACCAAGCCTCCAGGCCCTGCCACAGGCCCTGACTTCAACCTCCTTCTGAGTTTCTGTTGCAGGTACAATTAAGCTGTCACTTGAACCTTCCAGATGGAAAACATCCTCCCTTCCAGGGGTCAAAGGCCACAAGGGCTGTTGGTCCTTTGGTAGCCTGTTGGGTAGTTCATGGAAGCCTACAGGGGAGGTGGCTGTAGAAGAAAATGCTCCCTTTCACAACCCCCTTCCTGCAGTAGACATTGCAGGGCCACAGCAACACACAAGATGCTGTCTCACTTTCATGCAGCCATGTGTTCTGTTCCATGGGACAGTCAAGCTGATGTGGGAGATGTTGTGGGCGGAGTTTCCAGTCAGCTCTCCGCTAAACCACAGCACCTCTGTTTGATCAAGATGTTGGAAAAGAAAATTCAGTCCCCGCCCACCCCCCAAAAAAGGAAAAACTGAAAACTTCTGGAATAGAAGCTGTTTCATTTGCCAGAAGGAAGCAGCACAATCTGGCTGTCAATTTCCTAGGCTCTGCCATGTACTAGTGGTAGGTCATCCGTGGCATGACCTCTCTTGACTTCAAGTTCTTCATCTGTCAAGCGTAGATTATTGTAGTAGTTATTTTGAGGAGTGCAGAGAATTGAATAATGCTTATAAACTAGCACATTGTCTGGCTCATGGTAAATGCTCAATAAATGGTTAGCTATTTTTACCCCTACTTTAGTAGGACATCAAATAATCTTTTTTCAATGAATGACTCATTAAGATGCTAACTCAAGCATCTTGAAAGCAATGCCAGTCTCCCTAGAGTGACCTCCAGTACAGACAGCAAGCAAAAATATGTTGGTAATTGTCACTTTCGGCAATTATAGGAGCTGTGACCAAGCTGTCTGGAGGTTGCACAAACGCACAGAAAGGCTAATGGGAATTAGCTTTCCTCAGCAGGAAAGCTCTTACAGAGTGCTGGATTTAGGCAAATACAATGGGTAAACAGGGATTTGAAAGAGAGGGATGCACCCAGTAAACAGTTTTCACAATCTGGTATGGAAGCCCAATGCTTCCTGCATGAAGGGGGGATCTCAACAAGAATCATAGGGTGAAACAGAATCACGGGCACATTGTTCTGACCCAATTCCTGCACATCTGGATGTCTTCCACCTGTGATCTTATTTAGGTGAGCTCCCCAATGAATAACAATAGTAACTGCATACACACAGCCACACACACCTGGAATCCAGTGAAATTATGTATTTGGATATTTGGGGAAAATACCCAAGTTTTGCTTAGAAAACATAGTAGTTGCTTTCTATATTACCCTATCTCAGAAAAGGCAAATAAGACAAGTTGCTTCTTTCTTTCTTTCTTTCTTTCTTTCTTTCTTTCTTTCTTTCTTTCTTTCTTTGCTTTCTTTCTATTTATTTATTTTTTAGTACCAGAGATTGAACCCAGGGTTGCTTCACCACTGAGCCACATTTCCAGCCACTTTTATTTATTTTGAGATAGGGTCTCACTAAGGTGCTTAGGGTCTCCCTAAGTTGCTGAGCCTGGCTTTGAATTTGTGATCCTTCTGCCTTAACCTCCTGGGTCACAGGGATTATAGGTGAGCACCACCATGCCCTGCAACAAGTTTCTTTTCAATTAATTGTTTATAGTAAGTCCAGAATTGCTGTTATTTCAAATTTGTTCTTTTAAGAAATCATTTTCTACTGAAGAAATTGGGCCAAAGGATCTGTCTCGAAGCTACCTCTAGTTGAGAAACCATTTATGTGTTCCCTGAAACTTTCATTTGCCCAGCTAACATTTAATGAGAACTTTTAATGAACCAGTTCCTCACTCCAGCAATCTAGCTGGATGCTAGAACCCATATTCAAAGAATGATAGAGAAGAGTGGGCTGGGGATATAGCTCAGTTGGTAGAGTGCTTGTCTTGGAAGCACAGGGTCCTGGGTTCAATCCCCAGCAACGCCCCCCCCCCCCAAAAAAAAGAAAGAAAGAGGAGAAAGGGCACTTACTCTCAAGGTGTTGGTGAACTGGAGTGGGAGCTCCAGTTCCATAAACACGTGATTAAAATACAGTGGGATAAAAATACAGTGGGATAAATTTGCAGATAGGAATATGTCCCTGAGATAAGATGGCAAAGAGGAGGGGCACCAGGAAGATTTCCCAAAAGAGATAATACCAGTGCAGATTCTTAAAGGATGCATCTTGATTGCCCAGGGGAAGTGGAAGAGAGAGAGTAAGGTCAGTTGAGGCAAAGGAGTGTTCAGAGCTAAGGCACTGAGTTAAAAAAAAGGAAAAAAAAAAAAAGTGCATCTGGTGTACAGGGATCCACCATCTTCCCAGGATGCTGGGAGTGTGTCATTTGAAGGAGCTAATATCAGAAGGCCCTGTGGGATTTCCAGCAGGGAATCACCGCCATGGTGTCCTGGCATAGTCTGGATTCGAGGGTGATGAGCCTGGGCAGAGGCAGAGAGATTGTTGGGATGGTGGTTGCAGGCATTTAGAGGAAAGGAGGAGAGAGCCTGTACCAGTGCTCAAAGAGGAGCAGGTGTGAGATTTGTAAATTAAATCAGCAAGACTTGGCGGCCCACGAGGTTTATGATGCCTGCTTAGAGTTGTTCAACTTTGTAATGGTGCAAGGCATTGCATATTCAGTGGAACCATACTTTGAACTTGAATTCGATCTTTTCCCTGCCAGAGGTAGGTGGTAAGATTCCCCCCAAGCTGGGCTGTGGCAGCAAGCCATGTTAACCACAACTGTGAGAGGAAACCACCCATGCTGTGCCGTGTACTGTGTTGCTAAGCTGTGCTGCGGGGCAGGTTAGGTGCATTAAATGCATTTTTGTCTTATGATATTGTCAACTTACGATGAGTTTTTTGGGACACACCTCCACTGCAAGGCAAGGAGCAGCTGCAAGTGTGTGGTGATTGCTGGAGGGGGGCAGGTCAGAGGTCAACACAACTTTCAGGTTTCTGAGGTAGAATGGATGGACATTGGTAGCTGCCACTGAGCCCGAGAGAACCAGAGGGAGAAATAGCCTTATGGAAGAAAATGAGCTTGGTCTTGCATATGGTGGGTTTGAGATACCTGTGATCCATGGGGGTGAGGAGGGATTAAAAAATGGAAATGTACATCAAGGCTGGAACTCAGGAGAGATGCTGGAGGTAGAGGTTGGGCAGATGTCAGAGTGCATTAGGAATTACTGCATGAGCATGGACCTGATTAGGCTTTAGGTGTTGAACAGTGAACCAATTAACCAACCAGACCATTGAACCAACAAGAACAATGAAAGAAATAAACATTTAATGAAGAAGAAGAGGAGCCCATATCAAGAATATAGCATCCTGGCCTCCAAAGAGGAAGAGGAATGTCAACAGTGTATTTAACAATGAAGAAATTGGGGTTGTGGGGTGTAGCTCAGAGCCCTTGGGTTCCATACCTAGCACCAACAAATAAAGTGAATGAAACAAAAATGGAAGAATTCAGACAGTCACACTGCAGAGGATCCATTAGACTTGGCAGTTAGGATGTCATGGGATTTATCAAGAGTAGGTACAACTGGGGAGGGAGGGGGCACAGGGCTGAGGATGTGAGATGTTGAGGCAGCAAGCGGTGACTGCCCTTGGAGGAATCTGGAAGTGAGATTAAGTAGTCATTAGAACGGGATTCTGGATCAAGAGAAGGTCACCTGTATTTGGTGTGGAGAAAATTGGTTCTCATTGATGGACTGCTAGCAGGAGACATCTTTTAGAAAGGTTGAAGATACAGGGGAGGGAGGATAACTAATAGAATGTCATCCCAGAGGGACCTGCACAGGGGCCCAGGTGGCAGCATTGACCTCCACCAGGAGAGTCCTAGTGAGAAGCTGGAGGTAAGAAAGTGAGGCTGGACAGGACTTCCTCTCCTCCTGGAAGAAGAGACATTTTGGGGGATCCCAAAGTTTAAGCCACTGAGAAAAGCAGTGCTTTGAAAGGAGATCGTTTCACTTTCCTGTAATCAAAACTCTTTATTTCTGATGAAACAGACTCAAGGAAGAATTACACCCAAGAAATCAAAGCTCAGCTCAAGCTTGGAAATGATTTCCTGAAGCAGAAATCAACTGGCGCTTGCTTGGAGGGTGGGAGCCATGTGAGTCCAGATGGAATAAACACTTGAGGAGAGGAGAGGAAGGCCGGCCTCCGTGGGCTGAAGAAAACTTAAGAGGGAGAGAAGTGCTCATGTATACTTCTCTGGGATTAAATTTGATAGCATCGCAATCAGGAATGAAAAGTGCTCCTATGATCCAGTTATATACTGAGATGGAGATCAAACTGGATATTTAAACTTGTTATTTGGAAGGGAAAGAAACCAGGTACCGAGGTGCACACCAGTAATGCCAGTGGCTTGGAGGCTGAGGCAGGAGGATCAAGAGTTCAAAGCCAGCCTCAGCAATTTAGCGAGTCCCTAAGCAGCTCATTGAGAACCTGTCTCTAAATAAAATACAAAAAAAGGGCTGGGTTTGTGGCTCAGTGGTTAAGCGCCCCTGGGTTCAATCCCCAGTACCAAAAAAAAAAAAAAAAAAAGTGTGTGTGTGGGGTGGGGAGTAACAAAGCCCTCCCAAGACTTTAAAAATTATGTTTAATATCACTATCCCCAAGTTAGTTTCTATAGAACACTTAAAAAATATATGTGGATGCTGCCTGGCTTTTCATTCACTCAGTAAATACTTCCTGAGCATCTGTCTGCATGCTCAGGGGAGAACGTGAGGTCCAGTGATCAAGGATGCAGACTTCTCTCTCAGCAAGTGTCCACTTGGGAGAGGGGTGTACAGGTAGCCTGGGAGGATGCTTAGGTTTTTGCCTCAGTACAAGGCACCCTGTGCCTAAGAGGCTCAAAATGCTATGAAGACAGAGAATAAGTGAGCCAATCAGTGGGAGAAACTTCAGGAAAACATTCCTAAAGAGACACAAGTCAACCTGGGCTTTTATCACTGTTTTCAGCAGATGCAGTTGGGAGCAGGGAGGTGCTCCTTGGCTTTGGTCCCAACAGTCAGTTTCAGCAGAGGACAGTGTCAGGCTGGAAGAGGGCAGGAGCAGAGCATGGAAGTGTGAGCATCCAGCCTGGGAAGTCTGGTTGGATTCAGGGAGGAGGTGATAGGGAGCCACCAGGAGTGTTTCAACAGGGAGAGGACATGAGTTGTACCTGAGGGAGTGTTAAAAGGACTTTCACTTCTCGACCATATTTCTGTCTCAGGGATGATGCAGACAAAAGACGAAACAGGTTTGAGTTTCCACCACCACTTTGCAGCCAAGGGAGGTCCTGTTCTCTCACGAGGAGAAGTGGAAATCCTCTGTTTATTTAAGGGCCAGGGACATTTTTTCATTTTAACGTGTCAAACGATCTGACTCCAGATACACTCATCTCAATAAAAGGAAGCTGTTTCCTTATGAATTGAGTCACCGATGAAAAATATTTGGGGAGTGCCGTGGAAACAAATGTACTGCCTTCCTGAAATGGGGAAAAAGGATTTTGTAGCATCTACTTGCTTGAAAACAAATGGTATTCTTCCCAGTGGTCTAACTGGAATATAGAAACTGATATGAAGATTGAGGCAGAGAAACGGGGAAGGAAGGAGGCTAAACGGTCTTAGAATGGAATGAAGAGGTTCCCTGACACCAGCTCTGAGTCTGACCTGGGGATCCAGGCAGCAGGAACTAAAGGGACAAGGGTCTTTAGAGTCCTTCTGTAGGAGTGATGCTCTCTGTGACTCCTCTCGAGTCACAGTTTTCTGGGCAAGTGACTAGCTGGCCTGGGTTAGTTAGATTGCCACTCCTTGGCCAGGGATGTGAGCTGTCTGATCAAGAGCTTCACCCAATCCAATAGGAATCCCAGAGTGATTGTTTTCCTCCAATGGAGAAGCTGGATATTTTCCTCAGAAGGAAATGGTGGGGGAAAGTCTAGGCAGGCAAAACTCAGAGCTGCCCATGGCTTTTGCTTCTGTCACTGCCCTCACTTCTGAACTACACATTTTCTGGCTCTGTTTCCATGGGGTAACTAGAACTTCGAGGTCATGGGTGAGCTCCCTGTGGTTAGGTCTTACATACAGGGTGATTGGTTGATTGTACTATAGCCTGCAGTGGTGTTTAAAATGCATAAATAACCACATCTTGGCTCTTCCTGATATTATTCAGCTGGCAAAGGCTCTCAGAGTCCGACTGACACACAGTGCACCAAAGAGATGCTAAGACGTGGATGATTATAATTGTGCAGTGAGTCGAAACTTCCCTGCTAAGGCTTTGGATGCAGCAAGGATTTGGGGGGCTGAGGGGAGGGACAAAGTACAGTTGGAGCCAAGCCCTATGTACAAAGATTGATCAGCAGTAATTAATTCCAAGTCTTGCAGTGGCTGACTCTTTCCCTTCTGCCGAGTTACTGATAAGACTCTGGGCCGTGACTCAGTGCAGCCCCAGATTCTCAGCAGACTTCTTAAAGCACTCATTCAAAATTCAACAATATGTGGCAAGCGTCTTGTATTAATTAGGATTCGACGTGAAGGCAGGTGACAGAGACCCAGAATAACAGGGGCTTAAACACATTATTTCTCCTCTAGTAAAAATCTATGGGTACAGAACCACAGCTGTCTGGTGGCATTGCTCTGTGAATTCCCCAGGGACCCAGGCTTCTTCCAGCTTGTCCCTCTCCTGTGAAGATTGGTCCTTGTTCACACAGTTTGAAGTAGGAGTTGGAGGTCCACCTGCACACATATGCATTTCAAGCAGAAGGGTAAAGGAAGGGTTGAAGAAGATAAGGCTAAGGAAGATTCTAGAAGCTGCCCTACAACACTTTCACTTACATCCCTTTGGCCAGAACAGGCTACCTGCTGCTACAAAGGATGCTGAGAAATGTGGCCTTTCTTTTGTGGGACTATATGCCCAGCTCAGCTTTGCACTGCTGTGAAAGAAGGCCAGATGGAAATGGAACAACCAGCAGTCTCCTCTGCGTTCTTACTTGTGCTGGATACAAAGCTGTGGGGACTTTCCTCCCCTCTGAGCAGCGAGCATTCTTCCTGAGATTCTTGTTTTGGCAAGTGAGTCAGACAGGCACCCCACTTGATTGCTCAACTGCAAAATTGCAGTTCCAGAGAACAGGTCTGGATGAAGCACCTTCAGCCTCATCAGCACCTCCTTATACTCTGGGAGTATTTGCTGAGATTCAAATTCATGTCAACTACACAGCAGGGTGTTTGGCTAAGGGTGGTGTAGACCTGCCCAGTGTCCCTCAATGGTAAGGAAGGGTGTGAAGGCTCATCAGGAAAATGCTGGGCTTATGGGTTAGGATGTAGCTCCATGGTAGAGTTGCTTGCTCAGGAATATTCTAAAGGTTCCAGGAGTTTATGAACATTTCTCTGGTATTGCTTCTTAGTGCACAGTTGATGCTGAGTTTTCTCTAAGAAGAAGCCTGTACCTCTTGGTCTTTCTACCTTCTCTATTCTACTGTCCCCACCACCTCTGTTACACTACGGGGCCTCAATTCATATCTGTGCTCCGCCTTGGATGAAGGGCATAGATCTGCCATGAGCTCTGACAAGTCATGGTGTTCACTTACCTTGATCTCGGCTCTTCCCAGGGAGACAACTCAATCAGTGAAAGCAGTAAGAAGATAAACTTTGCCAAGTCTGTAGGTAAACATTCTGGTGATCGGTGCAAGCCAGAGAGGGAGTTCCTTGGGAAGTGGGTTTTCTAGGAAGATGATGAGCTCCATGGGTGTGGAGGATTTGGAGGTTTTTGTTATTGTTGTTTTTGTTTTGTAGTACTGGGGATTGAACCCAAGGCTTGGCACATTTTAGGCAAGCACTCTGCTACTGAGCTGCTGTGTGGAGGATTTTAAGCAGAGGGAAGATCACTCTTGGGTGGGGCACAGTTCATGGACTTCATGTTTATGAAGAGCCTTTAGATGAAATGACTTCCATTCCCACTGTGTGGGTCAGCTTTCTGTCATTGTGACAAAATACCTGAGATAATCAACTCTGGAGGAGGGAAGACTTATTATGGTTCATGATTTCAGGAGTTTCAGCCCATGGTCCTCTGACTCTGTTGATTTTAGACCTGGATGAGACAGAACACCATGACAGGGAGTGTCTGGTGGAAGATACTGCTCACCTGTGGCTGCCAGAAGGCAGAGAGGAAGAGGAGGTACCAGCCTCCCAATGGCACCAACAGCTGGGGCCTGAGTCTTCAACACATGGCATTTGGGGAACATTCAAGATCCAAACTGTAGACGCAGTTTGACCCTCTGTGGCCTGTTGAGCCTGCATAGCATGTTGTATTGCTCTGCACATTCTTGTGGGAATGAGAAATCAAGAGGAAGTGATCAAGAGTAGTGGCAGAGTCCTGTTCCTCCAGCCAGAACACCAGGGTCCAGATCCTGGCCTGTCATCATGTCTGTGACCCAGGGCAAGTCAGTGACCTTCCTGAGTCTGAGACCCTTCATCTGTATAATGGGAGTTGAAGATTCTCTCTCTTCATAGGACAGTGTGAAGATTAAGTATCAAAATGCATATGGCACTTAAAACAGTGCCAAAGATCTTAATTGTTATCATTATTATTACACATATAACTACATATAAAACAGAAACAATATTAGAACTGTTGGTCTTATCAATGTTGTCATTGATGTGAAGCCCAACAGAGTTTATAGGCAAAAACCTCTCCAAGCCCATGTATGAGACTGTACTCTTTTGGATTCAACTGACAGACTCCCAGGCAAAGGAAATATTTATTGGTTCCTGTAGGTGAGGGGACAGTAGCAGAGAGTTATGGGAAGGAGGAGCAAGAGAATCCATGGTCCAGCATCTCGCCAGCCAGCCTTTTCTGCCTCCTCTTATCTTTGGACCTTGAGGGAAGGTTTTTTGGGTATAGGCAAGGCACAGCAAAAGAGAAGCATAAAATGAGCCACTGGGAAAGAGGACAAGGGTGCTGGGGCCTGTCTGAGGCATGTGTTGAGCCACAAAACTGTAGAGCAGAGCACGGTATGGCTGACAAGGCCACACAAGGTCACATGCTCCTGGGTGAAAGTAGGGACATAAAATATTCAGAGCTGTGGACCATGCTATTCTCTTCACCTGGTGTTTTTCCTTCTTTTTTCCACCTAGTGAATGTATCCTTAAAAACCCAGCTAATGGGGCTGGGGATATGGCTCAGTTGGTAGAGTGCCTGCCTTGCAAGTATGAGGCCCTGGGTTCAATCCTAAGCACCACAAAAACAAACAAACAAACAAAAAATAATAAAACCCAACCCAGCTAATGTATCACCTACTCAGTCAAGATTTTTTGTACCACTTACAGTCAGTTGGAAGTTGCATTCATTTGTGATCACAACAGTGACTTAAACTCACAAGAATAAATCTGGGGCCAGACAGTCCAGAGGTGGGTGTAGTTGCTCCAATTTGCCATCTGGGACCAGGTAGTTTCTCTCTTTTTGCACATCCAGCCATCCTTATCATCCTCTGAGGACACAAGATGACTGTTCTACTTCTAGTACCATATCCCTATGGTAAGAAGAATAGTGGACCCCCAAAGATGTTCACATTCTAATCCCCAAATCTGTGACTGTTAGGTTACATGGCAGGGGGAAATTATGGTTTGTATTAGTGTGTTTTCTGTTGCTATAAGAAAATACCTGAGACTGGATACTTTATGAAAAAATGAAGTTTATTTAATTCATAGTTTTGGAGGCTGAAAGTCCACCATCAGGCAGTTCAGCCTATGGTGAGGACCTCCTTGGCTATATTGTATCATGGTAGATTGCATCATGTGGCAGGAAGTGCAAGAAGGAGAGATGACATGGTAAGAGAAGAAGCAAAAGGGATTCACGGGCCAGCTTACTCTTTTTATAACAACCTGCTTTTGCCGGAACTAACTGGGATCCCTTGAAAACTACATTAATCTCTTTCAAGGGCAGTTCCCCCAGTGACCTAACCACTTTCTACTAGACCCCACCTCCTAAAGGTTTCACCACCTCAACACTGCCACACTGGAAGCCGAGTTTCCAGCACCTGAAACTTGAGGGGATACATTCAACCGTATCCAAACCATAGCAAAGTTTCTTTAAAATAGGGATATGAAGGGCTGGGGACATAGCTCAGTAGTAGTGCTTGCTCAGCATGTACAAGGTCCTGGGTTCAATCTTCAGTACTGCTGAAGATGATTACCCTGGATTGTATGGAAGAGCCTGTTGTAATGACAGGAATCTTTAGAGGTAGAGATGGGAGGCAGAACAGGAATGTCAAAGGGTGAGGTGACTATAGAAGAATACTCAAAGAGATGCAGCATGTTGGCTTCAAAGATGGAATAAGAAGACTGTGAGGCAAGGAGTATGGGTGGCCTCAGGGATCTGGGGAAAAGGCGAGGAAATTACTTTCTCCAAGAGCTTCCAGAAGGCAACACAATGGTCTGGTGACCCCATGTCAGACTAACTTAGAGAAGTGTAAGATAATATATTTATTTTATGAATATATTTATTTGAGTTTGTGGTGTTATAGCAGCAACCAGAAACTAATACATCTTTCTAGCAGGAGATCCCTGCAGCAGGCATGCAGAAAGGAAAGAGCAAAGGTGCTGCCACTTACATCAACTCTTCCTTTTTAATACAGCTTTGTCAGTAGTCCCTCCTAACAATTTTATTTATATCTCATTAGCCAGAGCTGTGCAATGGCTGTCTTTATCTGCAGAAGAAGCTAGGCTCATTGCCATGCCCAGCAAAATAAGGATGCTGTTAGTACAGAAAAAAGGGGAGAAGAGACACAAGGCACACTACTTGGAGTTTCTACCACACAGGTCCAGGCAGAACTGACGAATCCACCACACATCATTCTTCCCTGGTACCACCTTTTTTGGGTTGTAGTGTGATTTTTGTGTTTATGTGGCTGTGTTTGATTTCTCTCTCTGTCCCTGGTGCTCTGCACAGAGTCTGGTACAGAGAAAGTATCAGCGTAAAGTTCAGTGAATGAATATGAGAATAAATTTTGAAATGGAGAAGAATGGGTGTACTTCGTGGAGCCAGACGTCCTTTGTATGTTCCATGAGGATGTTCTGTGGGGACGTTTTGTAAGACCATTTGACCCTGAAGGAAACCTCGTCTCCAGTAAATTAAACCTCCACAGCTGCAGTATGTCACTTTTCCTTACAGTTTATTACAGTCCGCTTTTTGCTCAGAAGAAAGTGAGCAAGCCAGCCAGAGGCTGTTGGTACACCTGTCACAGACCACAGAGCCTCGATTAACCTTGCGTATAAATTACACTTCCTGCCTGTTCTTTATTTTTAGCTCAGCAATATCTATTTGGCACCTCAGAGAAGACTGCATTAGGTTTCAGTCATGAAATTACCAAACAGCAGCATGTCCAGCCCAGCTGGGATGACAGTTATTAACCCCATGACACTGTTTCTTGGGCAACTCCTCAGCCCCAAGACTCGAGTTTTCCTGAGAAACGTCCTGGCCTGGGCTATCCAGAGTTCCCAGAACCTGGCCTAAGGCCACCTGTGCATTTGTCGGAAAGTCTGCTTTTTGAATCTGACTTTCTTAAACTTCCATAGATGACCTGTTTCCTACAGTCATTCCCTTTAGGGCGAAACTCAGTTGTTATCGCAAAGGTTTGGTTTCGCTGCTCCCCCCATCCTTCTCAGTTACGCAGCACAGTATCATGACCCAAATCTTTTGCACCTGAACTATATAGCTGAGTGCCCTGAAACCCATAGGACAGGGGCAGGCTGTGGTGACAGGCAGGCCAGCCAGTGGGCATCAGGTCACAGAGAAGTCTTAACCACTTGGGGCTGCCGCACAGGAAGCGAGTTACTTGGAGATGGCTATTTTTTTTTTTTAATCAGTCATTTTTAACTGTCTCTTGTTTGTTTTGGAATCCTCTGTAGTGCTCAGTTCTGTCCACAGCCAAACAAGCTCAGTAAATGTTGGTTTTAAATTTAAATAGAGGTTGGAAGGTGCCACTGAACCCCTTCTTCAAACAGAGGAACTCTGCATGAGGCCTCAGGAGGTATTTTTTAAAAGCAGTTGATGGATTTTTTTTTTGTAAGTGAAACAACTAATTAGATAAGTAATGTGAATTTTTTCATTGGGAAAATATTGAAAATTATAAAGACAAAATTAAGATCACCTATAATCCAGAGATAGCTACCACTGACATTTTCCTATTTTCTCAGTCTTGGTCCTCGTGAAGGAGTGCCCTGTTTCCTTCCAGATTTCTCTGAGGATTAGGGGGTGTGGTAACAGGGTTGTTTATGTTCTTTCTGATCTTGGAGCTTCAGATATTATTGGGCATATAAATATGCACATACTATATAAAGATATATATTATACTTATAATTGGTATATACCTTATTGGAATATACATTAATGTGTCTAAACACACACACACATTTGTCCTGTCTTAGTTAATGGTTACCAAAATAATGCTATGTAACAAACTCCCTCAAATTCATTGTCTTAAACTGGAAGTCGTTTGTTCTTGCTGGGTGTTTGCTGAGCTAGTCTGGGCTCTGCCAAGTGGCTGACTTACGGTCAGCCCTGCCTGCGCTTGCCTTGCTGGGACTCAGGTCTGCTCCATGTATGCTTTCTCTGAGGCCTGGGCTGAAGAGGCAATAGTTGCCCAGAGAACCTCTTGGTGCTAGCAGAGGTACAAGGGGTCAAACCCAACTGGGCATGCCCAGCCAGACTTCTAACTGTGTTGTGTCTGCTAATATCTCATTGGTTACATCTCAAGCCCAAAGTCAGGTGAGAGGGAAGGGTGTCCCACACTGTTTTAGTCAGCTATTTCACTGCTGTAACTAAATGATCTGACCAGCACAATTATAGAGGAGGAAAGGTTTATTTGAGGCTCACGGTTTCAGAGGTCTTAGTCCATAAAAGGCTGGCTGCATTCCTCGGGGCTTGAGGTGAGGCTGAATATCATGGCAGAAGAGTGTGGTGGAGGGAAGCAGCTCACATCATCAGGATGCAAAGAGAGACTCCACACTCCAGACACAAAGCACATACCCCATAGCCAGACCCCAATTCCAATCTCCTTCAGCCACGTCCTACCACTTCTGTTAATCCCATCAGGAATTAATTCACTGATTGGGTTAAGACTCTTACAACCCCATCATTTCTCCTCTGAAACTTCCTGCATTGTCTCACACGTGAGCTTTTGGGGGACACCTCACATCCAAACCATAACACCCACCACGAGGCCAGAGCAAATCATATGACCAAGATCAGCATCAGTGAATCAGGGAAATATGTACTCTTTCTAAACAGGCAAAGGAGGAAGAGAGGGAGTGTTTTTGAGAGTAATATAATCTGCATATCCCAAATGTTCCTTGAAGTGCTCTGCCTTTTGAGATTTTCAATCTGCTCAGAACCTACCTGGCCAGTAGTGTCATCCAGTCTCTTCAGGAGACCTCTAGTCCAGAGCTGCTCCACCCAGTCAATTAGGTCAGTTTCTGGGTCTTTGTGTCCTGTTATCCCTGTTCCACACACACATTCCTTTCCTAGGTTCCCTCCAAAATAATTCACACAGATGTGTGTGGACGATTTTGCTGAACATTCAGACAGCAAAGGAGTGTTGTACCTGAGTGATGAGGCTTCCGCGTTGCTTGGCTCCCCCTCCTCTAGATTCAGTTTGCCTGTCAGTCCACACGCGGCCTCTCAAGCTTGCTGAAGATTTCACCCTATCTCAGAAATGCTCACAGTCTTGCCTTGGCTAGGCCACACCTTTGTGTAATTGGGTTCAGCTTTTTTTAAAAATTCATTTCACATATGCATATTTGTGTGTCCTCCCCATGCTGTTTTGTACTGTAGATGGGGAAATTAATAATGTACGTTACTGTTTTGGGGCCAGGTAATTCTTCCTTTTGGGGGACTGTCCTGTGAATGGCAGGATGTTTAGTAGCGTCCCTGGCTTCTCACTGGATACCAGTAACAACAGTCCCACTCCCCTTGAGTAATGGGCCACAAGATATCTCTAGACATTGCCAAATCTCCTCTGGGGGACAAAGCCACCTCAGTTGAGAAACAATGCTCTAATATACAATAGACTTGATTTCAGAAATGTTCAAAGGACAGTGACATTACTCCCTGGGGTTGAATCCCTGAGAGCCTCAGGGGGCAGGAGGGCCAGCTTAGACTTCAAGAATGGTTACGGTTTGAGACAAGTTTCCTGGAGGAGGGGAACAGGGTCCATATGAGTGAACAGGTGGGAGCTCTTTTTGAGTAAAGTCTGAAGAGGAGTAGGCATGTTGGTGAGAGTGGAGGCCAGGTGGATCCTGGGAGGCTGCATCATAGGGGGCCCTCCAAGTCGTTGCAAGATTCCACCTTTACTCTCAATGAAGTGATAGATGTATTCGCAGTGTGTTCATTTGAAGGAGGAACCTTCAGACTTAGGGTTTATCTTCATAACCCGAAGTAATTGCTGCAAAGTCTTATCCTTCCAGAGGTTGTTTTTCAGACACCCAGGAAGGACACAAAAAAGTCCTCCAAGGGCACATTGTATTCCTAAACAAATCCATGCCTACACACACCTTGGTGTTCCTTACCTCTCAGAAGCCCTCACTCTGAACTCTTCACTTTAGGTCCAACTTGAATGGATTTGGTAGTCAGTTCCCAAGGAAGATGGAAGAAGAAGAGAGGAAGGGAAGGGATTCCTGTAGGCAGGTGGACTCTGTAGCAAAGCTTCTTCCTGCACAGCAAGGGGAAAGGATCAGAAGCAGAAGAGGTGCAGCAGTCTGGAAGCAGGGGAGCATCTCTCCCTCACTGCCCCAAACACATTGCTGCATCATGGCACCACCCTCCCATGCCAGCATGTGCAGGGTTTAGTGAGGCAGGGAATACATGGGATGCTGTAGAACCCATGTGGCGGGAGTTTGGCACAATGGTTAGGAGCAGAGCTGGAGTTAGACTTCCTGGATTGCATCCTGGGGTCAAGGCTCTGGATCAACAAACGAGTTACCTAACCTTGCCAAGCCTTATTGATCTCATCTGTGAAATGGGGATTCCCTACTCATAGGGTCATTGGGAAGGTCAAATACAGTAGTCCATGTGCATTCTTAGGTTAGCTCTTGGCAGAGAATAAGTGCTCACTAAAAGCTAATGATCATTCTTATCATTTCACTGGAAGAAGACTGTTGCTGAGACTTCCCCCAAATCATCGCTGTAGTTGCTCTTCTGGAATATTTTCAGAGTCTCCTGGCAGTGTTGAAATTGCACTTTCAGAAAACATATAGGAGGATGGGCTGGGGATATAGCTCAGTTAGTAGAGTGCTTGCCTCAAAAGCACAAGGCCCTGGGTTCAATCCCCAGCACCACTAAAACAAACAAAACAAACAAAACAAAATATATATATATATATATATATATATATATATAAAAGGAGCCTGTGAAAACTGAGGAAAGTTCCAGAAGAGTAGGAGAGCAGTTCCATCTGTCCCTTCCATCTCCCCCTTTTTGGCAGCAGGCTCCCAAGGGTTTTGGCCACCAGCCATTTCTTAGCAGTGTTATTTCCTTTGAGCAAGGCTGACCCTTCACCCTTTGGCCATGGATATCAGAGCAGTTATTTTGAAATTGCTAGGAGAATATGAAGCTACTTCCTTCAGATACTGTGCCCTGTACTAGTAAACATCATCTATCTACAAAGAAGAAGCGTGCACAGTAGCAGGGCTGGAGGGGAGATAACAGAGCACATTGCACCGTAATGGCTTTGAACTTGTGGAGGTAGCCCTGGGTTGTTTTCCTTTGACCAATATCTGCCCAGTGACAAAGCTGGAAACGGAGGGCACTATGTAATATAAAACCTCGGCCTGGCTCTTGGGCATAATGTAAAGACTGCCAGGAAGGTTCACGTGGCCCAACAGGAAGGAAGGAGCTTCCCTCTTGCCCGTGGATGGCAGGACAATAAAGCAACTTGTCCTCTGTTTGTGTGTCTTCCAGGCTGGAGCAGGAAATCCAAGCACTCGAAAGTGAAGAATCCCAGATATCTGCCAAAGAGCAAATCATCCTAGAGAAGCTAAAAGAGACAGAAAAATCCTTCAAGGACTTTCAGAAGGTGAAGAAACCAAGTGTGATTTCTCTTAAGTCCTGCCCATGGGGAGGCAAACCCGAGAAAGGTGGCACCAGCTGGCAAAGGGGCCAGTGGGTGTTGAGAAGTCAGAGCCTCATGCTCTGTGAAATGAGGGGCGGTGTGTGAGGACCACCTGCCATCCCTCAGGCTGAGTGGCCTGTCTTTGGGTGTGGACCACCTGGCCTGCTGGGAGGCATTGAGAAGAGTCATTAAATTAGCCCCTCTATCTGGTATCCAAACCTTTTTCTGCCTAATGCCTGAACATCTTCCCCTTCTGGACTCCAGAACCCAAAAAACAGTTCCCACTAAGCAGATTAAACCCACTCCCTGGGGCTTTGCTTATACTTTGCTTTTGGAGTCTCTCCCTTCTGAAATGGCCAGAGACAACACTGTATCAAATGGACATGAATTCCAAATACGGAGTGTAAACGTGTGAAATTTTACTGTACGTAAAAACAAGTGACACCGTGTAGAGAAGAGCAGAGAATCCAGAAGGCCAGTGGACCCTGAGTATCTCAGGACCTTCCCTCTGTTCCGTCCCTCCTATTTCCCCAGTCCCTCGGTGGGAGAAAAACAAACTAATGAAACTGATTTTAGGATGAGATCTTCTAATATTGTTTCTTCAACACAACCCAGGATGTTTGTTTGCTGATTCATTAAAATAAATCTCAATGAATTGATCAAAATTTGGTATAATAAGGTGGGGATGGAGGGAGACACGGTGACACATGCCTGTAATCCCAGCAATTCAGGAGGCTGCCTCAGGAGGATTGTGAGTTCAGGGCCAGCCTGGGTAATTTAGCAAGACCCTGTCTCATGATGAAAAATAAAAAGGGCTGGGGATGTAGATGTAGTAAAGTGCCCCAGGTTCAATCCCCAGCACCAAAACAAACAAAAGTTGGGGATGGTAAACCTTAACTATTCCCTTAGGTTTGGGAGTCCCAAGTAATTTCCCAGAAGAAAAGAGAGCATGGGGTTCATTCACCACAGGCACCTGAGCATTGGGCTGGGGAAGGAGTGACTGGGGGGTGAGGGATGGCACCCCGCATGTGTGGTAACAGTCTGCCCTGCTTTTGTTTCCACAGAGCTTCTCCACTACGGATGGAGGTAAGTTCCACTGCCCTCTGTGGATGGATGTGTTTCTTCTGCGTAGGGCTCTCACAACCCAGGTCACTGGGAGACGTGAGGTGTGGCTTTGCAAGGGCGCCAGATGGAAGGACAGTCCTGTGGGCAGGGCCCTGGGAAGGGCCACATTCCCAGTCTTTACCGCCTCCTTTCGAGGATGTTTCTCAACTGACTGCTTCTGTTTCAAAGTTGGCCAGCTTTTCTCCCTCCCGTTAGTTTTTTTTCCTTTTCTTTTTTTATTGGTTCTTTTTAATTATACATGACAGTAGAACCCATTTTGATATCATTATACAGCAGGGAATATATCTTTTTTTTCACAATGTAGATTCACACAATTCATATAATCTTACATATACATAGGGTAATACTGTCTGTCTCAGTCTACTATCTTTCCTTCCCCCAACCCCCTCCCATCCCATTTTCCTCTACACCATCCATACTTCCTCCATTCTTTTCTTATCCACCCCATAGTCCCCCCACCCCATGTATCAGCATCCACTGATCAGAGAAAACATTTGGCCTTTGGTTTTTTGGGCTTGGCTTATTTCACTTAGCATGATATTCTCCAACTCCACCCATTTATCAGCAAATGCCATAGTTTTATTCTTCTTTATGACTGAGCTATTTTCCATTGTGTATATATACCACAGTGTCTTTATCCATTCTTCAATTGAAGGGCATCTAGGTTGGTTCCACATCTAGCTACTGTGAATTGAGCAGCTATGAACATAGATGTGGCTGCATCCTTATACTTTGCTGATTTTAAGACCTTTGGGTGAGCCGGGCACGGTGGCCCAAGCCTGTAATCCCAGCCCTTGGGAGGCTGAGGCAGGAGGATCACGAGTTCAAAGCCAGCCTCAGCAACTTAGTGAGGCCCTAAGCAACTCAGTGAGACCGTGTCTCTAAATAAAATACAAAATAGGGCTGGGGATGTGGCTCAGTGGTGGAGTGCCCCTGGGTTCAATCCCCAGTACCAAAAAAATAAAAAATAAAAAAAAGACCTTTGGGTATAAACCGAGAAGTGGGATAGCTGGGTCAAATGGTGGGTCCATTCCAAGTTTTTGAGGAATCTCCATACTGCTTTCCAGAGTGGCTCCACCAATTTGCAACTCCACCAGCAATGTATGAGTGTGCCTTTTCCCCCACATCCATGCCAACACTTATAATTGCCTGTATTCCTGATAATAGCCATTCTAATTGGAGTTAGATGAAATCTTAGGGTGGTCTTAATTTGCATTTCTCTAATTACTAGAGATGATGAGCACTTTTTCATATAGTTGTTGATCCCCTGTGTATCATCTTCTGTGAAGTGTCTGCCCAGTTCCTTAGCCCATTTATTGATTGGATTCTTTGCATTTTTGGTGTAAAGTTTTGTAAGTTCTTTATAAATTTTGGAGATCAGTGCTCTGTCTGAAGTGTGTGTGGAAAAGATTTTTTCTCACTCTGTAGGCTCTCTTTTCACATTATTGAATGTTTATTTTGCTGAGAAAAAGCTTTTTAGTTTGAATCTGTCCCATTTATTGATTCTTCCTTTTATTTCTTGCGCTCTGGGGGTCATGTTGAGAAAGTCTGGTCCTAAGCCAACATGATGAAGATTTGGGCCTACTATTTCTTCCATTTGGAGAAGAATCTCAGGTCTAATTCCTAGATCCTTGATCCGTTTTGAGTTGAGTTTTGTACAGGGTGAGAGATAGGGATTTAATTTCATTTTATTGCATATGGATTTCCAGTTTTGCCAGCACCATGTGTTGAAGAGATTATCTTTTCTCCATTGCATGTTTTTGGCACCTTTGTCTAGTATGAGATAACTGTACTTATGTGGGTTTGTCTCTGTGTCTTCTATTGTGTACCATTGGTCTACCTGTCTATTTTGGTGCCAATACCATGCTGTTTTTGTTAACTATTGCTCTATAGTAGAGTTTAAGGTCTGGTATTGTGATACCTCTTGCATCATTCTTCCTGCCCAGGATTGTTTTGGCTATTCTGGGTCTTGTTCTTCCATATGAATTTCATGATTGCTTCCTTTATTTCTAGGAGGAATGTCATTGGAATTTTTATTGGAATTGCATTAAATTTGTATAGCATCTTTGGAAGTATGGCCATTTTGATTATATTAATTCTGCCTATCCAAGAACATGGAAGATCTTTCCATCTTCTTAGGTCTTCCTCAATTTCTTTCTTTAATGTTCTATAGTTCTTATTGTAGAGGTTTTTCACCTCTTTTGTTAGATTGATTCCCAAGTATTTTGCTTTATTTGAGGCTATTTTGAATGGAGTTGTTTTCCTCAATTGACTTTCAGATGATTCATTGCTTATGTAGATAAATGCATTTGATTTATGTGTATTTATTTTATATCCTGCTATTTTGCTGAATTCATTAATTAGGTCTAAAAGTTTCCTGGTGGAATTTTTTGGATCCTCTAAATACAGGATCATGTCATCAGCAAATAGTGACAGCTTGAGTTCTTCTTTGTCTATTCGTATACCTTTAATTTCTGTGGTCTGTCTAATTGTTCTGGCTAACATTTCCAGCACAATGTTGAACAGAAGTGGTGACAGTGGGCATCCCTGTCTTGTTCCAGTTTTTAAAGGGAATGCTTTCAGTTTTTCTCCAGTAAGAATGATGTTGGCAGTGGGCTTAGCATAATAGCCTTTACAATGTTGAGGTATATTCCTGCCATCCCTATTTTTTCTAGTGTTTTGAGCATGAAGGGGTGTTGTATTTTGTCAAATGCTTTCTCAGCATCTATCGAAATAATTATATGATTCTTTTTTTTTTTTTGGAACCAGGGATTGAACTCAGGGACACTCGGCCACTGAGCCACATCCCCAGCCCTATTTTGTATTTTATTTAGAGACAGGGTCTCACTGAGTTGCTTAGGACCTCACTAAGTTGCTGAGGCTGGCTTTGAACTCGCAATCCTCCTGACTCAGCCTCCCAAGTCGCTTGGATTACAGGCGTGCGCCACCACACCCGGCTAATCATATGATTCTTAACCTTAAGTCTATTGATGTGATGAATTACATTTATTGATTTCCGGATGTTGAATCAACCTTGCATCCCTGGGATAAACCACACTTGATCAGGGTAGACTATCTTCTTAATATGTTCTTGTAAGTGATTTTCCAGAATTTTGTTCAGGATTTTAGCATCTATATTCATCAGGGATATTGACCTAAAGTTTTCTTTTCTAGATGTGTCTTTGTCTGGTTTTGGTATCAGAGTGATACTAGCTTCATAGAATGAATTTGGAAGGGTTCCCTCCTTTTCTATTTCACAAAATACTTTCAGGAGTATTGATATAAATTCTTTTTTGAAGGTCTTATAGAACTCCGCTGAGAATACATCTGGTCCTGGGCTTTTTTTGGTTGGTAGGCTTTTGATGGCTTCTTCTATTTCATTGCTTGAAATTGATCTGTTTAAATTGTGTATGTCCTCCTGGTTCAATTTGGGAGGATCATATGTCTCTAGAAATTTGATGATGTCTTCAAGATTTTCTATTTTATTGGAGTATAGGTTTTCAAAGTAGCTTCTAATTATGTTTTGTATTTCAGTGGTGTCTGTTGTGATATTTCCTTTTTCATCATGAATTTTAGTAACTTGAGTTTTCGCTCTCCTTTTTGTTAGTGTGGCTAAGGTTTTATCTATTTTGTTTACTTTTTCAAAGAACCAACGTTTTGTTTTGTCAAATTTTTGAATTTTTTCTTTTGTTTCAATTTCATTGATTTCAGCTCTGATTTTAATTATTTCCTGTCTTCTACTACTTTTTTTTTTTTTTTTTTTTTTTTTTTTTTT
>JAJEJO010002589.1:979230-990711 GCA_020662805.1 Glaucomys volans
CCTTCCTTCCTTCCTTCCTTCCTTCCTTCCTTCCTTCCTTCCTTCCTTCCTTTCCTTCCCTCCCTCCCTCTCCTCCTGTCCTCTTCGATGCCCTGTTCTCTTCCTCACCTGGGCAGTGAGGATGAACTTGGGATTGTGTGCTTCTGGTCCTTCACTGTGCTTCCCTGCCCTCGGCTATAAGCCTGTGATTCCCGCTTTGACTTTGGTCCTCAGCTGGATCTGCTTTATAATATGGGGACTTGTTGGAAGGCTCCTAAGCCACCTGCTCACCTGGCTCTTATATGGTCAGCCTCTAAACCAGGGAGATGATCAGGAGCTCAAAGAGTTGGATCAGAAAGTGTTCTCAGTGCCCTTTGGAAAAATATGGGGAAACGTTTTAAAATGCAGTGGTATATAATGCATCTTTCTGGATTAGCCAAAGGCCAAAGATAATTGCATTAAGAATAGTTTTAACTTGGGGTGGGGGCTGGTAAAGGTCTGATTTTTTTTCTCCCCAGCAAGTAAAAGGCAAAAAATCTGGATTTTGGCTTCTGGGCAATGTTTGGGAACATATTAAATTAAACTTCCTGCTCTCAGGTGTGTAGGCAGGATAAGCTAGCAGTGACTCTGGCAGAAAAGGACCTAAGACAATTTTAGGAAGAGAAGCTGAGCCCTGTTCAGGTGTGACCAAGCTGGGACCTTTGTTGTGTGCTTTGTGGGTGGGGCATGGACTGAGGAGGTGGCCTTAGTGAATTGGGGGTGCTGCATGAGAAGTGAGCAGATCCCACATGATCTGCAAGAGCGCAGGAAGTGTCTGGCTAGGCTGGGCTGGGACACTGACCCACAGTCTCCCACGTACCTGAAGAGCACATGTTGTTTTTCTACACTTTGACTTTGTTCCCTCCCTTCTCAAACCAGGACTTTCCCTGAACTTCTCTCTGATAATCGGGGAAGGGAAGGAGCCTGCACATCTTGTCCCTAAGGCTGAGTCCCTCTCCAGTCTGGCTTAACAAGCAGAAACAAGGCTGCGTTGTGAGCTTCTGCTCTCTTGCATTCCTTCCCACTGTTCCCACCCATTCCCCTACTGGCTTATAGAGCTGGGAAGCATCCTGATCATAACTGAAAAGAGGGCCTGCGAGAAAGTCACCCTTGACTCCGTCCTCTATCACCTTTGCCAGGATGGGGGTGCTCAGGCTTGGGTGTAAAAGTCTTAGGCATCCCAGGAAGGAGTTTCTGTGCTCTCGGCATCCTCTGGATTGTGAATCCTGCCACCTGTGGTTCTAACCAAGCCTGGTGACCTCTCCATGACACCGCACTTACTAGCAAAGAAGGCAGTTTGGAGGAAGGAACACAGCCTTCCAAACATGCGATTGAACTGCAGGCCGCTGTGTGACCTGAGGGTAAGAATGGAAATATGTCCCACGTGGGGAACTTTGGGATGTCTATTTACTCATTCTTTATTTCAAAGGCTCTTGAGTTACCAAGACCCCTTAGAAGGAGCCAAGCATTGCTACTAAGAACTCACAAGAAACTATTGTAGAACAGCAATGCCTTAAGAAAACCCGAAATTTCAGAGACATACTGTTTACAGAATCTTCAGTCCAATTTGGATGGCATTAACTGTGAAGGTGCTGCAACTGTTCAAAAAAAGCACCCCCTATATTGGAGGTGCCAAGGGGGACAGCTGGTGATGTGTGATCATGTGATAACCCCACTTCCGGTCCCCTGTATGCTTCACCCTACATGTGTCAGAGGACATGGCCTAATGCATTGCAGGGTCGCCAATAGCTTTTGATGCCATGGTCGTCTTGGTAATCAAGAGCAGTGTGATTGCAGCCTACAGTAGAATTTCCTGATTATGTATTTTCTGATCCTCCTTCCCAACCCCCGACCCCCTACTTTTATCACCTTGCAGAACCCTTAGCAAGTGGGTGGGTCATTTTTGCTGCCCCACACAGATAAACTGCACTCAGTGTGTGTCTACTGATGTCCCAGTTCTTTACCCACTGGGAAGCTGGTATGAAGCCCTTGGCCAGAACAGGCAAAGGAAAATGTCTGTCCTGGGGTCTTCTCAGTCCTTGCTACATGACATCCCATCCTAGTCTTTGGTGTCCTGGAGCCTTCCCCTGCGTCAGAACCTTCATACCAATGATTGGGAAATCTCAGTCTTTAGTTGGAAAAATGTCAATGTTGTTTCTCTAGTCTGTGTTCTTTATAGCTACTGTAAATGTTTCAGCAGTGCTGGAACCAAGGACATCCTAAATTTCTACTCCTTTAAGTGACTGCTCTCTACCTTCTCTGAGAATGGGGAGATAACTGATGGACCACCCTGACTTTGGAAGGAAGAGGGCAGTAATTGATAGAGGCCACCTACAGGAGTGGAGGCCCTGTTCATTATCCCTTGGCTGCATAACCACAGGGTTTAGTACTTAACGATGTCCCCTTCCCTCTCCCCCTCCTTGTACCCCACTTTCCACTCCCTTGCCTCTTAGCAGAAGCCATGCAGCTCTAGCCCTCAAGAGCTGTACCGATCAAGCTCAGAGCCAATGAACATTATGTGAGGGTACCCTGTTATCAACTCCTGTGCCTCCTAGAGGAAGCTGAGACACGAGCCCTGGGATCCACAAACTCTTTAAGAGACAGAATCCTCTGTCTTCAAGTGGATTTTGTTCCTAGCTGCTAAAACTTTCCTCATGCAGAGATGCCCTACATACTCTATAAATTAGCATAGAACTTACTAGACACATGTGTGATCAGTCTGTGAGATCTCATCTGTTCATAATGAGTTGAGCTTACACCTCCTTCAAATGCAAGAAGTCAGATTTACTGGAGATCCCATTCCACAGATTTCTGGAAATCCTCAGTGAAACTCAGAAGTTCTTCAGATGTGCTCTGGACATCTCTTTCCTCCTAAACTGTCCCTCTGGTCTCAGATTTCTGCTTCTCCTTCCCATGGACCATCATTACCCATCTGCCCTGATGCCTCAAGACCAGCTTACCTCAACTGCTGCTCTCTCTGGTCCTGCCTTGGGCTGGTTTGGAGCACCCATCCTTCCCACAGCTCCCCATAGTGAGAGCCAAGAGATGTCTGCAGTCAAAATTCAGGAATAATGGAAGCACAGCTCAACATGGAGAAGAAGGTGCAACTTCAGACACATGGCTACTCTCTGAGCCCCTGACTCAAATCCAGGCCTATTCTCAGGGGGCCTCACAGGTGTTTCACAGCCATATCCCAGCCCACTACCCCCTCAAAGGCCCAGCTTTCTTCCTTGCAGTGAGAGGAATTTCAACCATGCCTGCCCTGACCAGGATCCAAGCTCCAGCATACATAGACCCCACAGACAGAGAGAGAGAGGGTAGCATAGGCCTACTCCAGCCTAAGACTGCTACCTGATCCTTCTGTCCTGTTCCTTCTTCCCTCCTGCTTGATATGGGAAAGGAAAAAAAATCTCTTAGAGAAACAACTCCACCTTTGCCCTAAGAACATTAATAGTTTAATATGAGTACATTGTGGATTGTTCAGATTCACACACAAATCAGCAAATGGTCTTGTTGGTGTAGAGTATATACAACTAATCCTTATCTAGTGTCTGTTTATAGCATGACATTTCAGAAAAAAATAAATAAATAAATAAACCCGCCAGAACTCAAGCAGTGTCAATGGAGATAGAGGAGAAGCAGGTAGGAGATGTGGAGGAGGCAGAGGGTTCAGGGGCTGATTGGATGCTGGAAGTGGCCATTGAGCCCAGAGACAGTGCAGGAGAAGCAGCAACTACGATACAGGTTCCATTTTAAAGGACATTTGGAGTTGGAGACAATTGGGGGATATTTAATGGAGAAGCAGTTAGAAATAATGATGGATGAGTGATTGATATTCTGGGATTAGCATCACATGGAGCCCAGCTTTCTGGAATCTTTCTGCCTTCATTTTTCCACTTCTTTCTGGGAATGCCCAGATTCTTCTTGTCTCATGCCAGTGGTTTCCTTTTTTCTTCTGATAGCTTGGCATGCCTATAGTGTTCATGCCTTCCAAGTCATACCTCCTAGCTGGGCTTATCAGACCCAAGCACAGCTGAGGGTCTGTCTCCTTTCCACAGCAACACTCACTGCTGCTGGGCTAACAGTGAGTTTCCTGGGCAGTGTTTTGGAATCTCAGAAGCCTGGAGTTTAGAAATCATGGAATAAATTCTGGAGTTTTTTTTAATGCATGTAAAATCAGTCTTTTGAATAAACAAGGCACATAAATTTAGCTGTATTTTCATGTACTGTTTAGTGCCCACATTTTTTAAAAATATACATATACGTTTTTAGTTGTGGATAAATCTTTATTTTATTTATTTATTGTGGTACTGAGGTTCGAACCCAGTGCCTTATGAGTGCCAGGCAAGCACTCTACCACTGAGCCACAACTCCAGCCCCTACTGCCCACATTTTTAACATGATATTCCATGTTTGGTCAATCCCACCAAGTTGAGAATGCCTCTTACTGGCCCATCTCTGGTGCTCTTCTTGCCCCTGAACTCTTTATCCTAGAATCTAGAGCTTTCTGATGACTCTTTCAATACATAGAGCAGTCCTGGGGCTTGAGCTCTCTGGCCAGGATCCCTCCTACCTCAGCTACTCTGCTGAATACTAGTCACTGAGCAAATGATTGGCTTTGTTCACTCTGATCCTCTTGTTCAGTGGCCACCTTAGCGGTCCATTTTGTAGGTCAGACCAGCTGCTGTCTTGGCAGTGAACCCATTGGGCCTCTCCCGTCACTGCCTAATTGTATTCCCTGTTCTCTGCTACCAGATGCAGTAAATTACATTTCCTCCCAGCTCTCTGACCTGCCAATCCTCTGTTCACGAACAGCAGAACCTTCACCTGGGCAGGAGGGGACCAGCAGAACAGCTGGTAAGTCCTGGGGAGCACTTTGGTTTGACACCAGGACTGTCCAAGGGGCTTGCATTTCTCTGAACTTGATAATGAGATGGGTGCCCTGATGCCCTTACATAGGGGACCCCTCCTTGAGCCCAGCTTCACACACAGCATATACAGTGGCCACACAGGTAGATGCTGGCCCCCAGTGGGTGATCGAAGACCAAATGGGAGGGAGTTTAAGGAAACCAAAGAGCATTTTGCCTCCAGCTCCCAGAAAGTCTTTCTCTCCTGTTTGTGGTCTTGATGTCTGTCTTTACTCTTGATCTGTACTGTGCCTCCAGGGATTTTCATTTCCCTCATTGAAATTGCACAAATCAAAAGCACTGTGCTAGAAACTGGGTAGAAAGTGTTTTCAAAGCATATGAATCCATTGCGGGCACCCTTGGGGAATTGAGCTGTTTGTACATTAGGAATCTATATTCCAAAGTCTTCCCAATTCTGGAGTTATTGCTTAGCTACTATGGTGGTTTTTTGTGGGGGGAGTAGCAATTTAAAGATTAAATGTGTCTTACTAATATTTCTGACCGTGGTGATGTTTCTAAAAGAAGATGTTGATGAGCATAGAGTATAAAGAGAGCCATGCTTTGTTTCTCATGAATGTGCCTCAGAAATCAGAACTGGAAGGATGAGAAAAACAAACCTCTACACCAACCCATTTGCTCCACCTAGAAATGCATGGAGGGCTGGGGATTCAGTGAACACATGAGTTTCCCAGAGTTGCACAGTTAGTGAGAAAGTAGGCAAATTCAAATAGGAGCAACAGGTTTCACACTGTCTCCTCTAGGTAAGTCTGTGTTTAAAAACAAAGCATGTAATGGCATCTTGTAAAACAAAATGGTCGTGTGCTTTTAAGCCAGAAGAAGTCTTTTATATAGGCCCACCTGCATATTTTATGATGTAAACCTAATATAAAAATAACATTAAAAGTTTTAATATAAGAGTGAAAGGAAAGCAAGAATTGACATAACCATCATGTCCACTGACTAAACCTAAATGTCTACTGGATATCTCTGCAAACCTCAGCATACTATTTTTACATGCAGACTCAGAGAGTTCTAGAACTGAATGGGACTATAAGTGATGTCTGGCCAAACCTGGGCCAAGTCCACACAGTCCTGGACAGTTACGGGATGGATATGCCAGAATCTGGAGCCTACGAATATGCTACAGAGGAATCATCTGCAGTCACTTACACTGTGGGCTCTCTTGGGTGCTCTGAGGGATATTTCTGAGACCAACATGGGTCCCAACTGTTGAAAAGTCACATGCCTCCCTGCTTGTTATGAAAGAGTTGGGTGGCTGCTGGTTCCCTCCTGGCTCCTTTCTACAAGTTCCTGTCCCTCAAAGGACATGTGATATGATCCAGCTAACGGATCAGCTCATGGATGGGTAGGGCAAGTGTATAAGAATTAATTTTAAGAAATAGAGAAAGGATTTGCACACTGTTGGTGGTCAAGGAGAATGAAGTTCAAGAGTAACATTAATGTGCTGTGTAAGTAGGGAATACACATGCAACCACAACCTGGCATCCTTTGTATTTGAACATACTGCAAAACCATAATGACCTAAATAAATAGCAAATGCATTTTTAAAAGCATATGTGATCAGAATTTTTTTAAAAATAAGTTTACATCTGCTTTTGTTTATTAGTTAAGAACTAATTTGCATAAATGCATCTACCATGGGAATATATATAAACGAAGCTGTGGAAGGAATCAAATTTCATGTGATTGACTCCTTTGTCTGGGCTGCTTCTGGAATAAGCAAACTATTAATCACAGTTAAAGGTGACTACACAGAGCCCACGTTGCATGCCAAACAGTGGCACTCATCAGTAGAATTCTAGATATGATTCATCTTGCATTAGGGGCATCTGTCATCTATCATAATCAGTGTGATGCAAACATTGTGGTTGTTTGGTGTTTGGAAGGTTTCAGACTCTGTATAATTGGAATGTGTTTAGAATGATTGCTTTTCAGAACCAGGAGGCATGTATCCCAGTCCCTCATCCTGAGGCTGAATCCCTACGATAGTGGCCTCTGCGAAGAAGTCCTCAAACAACAGTCACACACTTCAGTGATTGCACCCTAATCTCCTCCAGGTTGCCCATTCTGTCTCTAGATGGTTCTGACTATTGGAAATTTGTCCTCTGATGGAGCTATCATTTGTCTGTCTTCATCTTCCATCTGTTGGTCCTTCTTCCCCCTGGGGCTGCTCAGAACAAATCGAAGTTGATTTTCTTTCAAATATTTGAAAATGACAATCACTTCCTGTCTTTCCCAGATCCTCACTTTAAATGCCCTTTCTGCCACTGTCCCAGCCGCTGGTCCTGAGATGATGAGATCGTTTTGAGACACCCTCTGCCGTCTCTGCCCCTCTCTCTGAACACTGCCCACTTTGTCTGTAGTCTTCTTGAAGCTTGGTGGGCAGAGCTGTCCAACGCACCTTGAGGTGGGCTCACTGCCCACCCCCCGCCTGCAATAAAGTGGGATGTCACACACCACGTGGCTGCCCCTGCGGCATCTGGCCTTTCAGCTTCTCTCTCTTACAGTAAAGCCTTGTTGTTGCCTTTTCTAGATGAGGCCTCGTTTCTGACTCCTTTCAGTGGAAATGCGCCTTTTACTCCCCGCCCCCACCTGTTGACCCACCATGTCACCTGCTCAACACATAGAAACACCTACAGAAATCATTCCTTAATGTCAGAAGACAAGAATAAGGATGAGCTATGTACCTTTCTGCCCTTTGTTGATTGGTATGACTTAGATTCCTTCTTGTTAGCTTGTCTCTGCTGGGTGTTGGTGATTCCATGGAACCAAGGCAGGTAGGCGGAGGGGAATATTAGGGAATTGACAGGGCTCTGGTGTTCCCTCTCATCTCAAACATAGCAGCTTCCCCTCCTTGTGTTTACATATTGTATTTCTGCATCAGATTTTATTTGAATCAAGGGTTTGGCATTTTTGAAAATAGAAAAAAGCTTTATTCTCTATTGTTAGGGTCTTCATTATTAGGGTCTTTGTAACTCGTGATTATGGTATTTCATAGCCTCATTTGCTTCAGTTGAGTGCCACCTTGAATCTTAAATGCAGTCTTCCATTATTTTTCATCATTTCACTGAAAAAAAAAAAGTTGCACATTGAAACCCAAGTTAGAGCCCTTTGTTACCGTAGAGATTCTTGACCCTTGGTAAGCTTAAATCTGCACCTGTGGGACAAGATCGACTGCCAGCACCTTTCCTGTTGTCCAAGATTCTTGAGACAAAATCAGTGAGAAAGGAACTGGGACCCTGAGCCCAAAGCACAGTGCACCTTTCTGACTCTGGTGCTTGGTTGGTTTCCAGTCTTCTCATCAGAGCTTTGGTCTCAGTGATATTCTTGCTGCTACTTTTCAGATTAGCACCTGTTTTTCTCTACCAAAAAGATTAAACACAAAATCAGATATAGAAACTGATGTACCCTGGCTAATTTTTTTCAGCAATGAAAATTTATTCTCTCATGGTCCTGGAGGCGAGAAGTCTAAAATCAATGTCTGCAGGATTAGTTCCTTGGGAGGACTGTGAGTGAGAATCACTTCCATGCCTCTTCCCTAGCTTTTTTTTTTTTTTTAAATTTGTTCGTACAAATGTTGTACGTGACAGTGGAGTGAATTTATACATTTTGGTAGATCATACACAAATGGAGTGTAATTTCTCATTTTTCTGATTATATATAGCTTTTTAAAGGGTCATTTGTTTATAGACATTGGATTTCTTTTCACTGACTCATGACAGTTGCACATATCTCTAGGGTACAGTGTCATTGATCAGTGCACGAATACGATGCACAAAGATCAAATCAGATGATTAGCATTTCCATCTTCTTTCTTTGTGTTGGGAACTCTGTCCTCTCATTCTTTATGAAATATGTAATAAAATGTTGTAAACTATAGTCACCCTGCTGTGCTGTAAAATAGTAAGGTATCTTGGAAAAACAAACAACTCAAAAAAAATTTAGCTGCTGGTTCTTGAAGTTTGATGAGAGGGAGAATCCACTCTGAATTAGTTTCCTCATTTTCATTGTCATTGGTATCATAATAACTGATTTCACATTTCCAACCTCGAGGGAGGGTGTGAACACATATGTACGAGTTTCATCCCATGCTCCAAGGTCGAAGACCACACACACACACGTGTTCCTTCAGTAAGCCAAGTGCACACATTGCTTGTTAATCACATGCCAGGTTGCCATGCCAGCTCCTGGATGTTCCTTGTACTGGGTGACCCTTGCTAGGTACCCCCTGGTGGGTGACAGTCATGATCTGCCTGTCTGCTGCTCTCCTGCTTTCCTTTGCCAATCACTGACTCATGAGCCACACAGCTGTTCACAGCACCATGACATACCAAAGCTGGGGAGTTTTCATTATGCAAATGAGAAAAATGAGGCTCAGAGATGTGGAGTGACCTGGGTAGGAATCCAGACGCACCGTGTTGCTGCCTCCCCCTGACAATTTCCATCACAATAACTAAAGACAGTGGGTGTGTGGTACTTGTCCTTTCTGTGTGACCCTCAGCCTTTTTCTTCCTCTCATGATCCCAGCAAGGCAAAGGAAGTGAGTTGAGAGAAGCCCAAGTCAAAGGATTCAGCACTGATGGAATTTTCCACCCTCCAGAAAGATGGTCTAGTTTTGTGTGTTCTTGGACTGATTCTAAAAAGAAGTAACGTCACTTGCTCCCCTGCCTACCTGTGTCGATGCTCTCGTTCCTCTTCACTCAACTCCTCAGAGCCTTTACAGTTGCTTTCTGTTTGCTCGAGGTGGAGGAAATAGGCAAGAGAGTGGATAGGGCCAGGGGAATGGGCTGGGACCTGAACCCAACAGGGTCTGCTGCTCACACCCATCTCTCGGCCCCTGTTTCCCAGGCCACAGTGGCTTCTGTCCTGAAGCCCTCCCCTTGGCTTTTAGGTAGGTGTCTTCACACCCGGGTGTCCTCAGAACCCAGGTCCTGGAATTATCAACACCCAACTCTCCTCCTTCAGAAGGTTCCCCTAGTGTTAGAAGAACTAGGGAGAGCAAGAACCAAGACAACCAAACTCAGAAGCACAAAAATCAAAGCACCCAAGCACCATTCATTTATATCCCTTTGAAGAAACCAGCCACATTGTTTTGTTTGTTTGTTTGTTTGTTTGCTTGCAGTGCTGGATATTGAACCCAGGGCCTTGTGCTTGCGAGGCAGGAACTCTGCCAACTGAGCTATATTCCCAGCAACACGTTGTTTTTTGTTTGTTAGGTTTTTGGTTTTGGGTTTCAGGGATTGAAGCTAGGGGTGCTTAACCACTGAGCCACATCCCCAGCTCAGTTTTTATTTATTTATTTTTTTTGAGACCGTGTGTCTCACTGACTTGCTTAAGGCCTCACTCAGTTTCTGAGACTGACTTTGAACTTGTGATCCTCCTGCCTCAGCCTCCAGAGCCACTGGGATTACAGGCATGTGCCACTGCACCCAACTGCCACATTGGTTCTTTTTCTTCACTAATAATGCTCAGCTGTCTCCCTGGATTGTTGGAAGGAGTAGCAAAAGTGCTTTATGTATACTCCACTCTTATTGATACCAGAATGTAATGTGTGAAAATCTATAATTCAATTTGTTGTTGAATAAAACCGTACTTTCATACCCCAGTCAACCTATGAATGAAATGTTCCTTGAACTGTCTCGTACCTCATATGTTTTGCTCCTTGCCCAAATTCTTCGTCCAGGAAATTTTGAAGAGCTGGACTTCAAACACTTTTGCATATGTCCATGGGGCTCTTTTGGAATCTCTTTCAAGTGCTCCCCAGAAAGACCCCTCCCCTCAAGAACACCTCTCCTTTTTTCCCCCCTAACATAAACAAAAGCACCTGCCCCTCTGACCCTTACCACTGTACAAATTGCAGGCACTTCCAGCATGGGGAAGCTTGAGGGAAGCCAGGGCAGATTGGAGGGCATTGTTGGTGGTGAGAGACGAAGGCATGCTAGGAGTGAGAGGCTTTGCAATAAACTGCTTGACAGCAGTCAGAAGCACAAGAGGATTAAAATTTGTGTGCATTAGGCTGGGTGTGGTGGCCCACTCCTGTAATCCCAGTGACTTAGGAGACTGAGGTAGGAAAATCGCAAGTTGGAGGCCAGCTTCAGCAATTTAGCAAGACCCTACCTCAAAATATAAACAAATAAGAGCTAAGGATGTAGCTCAGTAGTAAAGCACCCCTAGGTTCAATCTTCAGTACTGCCCCCACAAATTGTGTGCATCAAAAACTAAATATCAGGCCGGGCGTGGCGGCGCACGCCTGTAATCCAAGCGATTTGGGAGGCTGAATCAGGAGGATCGCGAGTTCAAAGCCAGCCTCAGCAACTTAGCAAGGCCCTAAGCAACTCAGTGAGACCTTGTCTCTAAACAAAATACAAAATAGGGCTGGGGATGTGGCTCAGTGGCCAAGTGTCCCTGAGTTCAATCCCTGGTTCCAAAAAAAAAAAACTAAATATCAGTTGAAAGTGTAACTCAGTGATAGAATACGTGCTAAGCAGATGCAAGGTCCTGGGTTTAGTCCTCAGCACCAAAAGAGAAAAAAAAA
>JAJEJO010002589.1:991111-1010243 GCA_020662805.1 Glaucomys volans
CAGAATACACTTAAGATAAACATTCACACCTCCTGTGCAGTTTTCTGAATGTCTAAATAGCATGTTATTCTCCAGGAGGACCAAATACTATTCTTGGGGTAAGCCAGACCTTCTTGAAGGGTTCCCCTGGAAATCCCTTATCAAAGAGGAGAGTAAACACAGAAAGGAATTGGGAATACATCCTTAAGGAACCTGCTAAAAATCTGATTCCTTTAAAGACTTGTGTTTTATCTGGGGAAAAAATGAATATTGCATTTTATGGCATAACAGATCTTAAATTTATCTTATTATCAAAGTATGTTAAAATGCTTAAAATAGCTGGGTATGGTGGTACATGCCTAATCCCAGTGTCTCGGGAGACTGTCGCAGGAGGATCATGAATTCAAAGCCAGCCTCCACAAAAGTAAGGTGCTAAGCTACTCAGTGAGACTCTGTCTCTAAATAAAATACAAAAAAGGGCTGGGGATGTGGCTCAGTGGTTGAGTGCCATTGAGTTCAATCCCCAGTAACCCCCCAAAAAAATGCTTAAAATATTCTCTACTCAAATTCTAGAAATATTGAAAGAATCGTGTGTAACATGTAAACATAGATGCACTTACGAAACCCTAATAAAATATGTCACATATGGTTCATTGATGTGGCTGCGTCATTACCTCACCCGTTTATATGTGGATCTTCTTAACCTGCCTAGCAAAGAGCTCATCACGCCTTTGTTCCTTCCAGTCTCTGGTTCTAGGAGCAGAAAAAGGTGAAATGAGGTGGGGGAGAAGGGGAAGTTGAACCAACAATGATATGTTCTTGTTGGCACCAAAGGAAGAGGGACATTTCTAAACATTTCAGTACTAATAATTTGTATCCTTCACATCCATATCTGAAAATGTAAATATTTTGTTCCATATTCTGTATTGATGGTGGGTTAATGTATCATTTCATCCACCTGCCTCTGGGTGATTGGGGATAATTCAATGTTGTACCTGCAAACTGACAATCATGATTACTTTCCTTTATAAATATGTCCCTTGAGTGTGTTAATGGTGATAAGCTTTTAACCCAAGACTGTGATTTTTTAATATAACTAATATTTTAAGAACAGGCTTTTGGAGACCATGCAGAATTTTAAATTCCTATTTCATTTTCCTGATGTGGAAAATTGGGAAATAACTGAAGTGAATTTTTCTTTTGATGTCACATTCTTTGTGTGTGAGCCCATGTACCTCAGTGACAAATAATGGCTGGCCTTCCATTGTGTCACTTGAGGAAACTCAAAATCTTTATGCAGAACAAGTGACACTTTTCAGACAGTAATGGTGAAAATTGAGCATTGGTTTTTTTCTCCATAATCTTCTTGGTGAAGTGTGAACTATGAACAGACTGTCTTATTATGCAAGCAGACAGAACAATATCATTGCTGTTTTTTTAAGTCAGTTTAAACATTAATTACTGTGTGTACCTTTTTATTGGTGTCATATTATTATGCAAAGTACTCATGACCACATTAAGACCATCAAATTAGACTCTTTAGTTAGTAGCATTTGTTTCACAGGTGTGAATGTCTGGGACCTTCTATACAAAAGGTTCTAAGGTGGGTGTAGCAGAGTGGGAGAGTCATAGAAAGGCGGCAGGCAGCAAGTTCACGTTCACGGATCCTGAAAATCTATGAAGGTGATAAAACATTGCCATGAACAGTTATGCTACTGGGTGGAAATTGTTAAGTACCCTCAAATGAGTTTAGAAAAAGTATTGAGAGAATATAAAGGACAGAGGATGACTAAGAGATGAGAGGACCCCAAGGAAGCTTATGGGAGAGGGGCAGTTGATCTTGGCATTGATGAATGGGTCATTTGGGTATATAGAAAGTCAAAAGAAGGACATTTCAGAAGGGAATCATAAAAGCAGGAGATATTTAGGTATGGGATGGTGTTACATGGTTGTGCTCTAGGAAAAGGGTGTGATAGAATATAGATTTGAAAAGGTAGTTTGGATCTTCTTAGCAGGTTGGGGACCTTGGAGATATTCAGAAAGGTGGGGGCTCAGACAATGATAAGCAAGACTCTAGAAGTCTGTCATTGGAATGGGGCAAAGGGCAGACTAGGCCAGAGGATGCTAGGGGATGCTGGACTGTGTCCTGGGAACAGTGAGAAGTTTTATTGTGGCCAGAGTGTGTGGAGCACAAGAAGGCTGGGAGGCACGGCAAGAAAGGAAGGTCACAGGCCAGTTCTGAAGGGAGCTATGGGCCAAACCGTGGGATTTGGTGTTTACCCTTCAGAGACAAGAAGCAACAGAGGGTTTCTGAATAAGGTGACCTCATGGGCAGAATGGAGCACAGTTTGGCACACTTTTCTGATAAATGGCCAGATGGTCAATGTTTTACACTTTGTGGACCACATAATGACCTCGGTTGCATATTCTTTATTCTTTATATTTTTAATTCCTTTCCCCCTTCTCTTTCTCCTTCTTTTCTTTTTTAACAACCTTTTAAAAATGTGAAGGCCATGCAGAAACAGGCCCCAGGCTGCCTTTAGCTCTCTGGCAATAGCTGCTGTCTCTGGGACTAGCATGGGAAGAAAGAAGAGTCAGGACACTCTGGAAGAAGGCCGTCGTGCTGGGCAAGGCTGTGGGGTGGAGATGGGGGTAAGGAGATGGAAGGGGAGGTCCGAAGCAGGGTCAGTTCCTATCAGTGATTGTTTGACTTTGAGAAATTAGGAAGAAAACCATAAATAAGGTGTGACTCTGACTTGAGAGATGAAGTAGTGGTGCTGGTGGGGTTGAACACCAAGACCGTGGAAGAGTTTCACCAGAAGGTGGAGGCCTGTTGAGGCTGCTGAATCGGATGTGTCTGTGTCATTCAGGTAAAGGGGGCCTGCCACAGGTGGCTCTGTGGGCCTGGGACCCAGTTTCCCTCCATCCGGAAAGTGTGCTCCACAGGGAGTCTATGAGGGAAGGGATGAGGTGTCCTGAGAGTCTATAAGTCAGGAAAGAGCTGGTTCCTGGGAACACCAGATTGGCAGCTGGGTGTGGGGTGAATTGGAGAGGATGAGACTGGAGAGTCCATCCTCCAGTAGGAAGCTCTTCCAACAATCCAGGGAAGAGGAAAGGAGTCTCGTGTTGGGTAGCAGCAGTGGAACAAAAAGAAGAGAACAGATGGGAAATATATTAAGGGGCAGGATCATGAGGACTTGGCATGGTGTGTATGGAAGAAGAAAGGACCTTCTGGGATTTCATCCTTGGATGAGAGTGTTGTAGGATGTCATTGCGTCTGTCTTGTTCTTTTCCTAGTTCTTCTTTTAGAAACCTTGCTAAGTGACTGAAGTACTTACCGAGCATGTGACATGAATGAATTCACACCTTGTAATTTTTGCAAACACTCTGTTTTCTAGCATAGTAGAAAACAAAAACCTTGGCATATCTCCCTCATGGCAAAAAAGAAATGAAAGGGCAAAAACCTTGGCATATCTCCCTCATGGCAAAAAAGAAATGAAAGGGCTAGAGATGTGGCTCAGTGGTAGAGCGCAAGGGTCTGGGTTTCGATCCCCAGCACTGCAAAGAAAAGAAACCCTGGAGGGGGAGAAAAGGGGAAATGGGACCCCTTGAGGATAGAGCTGAAAAAGATTTAAGATTTTGGACCTGGGACACATCTTAACCAAGGCTTGGGCTTTTGGATTGAAACCTGCGGAAGCCCACAAGGTAAATTTGCGGGTTGCCAACCTTCTTGTAACTCTTCCCACCTAAATCTGAAGTCTCATGTGACCTTATTTTAGCAGTTCTTCCTTGAAAGTCTGAGTGCCAATGAGATATGGTAACTGTATACTTCTGTCTTCCCAGTGCACTAAGCTGCTGTGTTGAAATGCACACGTAACCGCCTGTGTCCACAATGTCACCTCACTCTAACACTCAGGATGCTTGGTGGTTAGAATAGAGAGGGCACAGAGCCATTTTTTTTTTTTTTTTTTTTTTTTTGTCTGTTTGGCAATTAACCAATCACTGGCTTTTTTTGTTGTAACATGCACTTCCTTTCTCTTGTTTTCATTCAAGCTGTGTACGCCATGGAAATTAATGTGGAGAAAGACAAACAAACAGGAGAGACCAAGATTCTCTCTGCATCTACCATTGGCCCAGAGGGGGTCCATCAGAGAGGAGTCAAAGTCTATGATGATGGTACCAAAGTAGTGTATGAGGTGCACTCAGGAGGCACCGTGGTAGAAAACGGAGTGCACAAATTAAGCGCAAAGGATGTCGAAGAGCTTATTCAGAAGGCTGGACAATCAAGCTTGAGAGGAGTGTCAGAAAGGACTGTGATTGCGGATGGGAGCCTCAGCCACCCCAAGGAACACATGCTCTGCAAAGAAGCCAAGTTAGAAATGGTTCATAAGTCTAGGAAAGATCCCTCTTCTGGGAACCCAGGGCAGCAGGCCCAGGCCCCCAGCACAGAAGGGCCAGAGGCAAGCTTGGACCAGCCAGTCACCATGATTTTTATGGGTTACCAAAATATCGAGGATGAAGAGGAGACGAAAAAGGTGCTAGGCTATGACGAAACCATCAAGGCTGAATTGGTCCTCATTGACGAAGACGATGAGAAGTCACTGAGAGAGAAGACCGTGACGGACGTGTCCACCATCGATGGGAACGCGGCTGAGCTTGTGTCCGGGAGGCCAGTCTCAGACACCACAGAACCCTCATCCCCAGAAGGGAAGGAAGAGAGCCTGGCCACAGAGCCAGCCCCAGGTACCCAAAAGAAAAAGCGCTGTCAATGCTGTGTTGTCATGTGACCACTTCTTTCTTCCCTTTTCCTCTGGGCAGCCTCTCTACTCTCCACCACTTACATAGACCTCACTTACCACTAACTGCAATACTGTGAACTGGGAGCAGACACCTGCCTTGCCTTGCAGTTGGATTGCTTTGATCTCTCTTAATTTTTTTTTTCCTTTTCCTCACCTGAGAAACAACGTGCATGTGTGTGCTCCATTTTTTTTCCCAAGAACTTGCTTTTCCTCTAAACCTTTCCTTGTGTCTTCGAGAGTGAATCGGTTCCTCCCTGCTCGATTGGAATAGACTCTTCATATCAGCCGTTTTATCTAGTAGCCTTAATTTACTTGACTGGAATTGAACCCATTGGCACCGGGGCTTTCGTTTTCTAGTGTGTTCCTCTAACATAGTCACACACACGCCACCACGTCCCTGACTTCTCACTGCCTCCCTTGCCGTGGATCTTGTTTTTATATCTCGTGTGGCAAAATGCTGTGGGCTGGAGCTGGTTGCTAGTGTAGCCAAAAGTGGACCTTCCTTAATCTGTCCATTCTAGGGTGACGCTTTTTGCTGCCTTACGTACGCTTCCAGATGACAGTATTGCGTGTCTATGGCTTTCCTTCTGTTAAAACCGAAATGAAGTTCATGTGAAAGAAAAGAACCCAGTGTGTGTGTCACAGACGAAGGGTAGGCCTGAGTCTATCCACTGCCCATCAGCAGCTGTGTCTTTCTATGGCTTAACTGATGAACCCTTTATACAAGAAGCACCATTTTAAAATTTTCTAAGGACACGAGGCGACCATTGTTTTCAGCGTCAGTCGAGATCTCCAAGCTCAGACAGGCCAATCCATGAGCCTTGTTTCTATTCACTCAAAAAAAAAAAAAAAAAAATGTAAATTTTTATATTGTTTTCTTTTTCATGGATATTTTCTGATCATGTTAATCTACTTTCAACGAGAGGATCGTTTTAAGCAGTATCTCTGCAGTGACCATATTTCTAAACCAGTCTTTCCGACCTATAGTGGTTGCTTCCATGTTCCCACTGCATCTAGGATGGTGCTGTCAGCATTAGCTCTCCATCTTCTGTGCCCAGTTGATTAGTCTTGCATCTGTACTCTTTTCTTTCTGTCCCCACAAGAAAGAGAATGTTTCAGGTAACTTCAACACGTAGGTTTACCTGCCCTTCAAAAAAAACTTAAAGAAGTAAAAAATGTTGAAAGAGGAAGAAAGACCTATCTTCTCAGTGTCGAGTACTTATTCATTCAACATAGGCACACTGACCTTAGAGCTCTGTTTCTTAAACTTCGGGAGGTTCTGAACATCAAGAATAGTTTTTATCTAGAACCCAATGGACAGTCCTCGAAATAAATTCTTAGCGTTGCCCCAGAGTGAATGGCCACGTGTATAGTAAAACCAAAGGGAAGGAATTTTTAAAAAGAACGATAATAGAGTAATTAAATAAAAATGTATTATTTTAGCTAATTTTAACAAGAGATAGCGTCACTTTAAGTAACGTGCCCAGATGCTCATGGCATCATGCACGTCATTCACAAAATGATCTACGTTTCCATAGAACACGGTTTCAGAAACAGTGTGACATATCACATCAAGTCTTAACTCCTGCAGAAAGGAGCTCAGAAAAAAAACAAGGTAGTCTTGAGGATGTATTACAGAAAACAGAATTTGTCCTATTTAGCTTGCTCAGTGCTAATTCTATTATTATTTCTAAATTTCTTGACTATATTCCAATTGAAGAGGAATATAGTCCTCTTCAATTGTAACTATATTCCAATTGAAGAGGAAAAACTGGCATTTTTTAATTTCTCAGTTATTTTTTCTCAAATAATTAAATTCTTAATGAGCACAAGATGATTCATTTTACCTCTAATAGGGAAACAAAGCAAAACAAAAAGTTAAAGAAGAAAAAACAAAGGAGCTAAGCTCTGCTTTCTAAAATGATTCCCTCCATGGCTTCATTTTGGATAACTGAGGGAATTCTCTCTAAGTCTCAGGTTCACCAAAGTAGCTTCAGTGGAGTGAAACTGCTGTTATCTAGAAACCTGGTTTTAATGTCTATAAGTCTCACTACTCTGAGTTTTATCTTCCTCAAGAAATGATAATTTAAATATCATTTGAATAGTAAATAAAATTAGAAGTAGACAAACCTGTTTACATAGAAGGAGAAAATGGTTTTAATGTTTTGGACAATCTGTTATTTTAAGAATTTATTTAGGAAAGAAGCAATTTAAAGGTTTACCATAATTTATCTTTTTTACTCACTTGGGGATTAAATCTGTTCAATATGAGTTATTAAAAAGCACAGTTAGGGAGTGAAATGGCAGTACTTAGAACCCTGGGGCTCCCTGTCTGATGAACAGAATTAGTCTTGGGGGTAGACGACTCCCTGAAATGATCTGCCCTTCCCTAGTGAATGAGTTACCCATGAAAAAAAAATGGTCTGCACCCTTCCCTACAACACAGCTCCTAAGATCTAAAAGACCAATGATAATCCACCCTCATTCATCACTTGCTATGGGGAATAGTGACTAGCAAATTCTATGAATTAGAACTTCTCTATACTTTTGTTATTAAAACTTATCATTTAATGGGTTCCAGGAAGATGCATTGCCTTTATTAAATTTATTTTGCCTTTATTTGTGGCCACAGTAAATGAAAGTGTGTTTGAAAATGGCATCTATATATTTGTATATTTTCTATGATTTTCCTGTCTTAATGGGGGATGCAGGATCAGCTAGTCCTTTTATGGGATGCGACCTACAACCCCACCTATAGCAGCAAGTTACACCCTTAAATGATGAAAATGTAAATGGAGTTGTGATTGTAAGCATTCTGCCTTTCCTGCTGCTATTGACATTCTCTCCGAAAATCGTATGATGCATGGTATGGCCCCCTTTATGGACGCAGGGTATTTGGTTACATGACCAGACTAACTAAAGAATCAGTAATGAAGCTACAAGACCATGATTCCTTTTTAAGCTGATGTTTAGCTCAGCTTTCTTTTAAAATTTTAGGATCAACTCCCTTTTAAATAGAAAGAGGAACCAGGTACATGGTGCACAATTATAATCCCAGAGACTTCGAGGAGGCTGAGGCAGGAGAATTGCAAATTTGAGGCCAGCCTCTGCAATTTAGGGACACCCTGTCTAAAAACAAAAATAAAAAGGATTGGGAATGTAACTCAGTGGTAAAGGGAACTTTGGGTTTAATCCCTGGTACAAAAAAATAAGAGGCTAGAAACAGGAAGCAAGATTTCATTATTTTATAATTTTCAATGGCATTAAATTAAAGATACTTTAACATTAAAATGCTAATGTTTAGCTCTACATATCCTGAAAAATCCTAATGACTTGGTATCTTGGACTTTTTTTTCCTTTGTCTTCCTTTTTTGTTTTTAAGACAAAATTTAGGAATTTTTTTTTTACTTTGTACCTCTTTCACCCATGATGATATTATTTTTCTTAATAACTAAAAAATAATTACCTCTAAATGTGATTTGTTCATGTCCAGTGATATCACTTAATATTGGAGGGAATTCCCTCCTGGGCAAACCCAAAACATCATTTCCTAAAGCCTCTAAAGCAGTCCTAAAATTATTCAAAGGCTTTCAGGAAACTCAAATTCTAGAGTTAATTTGTTTTACTAAGTTACTTTTTGAAATGTTATTATACACGGATTTGCTTCAAATTCCCATCTTCTTCAGTCGGCTTCCTGCTGATCAATGTGTTTTTCTACATGCAAGTGGAGTATCTTATTTCAGTTAGGGTCAGATATTTATAGAAGTGGGGGAAATGATATGTAGAGAATTTCCTAGATACATTATCATTTCTGGGACAAAACATTGGAGCCTCATGGGAAAGCATCTTATTTTTCCTTTACTTCCTGCAGAATTTCACTTCAAGGGATTATAGAACACCCTTGAAAATTGCCATTATTTAATGCCAATGAACCAATGAGTATCAATGACCTCAAAAGAAGAGGAAAGAGTATGTGGTGATAGAAGCAGAAATCAAGCTGCCATACTGAGCTTCCTTTTTAAAAAACATTGACCCTGCCCTTTTAAAATCAGAGAACATGCACCAAGGACTTTCTGTTCGTTCCAACTTAAGATCTGGAAACTCAGTCATCTTTGTTCATGACTGAACCAACCAGAAAATTCTACTCACTAATGAGCCCATATTTTCATCTCCTGCCATGTTAGATTACAACAGAAACCATTCCAAGGCGGGCAGTCTCGCGTTATATTTTTGCATCATGTACGTTAGTAATCAAACCCACAAATTCTCCGCATATTTAAGGTGTAGGTTTCAGAAACTTTATAAATATGCAAGCTTTGGGAAGCTCCTCAATTTCTTAAACAACATCTATTGAACTCTACTAATTAGGGTAGAACCACAAAATACCCTCTTTCCCTTTTTCCTCTTGGGTTAGAAAAACACAGCAAGACCTTGGAATTGCTGGTATGTATCATAAACTGGTTCAAAGTAATGAGGAAGATGGAATCTTTGATTCCTGCTACCTGTTTGCCTTCATTGTGTAGCCTTCTTCTGGCCTTGTCAGGAAAATCTTCCAGCATTTTCTAGGGAAAAAGGAAAGTCACGAATTTGGAGCACAGTGCAATTTTGTGTCTGTATTTTTATAGCTTCAGCAAATTTCTTAATATAATTCCCATTTTTTTTTTTAAATACTTCTTGTTGGAATGTAGAAAGGTATAGAATTGAAGATGACATCTGGAAAGTTCCAAAGGGAAATTTCATTGGGAATCCTTAGACCAGCTCCCTCAGCTGCATGTTTGTCTAACTTAAGTAGGCCTCTGCTTCCCCCTCCCCCCAGTGCAACATCAGAAGGTCAGAATTGTCACACAGAAAACTTGCTGTCAAGGTGAAATTGTGTCATTTGGGGGACCGCAGACTTTCTGCGTCAAAGATCTGGACAGCCTTAACTTTTGTAAAAAAAAAAATTAATTTTTTCAATGTTCTCTTTTACTAAGCCAGAAAACAAAATGTTTTCTGAAATCAATAACTTTTGTATACTTTGTGACTATTTTCTAAGTTTCTACAGGTTAAGATGTGAAGGGTCATCTTCTCCCCATATTGCCTCTTAGTGGTCACCTGGGGCTATTTTTTGCAAGTCACTGAATTTTTATCAAAAGGAAAGCATAGCTCACTAACCATACAACTCTCCCTAGACCTTAGGCAGTCCTTCCAATGTGAAAGAACAGAATTACAGAAAGAAAAGAAGTACAGGGTGGCTTTCTTTTCATTTTTCTATGGTTAATGTACTGTATAGCATATATGTTTACAGAATGTATCTGCCTTGTGATGTCAACAAAATGAATGACAAAAAAGAGTTCTGATGTGCCATTGGATAGTTTGCCTTAGCATCACTGTTTATGTTCTCAGTTTCTGTCCTGTTTAAAAACAAAACAAAACAAAACACAGGTTGTATTCCAAAGCTGTATTAACACAACATTCTCTTCCCCACTCCAACCCAGCCTTCTTCAGAGCTGTGAATTCCATCATAGGAGCCTTCAGGCAGAGCCATGCAGGTGTGGCCCAGAGGGGCTCAAGAGGGCATAGCTCGGGCCTTTCCTCTGCCTTTCTACCAGCCGACCAACTGATCATGTTTTTGTGTTCCCATCTGAGTCTGCAGAATCACACTGACATTCCTGGGGTGGGCCCGCAGGGCACAAGACCTCTCACCCTCCTTTCCTCACAGTCCTTCCCACTGTGAGAGAGGTGAACTTGTGGACCCCTCTCTGGGTCTGTGAGCATAGTTTAAGCACAATTGGCATAGCTTGGAGAAAGCAAGAGATGGACTCACAGGGAGCCATTGCAAGGGGTATGTCTGTTCATTGTCGTCTAGATGCATAGCATGAGATGGGTAGGAAGAAGGAGTGGCCATAGAAATGGAATATTTTACATTTATGTATTTTTTTAAGGAATAATATTTTTATAATGAAATCTATATGCATTATGGAGCTTGAGTTTGAAAACACCCTTGATCCACTAAGTTATTTCTCCATTCCATTAAGGTTACTTTCTGGTGAGTTCTATAGCACTATCCCAGATCTCAGAGGCACAGGTACTGGTCTCATGACCTGGCCTTGCACTGCCATTGGATGAAATCCCATGTCTCCAAACAGACTGAGGTTATTAGATTGAGCTTGCTGCATCTGCCATTAGATAAACCACATTATGTGGCTTGACAGCTCTCTAGTCTACACCTTTAATAATACGTAACAATCTTTTGGAAGGAGATAGCTCTTTTTAAAGCAAACCAACCTTAGCAGCTATCAAAATCCAACTCTTCTACATATGTAAGGAGTAATTGCGACATTTATGGTTAAGGGACCACTCACAATGGCACATTTGAGTCATATACATGAAATGATGAGTCAGAAGCATCTGGCCATCTACAGTCCACATGTAAATGTAAAAACCAACAAGATACAACTTAGCAGGCATACCGGCCTTGTTCGCATCACTGAGGCTGAATCATTCTTGCAGAGTTCAGTAGAGATGGAAAAGGATTGTCTTTATCCATCATCCATGAAGGAGCTTCTGAATTTTTATAGAGTTCTTGAATTTTTGTCCCAATTTTCTGCCAAATTTCTGAATTCTTATCCAATCACACCCAATTGCATGAAGATCTTTGCCACACCGTTCCCACACCTGATTGACAGAGTGCGTCAGATCTCAGTCTGCCCACCCCTCCAGTTAGACTCTCTTCCCAAGGCAGCATCCTTCCCCCTCCCCACCCCCCCAGATCCCAAGATCCTTCTCCCATCAGGGCAAAGTTATGAGCGCTCTTTCCATTTCAAGAAAAAGAGTTCCCACACAAATAATGTTGATTTCTTCACAATCCCTCCAGCAAGCCCAACTCAAGCTCATCTGTGAATGTTGCTGTCATGGAGACAACAGCAAAAATGGAAATGCAGTTGCCTGAAGGTGCTTAGGGGGAGCTGATTTAGTCAAAATAGGAAACCTCCCAGTTTCAGATGGGCAGGGAGACATCCAGTAACTCCATTTTGCAATCACACATCTTTCTACACATAGAGGCCACCAGGCCATGGCTGATCTGCATTGTTCTGCATGTTGCTCCAACTCTAATTCTATGATATCCTATTCCGGCAAGTGGGAAGAGTTCTGTCCTTCACGGGGTTCTGGAACATTCTTTCCTCCTCCTCCTCATGCTCCTGATTTAGGAGAGTCAAAAATCGTACAGGGGTTCCAGAAAATGTTGTGTCTGATGCAGCTTTTCAGTGAATGTAGGTTGTCGATGGAATTTTCAGCTTTAGCAGCTCGCTCAGGGCGAGTGACATCTCTGTAAATACACCCATTCGTGGTTGGTTGGTGGGGGTGGGGGGTGGGAGCCTGTTGTGCTTACTCTGAATTAGACTTGCTGGGCTCGCTGCTGTACTTTGTAACCTGAAGTGTACTTTGACTGTTCTGTTTCCTTCAGATGAAAAACATGACAAAAATCGACTTCAGAAAAAACACTGCCAGCAACAACTGATGCTGTACTTGTAGCTTCTCTCTGTTCCTCTGTACAGTATTAATAGACAATAAACTGCCTTTTCACTGCATCTACCTCTGTGTGTCTGTGCCCTAATTCTTTCCCCTTCTCACTTGCTACGAGTGGGCTTTGGGCTTGACTGTGCGAGGTGCGCCTTCAACCACTCACTAAAACCTAAGGCTAAGCCAGCGGCTCTCCAACTTAAGCATGCTGCGGAATCACCTGGGGTCCCTGGGAACAATGTGGAAGCCTGGGTCTGGCCTCTGGAACTCAGATTCATTCCTGGGCGGGGCCAAGTCATCTGCATGTTTAAGATGTTCCAGGCAATTCTGAGATAGGTGACACCTGACCCATGGGTTTTGGTGCCCCTTGGTGGGACTCTCCACAGCCTGCCTGCCCCAGCCTGTTTCCACACTAACTGATCCAATCTCCCACATCTCCTCTCTCCAACTCCTTTTTGCACTTTTCTCTCCACCCCTGTCATGCTTTGTCTTTTTCCTAGTAAGTCCCCGCAGCGGCCCAGACTCTGATCCCATGGGTGAACTCAGATTGCCCCTAAGTAATAGGGTCCACCTAGTGCAGTTTTCGAAACAGAACACACATGGGGAATTTGCTTCACTCAGTCACCATTGTATCTTCGTTACCTGGAACAGTCAACACACTTCGTCTGTAAATGACCAGATAGTAAAATTTTTTTTGGCTCTATGGACCAAATATCTCTGTCACAGCTACTCAGCTTTGCCAAAAAAGTAGTCTTAATACAATACTTAAATGAGAGAATATGGCTATGTTCCAGTAAATTATTTACAAAGCAGTTACTTGGGCTGATTGCTCTGTGGGCTTGCAGTTACCAACTCCTGGCCTACATCAGGGCCTGGCACATAGTAGGTGCTCAATAAAAAGTTAAACAGTTATGGATTGCTACAGTAAACAACAGATGTGACACCACCTGCAGAGCTGGCACAGAACATTGTATTCCTGGAGCATTAACAAGTAAATGGAATCAGTCTGAGGGTTCTCTTCTGCTTGGGTTTCATGGTGAATTTTTTTGATGTCTTTATGACCGGAAGTTGACTTTGAAGATGGAAACATAAATGGAGCCTTGTAGACTGTTCAGACTTCCAGGTTGAAATTGACAGGACTTTCAGCCAAAGAGGAGGAAATGGAAGGATCTGTTGTCCTTGTGAAAAGTGCCAGAGATGCCATGGCTGGATTGTCTCTAGGTGCCAAAGCATTTGATCCAGGTGTTAAGGGAGCTGTTTTCTGGGATCCATCCTTCACTGTGGTTGGCAGGATTTTTATTTTTTAAAAAAATGTTTAAACATTATTCTCCTCGTCAATTGAAATACTCTAATGTGTGGACATGTAACTTGGAACCATGATAGCACATTACACATCCCACAGCTCTGGGGCATTCTAACGGGGACAAATGTAGGAGTTTGCCCCCTGTTGTTGTGGATTTAAGGAAAATTTTATTTATGCAAAGCATGGAGTAAGTGGAAGTGGTCTATTTGTGATGGAAAAATATCTGTCCTCTACCTAAGATGTCACCCTTCCCAAATGTAAAGATTATATATAAGCTGTTCAGTTGTGACTTAGAACTGGTAAAATGGGAAACTGCTCTGCCCTCCTTCAGGAGGGGACTGCTTTTGTAGAACACTGAATTTTATGAAATCACCATTTTCTTTTTCATTTTTTAATTTTTTTAGTTCATCTACAGATGGACACAATATCTTTTGTTTTTATGTGGTGCTGAGGATCAAACCCAGTGCCTCACACGTGCTAGGCAAGCAGTCTACCATTGAGCCATATCCCCAGCCCGAAATTGCCATTTTCTACATCGACACTGTTGAATATTGACAGCTGCATTTAGTTCAACCTGGTAATTCCATTCTGATGATTGCTTACCAGATTAACAGAACAGGAGGAATTGAGTTGAGAAAGTTAGAACTTTGAAAGGAAACATCATTCAGTACTCCCACAGTAGAAGCAGGCATTTCCCCGGGAGGATAGGATTTCCTTTAATCTGTTAGGTTGACATTGCTATGACTCTACTTTTATACATGAGAAAACTGAATCATGGAGATAGTAAGTTCCTAGCCCAGCAACAGAGCTAAAAATTGGTGTGGAGTCTAGGTAGGGGATGCACTTCCTATTTCTTATCACACAAAAGGTTCTATCATGAAAGTAGTGTCAGGATGCCCCCAGGATTTGATAAAGAATGATTTGGAGGGCTGGGGATGTAGCTCAGTTGGTAGAGTGCCTGCCTCGCAAGCACAAGGCCCTGGGTTCAATCCCCAGCACCGCAAAAAAAAAAAAAAAAAGAAAAAAAAAAGAATGATTTGGAAAATGGGCATTTGTGAAAGAAAAAGAAATGGCACCATTTCTTATTCCTTTTCCTACCAAAAGAAATGCTGTTAATATCACAGGCTGGGAGGTGTAGCACTCATTGCCAAGGTAACGGTAAAGTTACCAGTTGCTCTCTTACCTGTGCATTAGGAGTCCTGTTGGCGGTGTTTCCTTCTCTGATCATAAAAGGATTCACAGAATTGCCCGAGTTCTGTAACGTCTAGGGGAGGCCAGGACTGGGGTACAGCTCAGTAATAGAGCACTTGCTTAGCAGGCATGAGGCCCCAGCATTATTTAAAAAAAAAAAAAAAAAAAAAAGCCTAGGAGTGGTATTTCAATCTTGGAGTAAACAGAGGTGGTTTGGTTGTTGATGATGGCAATTGTCATTGTTATTATTTTGCCTGTGTCGTAACAGCTAAGAAGAACAGTGTGCGTATGGTGTGCCAGCACCTTCTGGCTATCTCAGCCTCTACCATCTTCATATAGCCAGTGGTAGGTGACACTCTCTCCCCCACAGCCCCTAAGACTCAGCTCTCCTGCTTTTTTAGGAGTCAGATCCTCCACTTTATTGTCAATAGAGAAGAGCAAAAATTTGCTACCTGGCAGCTAAGTTTACAAGATCTCTAAGGGACCCTCGAGGACAGAAGTCACATAATGGTTATCCACAGGCTCAATCTGCTCACAGTTTATGTCAGTGCACCTGTCAGCATTTCAAAGTTAATTTAAATGCATTGTCAATAATAATTAAGAGAATTCTTATTTTAAAACTATGGCTTGCCAACTTCTTTTGATCATTCAAAGTCTCTGGCAAAAATAGTCCTATTTTCCTAGCTGACAATTCCTGGAGCCGATGGTAGATGCCACTTTGGGGGGAACCATACTCTCTATCCAGCACCACCACTTTGGCTTGTCTGACTCCTGGTGTTTCCATCACCTGCCTGGCCCCTACAAGCATTTAGTGTGTGATCCTTACTCTACACTCATCCACTAACTTCATGACAGGATTAAATGAGTCCTACACGGAAATGGGAATTACTCATAGTAAGGTAATGGCAGAACCAGGACCAGAGTCCCCTGAATTCTCTAGAAGAGTGAAGCCTTGTGCTGCGTTTGATTTGAATCTGCTGGTGGCACTTTTAGTTTTGAACAGGCTACAAGCAAAAAGCTTCTCCCAGGCTCAGGTGCTTTTGCTTCAGAACTCATGTGATTGTTGTAATGATAGATTAACAGGCTGATGAGCTCATGCACAACTCAAGTGAAAAGAAACTTTTCTACATCATTCGATAGCCGGGGAATTGTTTCTATATTCCTTGCAGTAAGTGAAAACTATAACGTTTTAAGGAATTCTGTGGCATCATGTGCTTCATGGTAAAAAATTTCATTCCTGGGAGAATGTTATGAATAGTTGAATAGTTCTGGGGGCTCCATATTCCTTCTTAGTAAAAATGATAGAAGGCAAAACCCATCTGAACTTAAATGTGATCTTTCTTCCCCTTTTAATTTGTAGTCTTTTATTGTGTTCCTGAGGTCACGTGTTCACAGAATTAGTAATATTCTCTACAATGTTCACTTCTTTATCTTACATAGAATAATAATCAGTACCAAAGTTTGGCAGTTTAAAAAATGGTGAAAACAGAGATCTTTCTTTTCAAGACCTGTCATCAAAACCCAGTGCGATCCACTGGGTTGTTGCTGTTGTCGTTGTTTTTAGATATGCATGACAATAGACAGTATTTGGACATACTATACGTACGTGGAATATAACTTACTTTAATTAAGATCCCATTCTGTGGTTGTACATGATGTGGAGTTTCACTCCTCATGTATTTATATATGAACATAGGAAAGTTATGTCTGATTCATTCTACTGTCTTTCCTACTCCCATCCTCCCTCCCTAGAGATCCACTGTTTGTTTGTTCCAACTTTAAACACTCATCATATTCAAGATGATAATTATATTTCCCAACCTTTTTTCACTTCTGAGTCATTGAGTATTGAAAACAAGAGCCATAGACTTGCTCTTTTCAGATCAGAGTCTTAAGGTCCAGCCCCAGGACAGCGTGGAGGTGGAATGAATTCTTCATCACTGTGAACTATCCACACTGTGAGAGTCAGCCAACTTTCATTCCATTTCTTAAGGAGTTTGTTTTAAACCAAGTATAAGAATAGGATCTGTTTTCCCTGATCATAATTCAGAGACTCAACCTTAACTCAGTTTTTTCCAAACTTCTGGACTTTAGGGTATCACTTTATATTTGTCCCTGTATGCACACCAGCCTGTGCACCATTACTTAACATTTTAACCCATTTCTCTGATTTAAACTTACTTAAAAGGCAACTCTGGGCTTAAATAATTATCATATGCCATAAAAGTCACTCAAAACCAATGTAAATCAGCATTATTAATTTCTAGCTGCAAATGGGTGGCTGATAGCTCCCTGAGACTCTCCCTCTCATGTTAAAAGGAGGAAATGGGTTAGAGAAAGATCAGACCTCTACTTCATCTCTTTACTATGGATGAAATGAAAGAGAATCAAAATGGCAATAGCTTTCTTGGTATGTGATTCAGTGTTATGTAACCATGTAACCCTTAAATTTGGGAAACACAACCTTTCCTCTGTATTCTTTTAAAAAGTCCCAGTTCTTCATTTCGAAGATGAGGTTGAGAAATGCAGAGTGACTTGCTCAAAGTGACAGGAAGAGCAGAGATGGAGCCTGAATTCAAATACTGGTCTGGGTGACTTCAGCAGCACCAGGTGCCTGTCATGCTGATCCTTTTATGAGGAATGAAGTGAACGTATCAGCAGTAAATTTAAGCTCCAGTAAGATCCTGATCATTTAAACAAACAAAAGTAGCATCTGTTCATGTAGGAGAGCTGTCTTTGGCGTAAGCAGTTTTTCACCCACAAAGTCTGATCTGATTGGGCTTCAGCTATGTGACTTGAGCAAAGTGAGTGGCCAGATGTGAGTTTTCAGAGAAGGGGAAGGTGATGCAGGGTGTAAGCACACAGGGCCCCTGGTGGCCCTCTCGGCCAGCAACACCATACACCCGTGCCTTCTGCTTCATTATGCCCGGGGCGCCAGCCAGCTGACACCTATTCACAAGACTTCTTGGTTGACTTTTTTTGGGGGGGTGGGAGGCGGGTTACCAGGGATTGAACTCAGGGCACAACCACTGAGCAGCATCCCCAGCCCTATTTTGTAGTTTATTTAGAGACGGGGTCTCACTCTGTTGCTTAGGACCTCGCTTTTGCTGAGACAGGTTTTGAACTTGCAATCCTCCTGCCTCAGCTTCCTGAGCCACTGAGATTACAGTTGTGTGCCACCGTGCCCAGCTTGGTTGACTCTTAAAGTGTCAGAGATTTAGTAAGCAAGCTGTAAACTGGCTCAGCACTAGAGAATAGGGGACCTTAATGGGAAAAGAATCATTCAAGGACAGTGCAAGCTCACTTTTCTCTTCTCCTTTCTCTTCTCTCTTTGCTTTTTATTTTCTTCTGTTTTCTACTAAATGAGCCAGTTTTTCACCTGAGATGTATTCCCCACTATCTCAGTTCCTTTTCAATTGCTATAACAAAGCACGTGAGATTCAGTAGTTTATAAAGGAAAGAAGTTTATTTAGCTCTCAGTCTGGAAGATGGAAAGCCCAAGGGCATGGCAGCAGCATTGGTGAGGGTGTCATTACATGACAGAGGCAAAAGGACGAGGTGCCACATGCAGAGAGATGAACACAAGGGGCGGCCTCACTTGGTAAGAGCCTATTCTAACTGGTTCAGTTCCAAGAGAAAGGCAGCAATCCATCTTAACAACCTCCTAAAGGGCCCACCTCCTATCCCACCACAATAGCAACGCATTTCAACATGAGTTCTGGGGTGGGAGGACCATTTTCCAACCATGGCGTCACCTGTAGTGTAGACATTTTTTAAAAGTCTGTCAATTCTCCCAGGAAGCACCATGTGGAACTCTCAGATTCTCATTTCTTACCTGTTGCAAGAAATGAGAACATTTAGAATTAGAATCTAAATGTTTCTTAAGAATACGAAATTCTTTAATATGAAATCTCTGGGCCTCACCCCAGAGATCCTGATTTAATAGGTGGGGTGGAGCCAGAGGCATTTATGATGTGTCCAGCTGACTCTAGTGAGCAGCCAGGATTGTAAGCAATAGCACACAAGTGACAGGGGCAGGCAGTGGGTCCAGGCTAGAATCTGCAGTTCAGTTCTGCCAGCATTGTGGGGGCAGCCATGGGTCCCCCCTGAACTTCCATCGGCAGTTTCCATGCAAAAACAGCAGAAGCAGAGACAGAGTTTTCCTGGACCTAAAAGGACAAGGTGGATATTACTAGTTTTATCAGAAGTGGCTATAGGCAAGTAGACACCCCAAGAGTGACCAACTGTTTAAGAATCAAGCTGCTAGCCGGGCGTGGTGGCGCACGCCTGTAATCCCAGTACCTGGGAGGCTGAGGCAGGAGGATCGCGAGTTCAAAGCCAGCCTCAGCAACTTAGC
>JAJEJO010002589.1:1010343-1037196 GCA_020662805.1 Glaucomys volans
GGAACTGGAGATCCCCAACAGGGCTGCCAGGTATGATTGTTCACGTTGCCTACTGCAAAATACTCTTAAGGGCTCCATCACATCCTTTTCTATGTGAATGGAGTCCTTAGAGTAGTGCAGTGCACACCACTCTTGCCATGCATGCTTGGGCAAAAATATCCGATTAGTTCTTTAGAACAAATAGCTTAAAATCAACAAGAAGCCTCCATTACAATCAGAGCCCCACAGCTAGGTTAAACTTGCTACAGTATAGCAAGTTGCAGGAGCCACTTTTAACTCTAATGAATGTCTTCCAGGAACCAATAACCAGGTTGTATTCCCAGGGAATGGACATATTAGTCCTTATTTTCTGCAGTTACGTGGGTAAAAATGTCACAAGCTGAAAGTTAAGGGAGGGCTGTAGGCATGTTGTGTCTGACCTTTACTTATCAAAGCTATTTGGTTTGACTTTCATTTGCATTTGTAACCAACAATTCCTACATTTTCATCCTCTCTTGATAAGTCAGACGACCTAGCCATATCGGTCCACATTTCCAGGAGATAACTAGAGTTGAATTCAGCTGTCTCCTTTCCTTGGAGCATCTGCTTCCTGTGAGCTTGATCAATGCCATCTTATATCCTGTCCTGGCCCTGTGCTTTATAGGTCCTTACACTGGCCATGTCTTTCCATGGTGCAAGTAATCTTTAGGCCAAGGGGAGTCACCCACTCCCTGGACCTCCTCCCTGCTCCAGGCTGTGCTTCAGATACCAGGACTCAGAATTCTCTGCCTGAAAAACCCAACTCATTTCCAGGACTTGCATGGGCCTCTTCCCTGTATCTGTCTTCTCACTAGACAGTGTACCAAGGGGGAGTGGTTTGCATTGCGAGAAGGCTGTGTGTGGATAGAGCTTTGAAGTACGGACCTAGGTGTTCGCTGTGAGGGACAAGGTCCCTGGAGGTGCAGGACAGAGCCGGGAGCAGCAAGGGAAGTAGGTAACAGGCTGGAGAATCTTGCTCTGTATCACCAGGTCCCCATGTGGGTCTCCTGGGAGTCCAAGAACCATATGAACTTGGCCTTCTAAGTCAGGATGAAGTGTTTTTTCTAACTTAGAAGGGCAGAATATAGTTTAATAACTTTGAATGTGATTTCCAACTTTTAAATATTGGGGCATACTTTATCTGGGCCTCTCTGTGTACTTGTTCCAAGCCCCCCACATGTTGCAACTAGCGCACCTTTGCTGGACACAAGAATGTCATTTCTCCATCTGTTTCTGGTCATTGTTAGCACTACCCAGCATTAACAGTGGTAACATGTAGAAGCTCGAGTTACAGAATCCTTATTAAGGTAGCTACTCATCTGTTCTAGAAGGAAATGCATATTAATAAAATCAGAGCCCTTGGAAAAATAATATTTAACCCCTAGACACATGGTCTTGGACAAGTGATCTATGAAGTGGGACTTTAATCCCTACCATAGATTTGTGTTGAGAATAAAACTGGGAAATGCCTTACACAAAAAGAATTGGAAGCAGGGACTTGAACAGATACTTGTACGCTACTGTTCACTGAAGCTCTGCTCCCAAAAGGTAGGCAAAAACCAATGTCAGGTGGCTAGATGACGAGTAGTCATACAGTGCACTGTTATTCAGCCATAGAAGGGAATGAGATTTCAATACATGCTACAACATGGTTGAACTTTGAAACAGTATGCTAAGTAATCAGACAGGAACGAGTCAAATATTGTATTATTCTACTTGTATGAGGTTCCTGGACCAGTCAGATTCATGGAGATGGGAAGTAGGATAGATGTAATCAGGGGCTGGGGGATGGGAATTATTGTTTAATGGGTGTAGACATAAGCTTGGGATGATGGAAACCTTCCAGAAACGAGTGGTGAGATGGGAATGGTTGTACAACAGTGTGAATGCATTTAATGTTACTGAATGATAAACATAAGAATGGTTACCATGGTAAATTTCGTTAAATATAATTTACTATTAAAAAAAAAAAAAGTGTCTCAAGCATGATAGTAGCTTGCCTATCATGCACCAGGCCCTGGGTTCCTCGCCAGCACCACAATAAAACAAAACAAAACACCTCTTATAAAACCTGGCCACAGACAATACAAAAAAAAAAAAATTACGAAGATGTACTGTGTGCAGGGTGCACACCTGTCGTCCTAACTGCTTGGGAGCTTGAGGCAAAATATCTAAAGATCTCTTGAACCTAGGAATCAGAGACCACCCTGATCACACCCATCTCAACAACAATAACAAAAAAGATGCTACTGTTCATAGAGTTGAGAAATGAGTTTGTACTTTGAACCAAAATGGGTCAAGGAAGAATCTGCCAAGGAGCTGGCATTTGGGGTGGACTTTGTAGGGTGAGATTAGGCAAGGAAGGAGGCAGCCCCAGGAGGATTATGTGTGAACACACCTCAAGGTGTGGGTGTTGTCATGGAGACCTGCTGCTGCTGCTGTGCTCTGTGGGTTTCTGTTGGGTACTAGAGGTGGGGCCAGGTTTCAGGGCAAGCTAAGCTGTTTGGTTGCCAGGCAGAGCGAAGCCCTGGAGGTGTGTGGGCAGGGCGGTTGGCGAGAGCAGTGTTTGCAGGCATTGTATAAGATGGATTAAGGTGACCAGAGGCTAAATGCCAGCCAAGTCACTGCTGCAGGAGCCTAGGCTAAATGAAGATGGTGGCCGCTATGCACAAGAGAGCAAAGGATAGAGACTAACGTTAAAGGAGACTTGATGGATTTTAGATACGGGGAGATGGAAAGGAGGTACTGAAACGTCTAGAAGCAGAATAGCTAAACTCAGGAGCTAGGTCCCCTGTATCGTTACCGGTGCTGTTAGAGCTGTTGTTTAAGACCTTGTGTGACCTTGGATAAATTATATAATCCCCTGTCCTCAATTTCCTCTTCTGTGAAAAAGGATCAGCGATGTGACAATACCTCCCTCACCAGGTTGTCGTGAAGGTTCAATGAGTTAATATTTGTGAAGTACTTTAAATAGTGTTCAGCGCAGGATATGTGCTTGCTATTTTTATCTGTTAAATCTGGGGTGTTGGTATATTGACATTGGTTGTGTATGTGTGTGTGTGTGTGTTTTTTTTTTTTTTTTTGCATTTGATTTTTTTTAAGCATGACATGAAGATAAGTTACTTTCAGAAAAGGTACTGCCAAAGAGTGCTTCTCAGACTGCAGCATGCACGTGAAATGCTTGACAGTCTCATTCAAATGCAGGTTCTTGGCCCAACAGGTCTCAGGTGGGCCCGCAGTTTTATATCTCTAACAGGTTTCCAGGTGGTTTGATGCTGCCAGGCCATTGGCCACACATTGTTATTGATGAATGAAGGTCCCTGTGTTTCAGGACTGGGTGCTGTTCTTATTATCTTATGCCACATAACAAATCATCCATACATAGTGGCTTAAAACAAAAAATAGTTACAGTCAGTCCTTCCTACCCATGAGTCCCACATCCACATATTCAACCAACCTCAGGTTGAAGATATTGAGGGGGAAATTGCACCTGTAGTGAACATGTGCAGATTTTTTTTTCTTGTCATTACTCCTTAGAGAATACAGTACAAAAACTATTTACATAACATTTACATAGTGTTAGGTATTATATTAGTTTTTATTAGAGATGATGTAAAGTATGTGGGAGAGCCAGGCACAATGGTGCACACCTATAATCCCAGCAGCTCTGGAGGCTGAGGCAGAAGGATTGCAAGTTAGAGGCCAGCCTTGGCAACTTAGCCAGACCCCGTCTTAAATAAAATAAAAGATCTGGGATGTAGCTCTGAAATAGAACTCCCTGGATTCAATCCCCGGTACTGAAATAAATAAATAAAGTGTACCTTGGGGATATGGCTCAGTTGGTAGAGTGCTTGCCTATCAAGCACACGGCCCTGGGTTCAATCCCCAGCACCGCAAAAAAAAAAAAAAAAAAAAAAGAGTAACAAAGGAAGGTGGGAAGCTGTTTTGAAAAAATATGCCATTTTTATATAAAGGGCTTGAGCATTTGTAGATTTTGGTATCTTCTGGGAGTCCTGGAGGCATTGCCCCATGGATTCTGAGGGATGACTGTATAGATTATTGTCTTTGCTGTTACTATGATGTCTTATATTTCCACATGCAGTTCTTGCTCAGATCTCTCCTGAGGTGGTGGTCAGACTGTAGCTAGGGACCCCCTTGAACACTCCCTTGTTCTCACGTCTGGTAGTTGGTGCTGGCCATTCCCTGGGACCTCACCTGGGGCTGTCAGCTAGAACATCTAACCATTATACCCATGGCTTCTCCATGTGGCACGGAGCCCTTCACAGCTCAGCAGCTGGGTTCCCAAAGCAAGTGTCCCTATAGAGAGCCATGCAGAAGCTGTACAGCTTTGCCTAGCCTGGCCTCCACAGCCTCACGGCCTCACCTCTGTTACCTTCTATTTGAGAGAAGCGGGTCACCAAGACTACTCACATGCAAGGGAAGGCAATTAGGCTCCATGTGATAAAAGGAGACGAGTCAAAGAACTTGCAGGTGTGTCTTGGAGCCACCACCAGGGCTGTGTTGAGGAACCCTGACAGGAACAGAGGGCTGAGCGGGTCTGCCTAGGAGAGTCCACGTGTTGTTTCAGGGGTCTGAGCTGTTGTGGAGGACCAGGTGGGGCTCTTCAACAGGAGGGGTGGGGCGTGAATATCTGGGTCTCTACCTCCCCCACTAGACTTGAAGCTCCATGAAGCAGGACTTGGTCTGTCTCTGCAATAGTCCCTGGCCCAGCACCATGCTTGGCACAAAAGGAGACCCAGTAAAGAACTGCTGGATGAGTGAATGAATGAGAAAAGAGATAGGACAAGAGCGCTGGGGTCTGAGAGAATGCTAGAATTTGGGATGTCTGCCCAAAACTGACCTCCCTGGAAAAGGGACTCCTGCATTTTCTCAGGGGTCTGGCTGGTCCAGCAGCTTTCTGCCCTGTCAGGACCTGTGACTATGAGAGGCCTAGATCTTCCACGAAACCTCTCCACTTACACTGAATGGAAAGTGAAACTGGGATTTCAGGAGAAAATAAAAATTGACAGTGGTGAGCCTGACTATAATGAGATCTTGTTTTGAAGTGGCTCTTTCCATTTCCTGTTTATAGCCTTAACTGAGAGCAGAACTGACCAGAGCTCTCAGGGGCAGGTTTTCCCTGGGGATTTGGAGATAGATCAGCAACAGGAAACAGGATTCTCCCAAGACAGAAGCCCTTGTCTTCTGGCAGGTTCCATCAATCGCCCTCCATGGAGATCACTTTAGGCCCCCACTTCCCACCATCCTTGCCCAGCTTCCAGCCCCCCAAATTGCTGGGGACTCCACATGATGCTTGTGTAAAGGAATTCGGGAGGGAGACCTGGAGGAGCCCCAGTGTGATTGTCAGGGCTGACTGTGGGTTTTGCTTTATGACAACCAGTGAGTCTGTCGGTTAGATATGGGGACAGACTGTCTTGCCAGGGACTTCCTAGGATATCTATCTATCAGAATGTCTACCTCGGATTTCTTCCAGGGACAGAGCATGTGATCCCCTGATTTTCAGAGTGACCCAGTTCATGTCCTGGCTCTGAAACTGTGGAGTTTGACACAGGCAGAAGGATGTGGGGTGCTGGAGCTGAGACAGCATTGACGGGAAAGCAGCCGAGCAACAGGACTATGAAGTGCAAGGACTTCTGATCTGACAGCTCTTCCCTGCACACCCATAGTTACTCGGGTGCACACGTACACATGCACATGTGTATACACATACATACACACACACACACACATGCATGCACACACACCTCCCAGAAAGGACACTCTGGAGTAGGGATGCTTCAGCTGGCACCTAACAGAGGAGGCATGCAGGCAGCCTCAGAGTGCTCCAGGTTGAAGGAACCGTAATGGAATGGGCCCTGCCTCTCCACACCCGGGAGTGTGGGCCAGAGGTCGGTCTGTGGCTCTCTCTGCCCCATTCTCTGGCCTCTGGGACTGTGAGCCTCCCCTACCTGAAACCACCCCCACCTGCCCCTGCCTAACCTTCCAGCACTTTGGCATTCTGTCTCGCTCCTAAACATCATTCACAAGGGGTAGCGGGTACCATCTTAGTTCATATACTCATGGCAAGAGCTACTACTTCACTTTCTTTACAATGAGACTCTGACCCCAGTGCTGCCGGTCTGGCAGGAAATTCAGTCTCAGTTCTTCACGGGGCTCTCTCCAGCCTTAGGTTGTGCAAAGGTGCCATGCTTATCTTGGGGAAGGCCTACCATCACTGGTCCTTGGTCATTCTTGTTGGGATGTATCATCCTGGCCATCACAGCCCTTCAGGGCTGGGGTCTGGGTGACTTCTGAGCCAAGTGTGAGGACAGAAGCCTTGGCAGAGGCTGGGAGCCCCTGGCACTGGCGCCTGCCTGCCCTACATACCTCTTCCCCCAGGGCAGCACAGAGCCTCCTCTGGGAGCACACCCAAGCAGGCCAAGTTAAGTTTTGAATTATGGCTTTTGCAAAAGATCTGAAGGCCCACTGACCAAAAGCAAATTGTGTCACACTCTCTCTTCCTTATAGGCAAGGGCTCACAAATCCCACCCACTGCTAGAAATAGAGAGGAGGGAAAAATAAAGGAAGCACCACACAGATGTTTCCTAGACCTTGCCTCTAGGGTCTGTCTGTTCTCAGGGGTGCAATCCAGTCATCCGGGGAACTTGAGCTCCCTGAGAACCAAGTCCCTCTCTGAGGTGAAGGATCAGACTTGGCTTTCTTCTAAAATTTCTAATTTATCTCAGAATAGTAGTTTTGTAAAGTACAATGAAAATGAATTATTAGAAAAAAATGAAACAGAAAAGAATACCGTTATCCATTTTGTTTTTATTTTAGCTTCCAAAATTTGCTATGCAAATTTCTGAACATATTTTTCTCCATTTCTCTACTAACCTCGTCACAGACCAGTAACCAATGATGGAGGGACACAAATTGGTGTCCCACACACTTTGAGGAGCATTGCCCCAGAGCAGTCAGGAGGAAAGACAGGGTCTCATCACTTCTGGAAGTGTGGGGCTTAATGAAGCATAGACTCTTCAAGGGGTGAAAGTAGAGGCCGGAAGCAGAGACAGTCATTTCCCTGTGAGCTGAGAAACTAGAATTCAGCCCTCTCTTATAGCTGCCTGCAGTGCAGAGAGGCAGTACTCGGGAGGGGTCCAGAGCCCTCTTTGAGCAGGATGTCTTGTGACACAGCCCAGCTCTGCCGCTTGCTGCCTTGTCTGAGGATGAGTTAACAGCTCTGAGCCTCAGTTTACTCATTTTCATAGGGTCTTTGCAAAGACTGACTGACTTAACAAGGATCTGATCACATTGAGTTTGTGAGTACATCCTAGTGAGTACATCCTAATATTACAATTTTCTTAGAAGGAAAGATTCAGGAGGGTGGGGATTTTTACTCTCTGATGTTTCCCAAATGTATAGAACCATGCCTGGCCCAAAGTAGGTGCTCAGTAAAAATCTCCTTATCTATGCTGAGCTTCAGACATTCATCTTTATCCTGTTCTTAACCGTTCTTTAACAGAGGAGGGTAAGTCTGTTTGCTCTCTGGGCTAATGTCCTAGTTAATGTTCATAGTATATTTCCCAAAGCTTAGGTCATTTTGGAGGTTTTTGTCTTCAAAACCCCACACATTCCAGAAAGACTTGAATTGAGCCAGACATGGTGATGCACAGCTATAATCCTGGCTACTTGGGAGACTAAGGCAGGAGGATCGTGAGTTCAAAGCCAGCCTCAGCAACTTAGCAAGTCCCTAAGCAACTCAGTGAGACCCTGTCTCTAAATAAAATTCAAAATAGGGCTGGGGATGTGGCTCAGTGTCAATCCCTGGTTCCAAAAAAAAAAAAAAGAAACTTAGTGAGACCCTATCTCAAAATTTTAAAAGGGGTGGGGATGTGGTTCAGTGATAGAGTGCCTGTGGGTTCAATCCCCAGTACTCAAATTGCCTCAGGTCTGAACTTTCTTGTGCAGGGTATTTTAAGACCAGGCTCAAGGACAGACTTTTATAGAGTATTAAAACAGATCTCCTTGGGCTGGGATTTTTCAACCCGCGCTTCTAGGCATATGACTCACTGCATGCCTGCTGCCCCAACAGGGCCATGTCCCCTGCCTTGAGAATGTTGTTCTTCCAAGATGTTCTTTACAACGCCAGCCTGTTGAGAGATCACTCGTTCTCCTGAGCTGACTTCAATGCTGCCTACTCCCTGAAGCCATTTTTGACCCTCAGTCAGCACTAATGTCTCTCTTTCACATCTAGTAAGTCTTTTCTACTGCCTCTTTGGATGTGGACAGCACAGGTTCATTGCATGGAATTTGGGTTTGGGCTCCCACCTGCAAGTAGAGGAGCAGCAGGCTCCACCATGAGTAGTCAAGTGTAGGCGTAAATGAAAAAAAGAGGAAAGCCCATGCCAGCCTCCCCCATTCCCCTTTCCTCTTAGTACTCCTTAGCCTTGGGCAGTTTGGGGCAGCCTGCTGACAGAGGAGGAACAGTGGCTTCAATCTGAAGGGCTGTGCCAGCGTAGCTTGAGGATTACTCAGCTTGGAACAAGCAGAAGGATGGAGGAGCCTGGCTGGTGGATGAGCATGGGAGATAGCCTGGTGCAGGGGTCGGTGCTTCAGGGCTGGCACCTCTGGCTCTGCTGCTGGCTGACCAGATGACCCTTAGCATGCTTTGCACTTCTCAAAGCCTCTGTCTCCTCATCTGTGTAGTGTGGACAATGTGGGCACCTTCCCTACCCACCTGCCTCTAGGCCTATAGCAGAAGGGAAGCAGAGTGGGGCTTATGACCCACCACTGTCTATACTGAGTACAGCAAAGATAACAGCCTGCAAATTCTGGCATTGTGTTGTGGGAACAAAAGGTTCACAGACATTACATCACCCTTGGGTACCATGTGGTTTGCTCTCTCATGTATTTGAAGCAAAATTGTGAGCATTAAACAACATGTCTGGGGCTGGGGTTGTAGCTCAGTGGTGGAGCACTTGCCTAGCATGTGTGAGGCACTGGATTTGATTCTCAGCACCACATATAACTAAATAAAATTTAAAAAATCTATTGACAACTAAAAAAGTATTACAACCAAAAAGATTTGTTTAAAAAATGTCCAAGGGGCTTAGCATACCATTCTCTAACAAGAGCTTAATAAAATTAGCGAAAACTCAATAAATTCTCAGTTGAAACGAATGCTACATGCCCTGCTGTGACCTAGTAGAATCCAGGGTTTTTTTTGTTTAAATTCCACTTCCCTTTTATGCCACCTTGAATTCATTGCAGTGATTAACTGTCTCACCCACAAAACCAAAGGTGCAGGAATAGTTGATGCAGAAGAGATCTTAGTATTTATTTGTTCATCCTGCCAAGATTTACTAGATCCCTGCTTTGTGGGAGGCTCTGAGTATCAATCAGCTTTGTCTCTGGGTTGTGCTGCTATGAGCATCATTGAGGAAGTAGAAAATAACCGGAAATGATAATACAGTCTGCCTCAGACCATCACGAGAGCTGTCTCACAGTGACTCTATGAAGTAGGTATTGTTATTCCCACGTTAAACAATGGAAAATTGAGGACTTGTATGGCCAACTTGCTCAAGATAGAGCCAATAATTAGGCCGACTGCCTGGCTTGAAGCTGGGTGGGGTGTATAAGCAGCATGGGGCTGGGTGGCAACTTCTTGCAGACTGATTTTCATGTAGATGTTGTCATTCAGTGAGCACCTGTTGTGTGCCTGGTGCCATGCTAGGCATTGGAAATATGATGGTGTGCAAGGCAGGCACTGCTGCCCCTAGCCTCCTGGAATTTGAGTTAAATGAGAAGCAGGTAAGGCAGGAGTGGGATGTGCCTTCTGTGAGAGAGGTGCAGGGCACAGCCACAGTCCATGTGGGAGTGTCCAGCCAGACTCAGGGCACAAGACATGGACACATCTTGATAATAGCAGAAAGACTGAGAGTTGAAGGACAGTGGTGCATGGCTCTTGGAAAGGCCCTTCCTTGTGGGGCAAGTGCCAAGGACAGTCCCCAAGTCAGAATTCCTAAAGGGCACTCACAGAGGTCAGTCAGATGGACACGTCCCCAGCCTGTAGCTCACAGGACTTGCTGAACCCGTGGTTGTGTGGCAGGATCCTTCCATGTGCTTCCTACTATCTTCTCTGATCCAAAACCCTTATCAGGCCTCTCCTGGGGGTGTCCCACAGAGAAACAGAGACCCAGAGACTTATCATCAACCTGAGAGAGAAAGAGAAACCCAGATATGATTCGATTTTGAATCAGCCCCATGATGCAGCATTGCTTAGACCAGCAAAGCACACCACCCTTACTTCCCAAAACGGTTTCCATTTTAATGGCATGGTACTAAAAAGAAGAAGAAAGAAATCCCCTGCAGTGGTCTGGAAAGGGGACAATAACCATAAGAAAAACCATCTTTTCATCATGACTGCTTCCGCACCAGAGCCCAGGCCAGCCTGAGGCCTGTCCACAGCACAGCCATGGTGGAGGAAACAGCTGCTTCTCAAACACAGGCGGCTTCTCAGCAAAGTGGAGCCCCAGCAAAAAGCAGCTGCAGCCGCAGACTGTCCCTCCCGGATACAGAGGGCATCTAAAATAAGAGCACGTGTGCCCCATGGCAGAGTCTCTGGCCAATATTGGCTCTCTCTGAGGAAGTGTCTTTGAAAGAGGGGAGGCTGCTTTCCACCTTGTTAAGGTCACACAAATCTTTCAATATTTCACAAGAAATGTTTAAAAAAGCAAATACATGTGTAAGTGTACACACACACACACACACACATACACATACATCTATGTGTGAATTAGGGTTTCAAAAAAAAAACCACCAATAGGATAGCTATAGATATGCAGGAAGAGATTTATTATGAGGCATTGGCTCACTTGACTATGGAAGTTGAGAAGTCCCATGGTCTACTGTCCACAAGCTAGAGGCCGAGGAAAGCAGCAAAATGATGTAAAGAACCAGCATTTAGCCTTGCAAGCACAAGGCCCTGGGTTCAAGCCCCAGCACCACAAAAAAAAAGAAAAAAAAAAAAGAACCAACATTTATTGAGTGCTTACTGTATTGCTAAGTGCTAGATTAAGTACTTTATACATATGATCTCATTCAAGCTTCAAATCAACCTGTGAAGTGGCTACTACTCTTATTTCTGTTTTCAGATGAAGAGTTTAAGGCCCAAAGAGGTTAAGTAACTTGCCCAAGGCTATATAGGTAGTAAACAGCTGATCCAGTTCAGCTCCTATGGTCACTGTTCATACTGTAGTTCATGCGAAACCCAAGAACCTGGGGCCAGAGCTGCAGGTTTAGCCAAAACACTGTGCCAGTGGTTCTCATACATCATAATGTGTCAGAGTCACCTGGAGGACTTGTTAAAATCCTAGGCCCTCAGAATCGAGATTGTGATTGTGCAGGTCTGATGTGGAGCTGAGAATTTGCATTTCTAAAAGTTCCCAGGTGAGGCTAATGCTGCTGGTCTGAGAGCCACACATTGAGAAGCACTGCACCGTACTGACTCACAGCAACCATAGTGCAGTGCTGCCCTCCTAGGCTGCACTGGGAAACAGGAGGCAGTCGAACAGCCAGGCAGACCCTTCTTGGTACAGAGACCACAATCAACCTGCTGAAGAATCTCCCACCTCTCTCCTTTATATCCCAGGTGCCCTTCTTTTCTTCGATACTTGTAGCCCTTTCCTTGATCGTCTAGGCTCTTATTGCTTTCTGTTCATGTGGACTTCAATGATTTGTCACACATGCTGGTGCTCTTGCAGAATTAGGCAACCCATGTGCCACCATCTCGGTTCCAAGCTTCGCATGCTTCCTGAGCTGACGCAGACCTCCCCAATGTGAGGGAGGTGCAAAATGATCATGTACTTCCTGGTGCTTATCTGGGCTCCTCAGAGGCCCAATTATACCAGTAGTAATTTGTTCCCTGTGTTAGTCAGGAGTCTTTGGGTTACAAGTGACAAAACTCAATTTGAGCTGGTCTGGAAAAATTGGGTACTTGACTCACATAGCCTGATCACAGGAAGGGCGAGGGCGCAGCTGGGCTGCAGGCATGACTAACCAGGGATTCCAATGCCCTGGGACTCTGCTCTCCTCCTCTTGCCTCTTTCAGATAGTCAGCATCATCTTTTCAGGCAGGCCTTCCCCACCAGCTGGAGACATGGCTGCCTTCAATTCCCAAACTCTCCAAATAAGGACAAGGAATTTAGGCACAGGTGCATGCCTGTAATTCCAGCAACTCAGGAGGCTGAGCCAGGAGGATCACAAGTTCAAGGATAGTCTCAGTAACTTAGGGAGGCCCTAAGAAACTTAAGTCCCTGTTTTGAAATAAAAAATAAAAAGGGCTGCTGGTGTAGCACCCTGGGTTTAATCCCCAGAACAAAAAGAGAAAAAAAAAATCGTAAGGACAAGAAGACAGGACACAGTTTCTGGATTCTGCAGAAGGGCGGTGCGAGGCCCAACTTGGATAATTGTCTCTCCTGGACCACAGCCCTTAGCCATTTCAGATGCCCAACCCAGAACGGGGTAGTAAAGGGTTTACAGATGTTAGCTCTCCCTCAAAACAATGTTGGAATGAGGAAAGAAGCATCTTCCAGAACACGGAGGAGGAGATGCTGGGTAAAAAGCAAAGTCCCCAGAGGAGAGTGGGTGAGTGAATGGTGGACGCATGTCTTGTCAGTGGCAAGTACTGAGTTGGCCGCTAGACGGGGAAGAGAGGGCGGAGGAGGAAAGCCCCTGAGCCCCCAGAGCTCACGGTCCAGAGCAGACTGACACATGCCATAGAAGTCAGTGGAACTTGGCAGGAATTTCTGTGGATCGCGGCAAGAGTGGTCTAACATTTTGAGAAAACCCTGGGTTCTCGTGCACTCTTTTCTTCACCCAGCTTCTGAGCAACCACCATGTGTTAAATAACACATCTGCAGTCAAACCTGGTGGGATAGACTGCCTAAAAATGGCATCGAAGCTTGCCCCAAGTTGATCAGTTGCTCCCAGAGATGTATATGCAGTTCCCTGGGAAGGAGCATCTACGTCGTCCGGAGTTACTGCCCTTGCCTTCTTAATGCTGCCCTGAGCACTCTGTTCCACCACCAGTTCTGTCTCCACAGCTCAAGGCTTCTCTTCATCCTTGCCGGGGAATCTCGTTGAGAATTATTACTCTCCCCTGTGGCCCTGTATCTTCCCACTCTGGATCCTTCAGCAGAGATTATTTTTCCTTTTTATCATCTTCTTTGATTTCCTTGGAATTCTCCCTGAGATTTCTTGGCCGTTTTAATGTGTGGCTTCCAGAACTTTTTAAGGAAGTGGTGCAATCAGTGCAGAACCCCCCAGGTCATTTGGCAGTGTCTGTGTGGACACACTTGACGGCATTCCTCTGACAAAGTAGTGAGCTGGTAGATGGTGACACTGAGAGAGGACAGCAGGCAGATGTCCCTGGGCTCCTTGTTTTCTTTCTCCACATCCCTCTCTGCTCTGGTCCTCCTTTTCTCAAGAGTTGAGCTGTGAGGGTGGAGGAAGGACCCCGCCCTGTCCTCAAGCCCCCTCTGTGTCAGAGTCTGAGGAGCAGTGTGGCTTCAGGTAATGATGTGTGGTCACGTAGGGTCCAGTCCCCTGTCTCTTATTCTACTGGAAATGCCACTGACCCCTGCCTCTACCTTTGCAGAAAACGTAGTAAACTGGGCTCAAAGTCGTCTAGTGTTATCTTTGTACTTTCCATGTTGGCAATACCTTTCTCTGTGCCCGTCCTCCCAGGAGCCTCTTTGGACCATTGTCTTGTTGTCTTTGTTCCCTCGATGCCTCGCACAGTGGTTGGAACACAACCACCACTCAGCAGATGAACAATCCCCTTAACAGAGCTAACCAGTAACAGGGGAGGTAGGAACACTTATTTTGCAGTTTTCCATCACATTGTTGGGTTTGGTGAATGATAATTCAGACCACCCTTTAAGTTCCCTTTAAATTCAGAACAGATTGGAAAACAAGACACCGTGAATTTGGGTTTTTTAAAATTTTTTATTTTTATTTTTATTTTTATTTTGTGTGTGTGTGTATGTACAACTGATTGGAGAAGATGGTTTAGATCTTGTGCTGAATGCATCCCTCACTGGAATGAAAGCCTCTCACCTAATGGTAGACAGGTCTGCATGACCACAGCCCTCTCCTGGGATCAGGCTGCTTTTCAAAGAACAGAGGAGAGAAGAGCTAGCTACCTTCAGAATATTCCTAACGAGAGGAAAGGCACAGGGATGTGTGCAGGTCCCTGTTCTTGATTTCTGTGTCCCAGGAGGTGAGTTCTACTCTGTTCCTAAAGCCCTTGCTGGTACCCTGTCCCTATAGAAGGCCACTCCATTACTCTTTTTTCTGAAGTTCCAGGAGCTTGACCAACAGCAGAACACCCCTGGAATAGAGGAAAGAACAAGACTTAGGCCAGGAATAGTACCCCCCTGCCCCCTGCCACCATCTTAGTCTCCTTGAATAAAACCACCTGCTCACTCTGAGCCTTGCTGTCCTCAAAGAATGGGGATGGTATCATCTGCCCTTGAGGCTAAGGTGACCTTCAAAAACTTAACTGCCCAAATTTTTTTGTGTAAAGGGTTCTTCTTTCTCAAAGGCAGTTGGGAGGACCAAGTGAGAGAACTTATACAAGTACCCTGGGAAGGACTCTGCATGTTCCTTTTGGAAATTGAGGCTCAAGAGGACTAAGTAAAGCCGGGCGTGGTGGTGCACGCCTGTAATCCAAGTGACTTGGGAGGCTGAGTCAGGAGGATTGCGAGTTCAAAGTCAGCCTCAGCAACTCAGTAAGACCCTAAGCAACTCAGTGAGACCCTGTCTCTAAATAAAATACAAAATAGGTCTGGGGATGTGGCTCAGTAGCCGAGTGTCCCTGAGTTCAATCCCTAGTTCCAAAAAAAAAGAGGACTAAGTAATGTGCTCAAGGCTTCGGAGTACATCAGCTAGAATAATTCAGCCTCAAAAGTTTTATTTTGTGAGCTCCGGCCAGCTCCAGCCCGCTCTGGCTTGCCTGTGCTTGGCCACTGAAAGCCAGACCACTCACTAGCGCAGGGCTTCTGAGAATGAATCCTATGACCGCCTGGGCCACTGGATAAAATGTGGCTCATAAGTCTCACTCCAGACATATAGAATCAGGATGTCTGGGACCACCGCCTGGAAACCTGCCTTTTCCTTGGTTCCTCAGGGCACTTATGGCAGGAGCTCAGGCTGCCTGATTGCAATGTACTGCAGCTGCCCACACAGAACAATTGTTCTAATCAGTTATTTTCACTTCAGTAGTGACTTAGTGTCAGTACCCACCTCCATAATGTACAAGGGTGCTCTTCTAAACATGACTTCGTTTAATTGAGGAGAAGAACCTCAGAATGGTCAAGAACCTAATTTCTGATACCATGCTGTTTGGGGTCCAACCCCAGCTCAGGTGCTTGCTAGCAACATGATCATCTTCTCCTTCCCCTTCCCCTTCTCCTTTTTTTGGTACCAGGGCTTGAACCCAGGGGTGCTTCACCCCTGAGTCACATCTCCAGTTCTTTATATTTTTTACTTTGAGGCAGGGTCTCACTAGGTTGTTTATAGCCTTGCTAAATTGCTGAGACTGGCTTCAAACCTGTGATCCTCCTGCCTCAGCCTCCCAAGTCGCTGGGATTACAGTTGTGTGTCATCTTGCCCAGCTAGCAAAAAGATCTTGTATCTCTCTTTTCCTCTCTGTAAAATGAGGTTGGGCTTGACATCCTACCTCTAAGATTGAGGAAAAGACTTCAGTGCCTGCACAGACTTGTGCAGACCTCACATAAGTGGCCAGACAATAGCCCAAAAGTAGGTCTTCTGGCTCCACTTCCAGACTTTCAGGAACTTAATCTTTACTTGTTTTTCAAAGTCACTTAGAATTCAAAGCAGTAAAAGTACCTCAAACTCAGTCAATCAGCAAATATGTGCTGAGTGTTTCCTGGTGTGTGCAGGATGCTGTGGGAGGGCCCAAATGGACATTATTGGCCACACCTAATCTGCTGGCATGAACTTGAAGGGTTGAGAGAAGTGACAGAAGAAAGTGGTTTTGCAGGCAGGGGCTATCAGGGATCTGAGACCAGGGGCAGATGCTCAGTCTGGCTGAGCTGCCTCTTGGTCCCCATCAACCACAGAACTTTAATAATTAAGATATTTTGCTGGGTGTAGATAGAGGTGCATACCTGTAAACCCAGCTATTTAGGAGGCTGAGGCAGGAAGATCCTAAGTTCAAGACTAGCCTGGGCAACTTAGCAGGACCTTGTCTAAAAATAAAAAATAAAAAGGGCTGGGGTGTAACTAAGTGGTAAAGCATGCCTGGGTTCAATCCCCAGTACCACCAAAAAAAAAAAAAAATTCTAATTAAACTAATCAGACAAATGCCTCTGAGCAGGTTAATAAGTGATTAACACATAAATATGACTTAGCAAACTTCTCTGTAAAGTCAGGCTGAGACAAAACGGACTATGAGATTTTTTGTTTTGTCTTGGTTTGGTTAACGGGGCAGAGCCAGCTGATTGGCTGCCCATGGTAGGGTTTCAAGCTATATGAAGATCAGTCTCTCTTAGCCTTGGGGAGGGGGCAGCAAAATATGGAAAACTGGTACAGAACTGGAAATGGCCTCACCTGCTTTGAAAGTTTTCCCTACAGTCTTTCAAGCACGTGGGAATGATTGAGAAGGGGTCTTCTACCTTGATGAGAGATGACCTCCACCGAGTCCCCTGCTCTCGGGCTAGGAGACTCATGTCGAAGATTACAGGCTTCTGTGGGCTAGCCAGGTGGCCTCGATTCATTCCTTTGACAAACTATGTCGAGTTCTGAGCACCTAGTTGATGAGCTGGTTTTGTTTATATGAATTAGCACCTTCTTCCCTCTCTCTCTCTCCCCTGTCCCCAGACCATCTCTCCTCCCTCTTTGTTCCCTCCATTGATGCATTGATGCTCTCTTCTTTTTCTTCTCCTCCCTGTCCCCTCTTGTCCTCACCTTCTTCTTCACCTCTCTCTCTCCTCTCCATCTACCTGTTCTAATTTTCTAACCCCATATCTGACAAACTATCTAAGGTAGCTTACAGAAATGGAAGCTAACATTGTAAAATTTAAGTAGAACCTACAAGATACAAATAATGCCCACTGTGACTTAGAGTGTGCTTCCAGGGCTGCCTGGATCTGTGTTTTCCCTCAGTGGTTGATTGATGGTCACAGCTGTGTCACTGCTAAGTGGCAGTGAGGGTCTTTGACTGATTTGGCTGCATGTTGGTTAAAAGTCAATGCAGTCCAGGAATGAGTTGGAAAAGGCAGGTGAGCAAGGGGCTCAGCTAACCTGGCAGAGCTCAGCTTACTAGGGAATGTCCATTCTGACTCAGGGAGCCTATTCCTAAGCCTGAATTCAGTGGGCCTCAAAGTAGCCATACTGTGGAACAGCATTTAAAATAGCTACAAACTAGGAAAATCAGGCCTGGGGTATTTCAACAAGTTGTCACTATAGTCTGCATGACCAGTCTGCAGTTTGGAAAGAGCATTGCCGAGTGGGTTTCCTTTTTAATGAGTTGTTCTACTACATGATGATTGCAGGATTCAACCAAAATGATATAAAAAGCTACACACTGAGAAGTCACATTTGAATGCATGGCCCTATTTCCTCCTCTGCCACCCCCAAAAGGTAACCCCTTTTAGTTGATCTATTATGAATATTTCTGATGCATAGATAATCAAAATTAAAAATATAGTCTTATTCCTTTCCTTTTTTTATACAACGAACAAGATATTCTGGGTATGATGGTGCACAACTGTAATCCCAGCTGCGTGGGAGGCTGAGGCAGGAGGATCATGAGTTCAAAGCTAGCCTCAGCAACTAAGCTAGTCCCTGAGCAACTTAGCAAGACACTGTCTCCCAATAGAAAATAAAAAGGGCTAGAGGTGTAGCTCAGTGGTTAAGCGCCCTGTCTTTAATTCCTAGTACCCAAAAAAGGACATGGTATTACAGCACTATTATGTACCTTCTCTTTATTGTTTTTTTCAGTTGGTGACAATCTGAAGAGCTTTCCACATCAATACACATGAACTTCATACACACACACACACACACAGAGAAGAGTAAAGCACAGAATACAGAGTACCCATTTCCACATGATGGAACAGCATGCTGGCAGTTCTGCATGCTGGCATCGTTCCATCAAGTGGATATAAGTATTCCTTATTTCAACTTCCGACTCTGTCCACTTCCCTGACACTGCACTGTGGGCTCTGATCTCCCTGAGGGGTTCTGCTGTGCCTAATGCATTTAGGGACCAGTCAGAACAATGCAATGGTACAGAGGGCACCTAGACCAGGAGGCACCCCTTGTTGCTGGAATATTCAGTTTGGTCTGAGGCCAAGCACTGCAGGTTCTCTAGATATGAGCATCTCCCCACAAGGTATTTTGAATGAAATCATGAGTCAGGGTGCTCAGTGGCATCAGGAGATGATTTATATGAAAAGCAACTATGGAGACGTGAATTTGTTGAATAAATCACCATAATTAACATCTTCTCAGTATCAAGAGGTGAAAAATTATTTAGGAACAAATAATTCTGATGGGATACTAAAAATTCACCTGAAGAATATGTTGACTTCATTTTTCTTTTCAGTCTTGACCATTTTTTTGGAGCTAATTTCTCCATTGCCTTTGAGATTCTTAATCCCATTTTTTTTTTTTCGATACCAGAGATTGAACTGAGGGACACTTAACCAGTGAACCACATTCCCAGCCTTTTTTTGTAATTAACTTAGAGAAGGGTCTTACTGAGTTGCTCAGGGCCTCACTAAGATGCTGAGGCTGGCTTTGAACTCATGAGCCTCCTGCTTCAACCTCCAGAGCCTCTGGAATTACAGGTGTGCACCACTACATCTGGTTCCCATGTATTCTTCATAATCCTATTGAAGAGCTAAAATAAACTAATGTTGTTAATGTCTACTCTCTTAAATGGATGTCTAAGTAACAAATACATTCCTAAAAAAAATCTCCTTGTACATGGTTATATTGCAATTAAAATGTTTACTCCCATAGAAAACTGACTCTTTAAAGATGATATAAGAGCCAGGTGTGGCTCTGTAATGAGCCAGGCGCACGCCTGTAATCCAAGTGACTTGGGAGGCTGAGTCAGGAGGATCACAAGTTCAAAGCCAGCCTCAGCAACTTAGCGAGGCCCTAAGCAACTCAGAGAGACCCTGTCTCTAAATAAAATACAAAATAGGGCTGGGGATGTGGCTCAGTGGCCGAGTGTCCCTGAGTTCAATCCCTGGTTCCAAAAAAAAAAAAAAAAAAAAAAAAAGATGATATAAGGTTGAAGTTGTGCTCAGTGGTACAAAGCTCGCTCAGCATGAGCCAGGCCCTAGATTCTATCCCCAACACTGCAAAAACAAATAAATGAACAAATAAATAAATAAAATAAAGATTATACACACAATAGTGGGGCGTGGTGGTGCACACCTATAATCCCAGTGTTCTGGAGCCTGAGACAGGAGGATCATGAGTTCAAAGCCAGCCTCAGCAAAAGCAAGGCACTAAGTAACTCAGTGAGACCCTGTGTCTAAATAAAATACAAAAAGGGCTGGGGATGTGGCTCAGTGTTTAAGTACCCCTGAGTTCAATCCCTGGTACCAAAAAAAAAAAAAGATTATACACACAATCACTCAGCATGCATGAGCAAGAAGTCTTGGGTTCTGGGCTGGGGTTGTGGCTCAGTGGTAGAGTGCTTGCCTAGCATGTGTGAGGCACTGGGTTTGATTCTCAGCACCGCATATATATATAAATAAAAAATAAAGGTCCATTGACAACTAAAAGAAATTTAAAAAAAAGTCTTGGGTTCAAAAGATCTTATCATTGATGATAAAGGTGGGTTCCTTTAGTCCTAAAGAATTTATGCTTTATAACTTTGGAAAATGCATATATTAACATTTTAGAAAGCAGGAGAATCTGTATGATATTCCTGAACTAGGCATTTGCTATCTATATTGTGGCAAAATGTGTTTGGGACCTCCCCCCGACCTCCTACCGTACTGTGTGAAATATGCTTAATTGTCATGTAAAACTTTCTTGAATTTTCTTTTATTCTGCTACATACCTCCCAGTTAATCTGACACCTCTCTCACCTCATTAAACTGGCTCCAACTGGCAATTCCTCATCAAATTAAAAAGAAATGTATGTCTGCCCCCTGCCCTACACCAAAATCCAGGTCCTAAAACAACCTTAGACTGTGCTTCAAAATACAAAGAAAGCTAATATCTTATAAAGTCTGAGTATAATGTGTTCTTTGAGTCAACACTTGAGAAATCGAATGGCATAAAGCTGTGTGCAAGCTTAGGGGGGAAAGTGTATTTGATGAAATGTTATTAGATGTGTTTTCTTGAATTATTTCGCTCCAGTTCATAGCGAACCCCCCAATTTTACAGTAATTTTCTTGGCCTTGATTTTCTGATCGGTCTTAATTTAGCTGTCAATGCTATGAATAGAATTCCATTTCACTGGTGACCCTTAAAAGCGGAATTCTGAAAATAAAGAGCTATAAGTGCCTCCTACAAAAAGACTCCTGCAGCCTGCCCATCTGATCTGAATTTGATGGGTTTCCTTTATGTCCAGTTTTCCCCTTCTCAACATTTTCTCTGATATCCGGGCAGACTCGGAGCGTTTTCTCAAAGTGCTGGTCGCTCGTTACTCAGATTTTCTATTTCCCTTGTGTTTGTGCCAATTAAAACAGGCCTCAGGCTGTGCCTGCGACATATTTTGGGAAATTCGTTGTGTAAGAAATGTTGATGCTCTGGAACTGTTTTCCTTGAGTCTTCTCCCCATACTTCTTCCTAGTTCTTCCCTTTCTCTTCTTTGAAGTCTGTGCGTGGTTTGTTGAAAAGCTCCCCCATACATTTAGGTTATGGTGATGGGTGATTGCATCAAAGGAGAGCTGCGAATCACAGGCATGGAGTGACGAGTTCTAGAAGCATTTCCTAACACACATGCCACCCCTCCTCCACAGATGTTTCTCTGCCATTTATTTTGGACAAAAGTTCATCTTTGTAGCCCAATGCTGTCTCCTTTCTCAGAAACTTCTTTTTATGCTCAGAAACTTCTGGATGGTGCTGGGATTGACCCCAGAGCCTTGTGCATGCTACCTCTGAGCTAGACTCCCACCCCTGCCCTCTCAGAAACTTTAAAATAAATACTTCAATTTAAGTAATAGTTTACTAATTCCAGGTACATTTACCAAATTTATTTAATCTAGATATCCAAATATCTTTATTGTTTTTCCTCCATCAAATTTGAAAATCCCGTTTTAACCAATTATACATATCAATTGCATGGGACGTTTCCCACAACTCATTATCCCTGTTTTTCATACTTTTTTTTTTTTTTTTTTTTTGTAGTACTGAGGATTGAACCCAGGACCTTGTGTTTCATGCACTCTACCTCTGAGCTACATCCCTCCAAGCCATCACCTTTTATTTTATGTTGAGACAAGGTCTCACTAAGTTGCCCAGGCTGGCCTCAAACCTTTGATCCTCCTATACTGATCTCCCAAGTAGCTGGGATTTCAATCAGGCACTACCATACCTGATTCCCTATAACATTTTTGAGTTACATCCCAGATCTATTAAGTAAGTCCAAGTTGTAAAACTCTTCTGTGTGGGCTGGGAATGTAGTTCAGTGGTGGAGCACTGGCCTGGTGTACACAGCCCTGGTTTTGGTCCCCAGGCTGGAAGGTAAAGAGGGAGGGAAGGAGGGAGGTAGGGAGGGGGGGAGGGGGGAGGGAGGGGGGGGGGGGGGGGGGGGGGGGTCTTCTTCATAAGATGTTAAAATTCTAAAGTAGGGAAAAGAAGGAGAAAGAGTAAACAAGAAAGGAGGGGAAGAAAAGAAAAAGCAAGTGGAGAGGTAGAGGGGTGTTTTGGGAGGTGTAGAATTCTGGATGCTTCAGGACTGACAGATTGAGGCCGCCCCTTTGGCAAACTGCCAGTGCCCTTCCCAGCAGAACCCTCTACTCACCTTCACTAAATACCAGGTTGTGCTTCCTGCCATCTGGCCCCTTGGAGACTGGAAAGGCCAGCAGTGGAGGTCACCTATTGCAGCTCATCATGAATGTTCTCCAACTCCCTTTTTCTCCCTCATTGCACTCACTGCTTTCCCGAAGTCCCTCTCTTGTGGTCCAAACTGGTACAGGTTCTGTCTCAAGCTATCACCCTCTGGTTATATTCCCCCCAGATTCCATTTGCCTTGAATACGTTCTTCCTTCGGAGTAGAGAAACTTAATAAAAAAATTACGCCTGTAATCCCAGTGACTCGGGAGGCTGAGGCAGGAGGACCACAAGTTCAAAGCCTGGCTCAGCAACTTAGGGAGGACCTAAGCAACTTAGCAAGACCCTGTCTCTAAATAAAATATAAAAGAGGGCTGGGGATGTGGCTTAGTGGTTAACTCCCCTGGGTTCAATCCCTAGTACTTGAAAAAAAGAAATTTAACAAAGTATCTCTAATATTTATCACTTCAAATAGGTTATCTCCAGTACATTGTTCTGGTAAGAGACCCTTCTCAGGTGTGCTTACTGCTCTTGGGGATAACATGAAGGACAGAGAGAGAGCTCTGTCATCCTCAGTCTCCACTGGCTGTGTGCTAACACCTAAAGAAACCCTGCAAATATATTGCCAGTCAAATTCAGTCCATTCTTTCCTGTCCTGTTGAAGTTGTAAGTTGCCTAAGCAGCTCATCCTTCATGAGCTGTGTGGGCACATGGATCATGTCAGGACGTCTCCAAAGATCCCCCTCCTGATCTCAATGCTGAGCGTCCACTTCAGTTAAGAACTGTTTCTTTTAAACATTTACTTAAGGGAGAAAATAAGGTTATTTCCTAAATTCTTATATCAGGATGGAAAGAATTTAAGGGGAAATAAAAAAACCTCCTGATGTTTACCTCTGTTAAACTCGTGGTTCCCATATGGATTGGCTAGAGGAAGTCCTTATGAAGACGTAATGGGCTGCCCTTCACAGGTCAGCACAGTGGGTGTCATCATGTGCCCACATAAGCACTTTCCATAAGTGACACTCTACATGAGATGACCCCAGGTTGACCCCAATCTGAAGGTGGGCCCTGAGGTACAGTCCTGGTTGGAACCAGCTCTTCAGATTCTTAGTTCTTGCTGCAAGAGCCCCTTTTATTATTTTTTATTTTTTTTATTTTTTTGGAACCAGGGATTGAACTCAGGGGCACTCGACCACTGAGCCACATCCCCAGCCCTCTTTTGTATTTTATTTAGAGACAGGGTCTCACTGAGTTGCTTAGGGCCTCGCTAAGTTGCTGAGGCTGGCTTTGAACTTGCGATCCTCCTGACTCAGCCTCCCAAGTCGCTTGGATTACAGGCGTGCACCACCATGCCCTGCCAAGAGCCCCTTTTAAATGGCTCCAAAATTTAACTCTCCATCAAAGCAACAGAAACAGCTTCTCTTGACCCCACAGACCTCAGCCTAATGCTACAAGTCGCTCAGGTGCAGGAGTGTCCAGTGGAGCCAGTGACACTGGCAGAAATTGGCACATTTGTCAAAACATCTTGCCTTTTGCTCACTGTGAGATCAGTATGAACCCCAAATCCTGTAATTCTATGGTCATATTTTACTCTTGGAGAAAGAATAAGACAATAACATTGATAAGCTTTCTCTGCATTTTCCAAATCTCCCCTCAGTTTTGAGGAATTCGTTTTCAACTAATGTGGGACATTTTATTTTATTTTATTATTTTATTTTATTTTATTTATTTATTTATTTATTTATTTATTTATTTATTTATTTGGAACCAGGGATTGAACTCAGGGACACTCGGCCACTGAGCCACATCCCCAGCCCTATTTTTTGTATTTTATTTAGAGACAGGATCTCACTGAGTTGCTTAGGGCCTCGCTAAGTTGCTGAGGCTGGCTTTGAACTTGTGATCCTCCTGACTCAGCCTCCCAAGTTGCTTGGATTACAGGCGTGTGCCACCACGCCCAGTTTAGGGACTTTATTGTAAAAAATTTTTTTAACTTTATTTTATTTGTTAATTTTTTTATGTGGTGCTGAAGATAGAACCCAGTGCCTCACTTTAGGCAAGCACTACACCACTGAGCCACTTTATCTTTGGCTAGTGGGGACTTTCTAAGGTGAGCTCCAGGACATGGGCTCCCTGAGGGCATTTACTTCTCACTTCTGTTCTGACTGTGGGGCCTGGAAACACCAGCTGGGGGTGGGGCTGCTCTGAGAGGGACATCCCTGCGGCCTTTTGAAAACTTCTGTGTGTCTCATAGTTTTGCTTTTCCTCCGGTAGTTTGTCATTGCAGTTTTAACCATCCCCATGCTTCCTTAACATTATGAATGAAAGGTGGCACCGTGGAGGACTATCAGAGGGAGCAGCCACTCCCCTAATACTGGGCTGCAGTCCATCCCAAAGCTTTGTTAGCTGGAAGATGCTAAAGGGCCTCGTTCAGTGCAGCTCTGGTGGCTACTGGAGAAGCAGCACCCAGCTCTATGGCTGTAGCCACCAGACTTCAAGAGGCACCAGGATGGTGAGTGTCCTAGGCACATAAGCAAAGAGAGGTTTCCATTGGGACATGGCCACAGTCTGGAATATTCCTCGCCCACTTTGTAGACAAACAAAAGATGTGTGTTTAACTCCAGAAGGTAAAGCTAGGGATTAGTAGTTGCATGGAGTTAAATTTTGGCTCAGTATCAAGAAGAACATTCTGACATGAAACTTGCTAAAAACAGAATAGGCTGAAACACGTAACTTAAAACAGCCCTGTTTTCTTTTCTGGGTTGATATTTTTGCTTTCAGACTTCTGGAAGCTGGAATCCAAGATCAAGGTATTTTCAAGGCTATGTATGCTCTCTCTGAACTCTCTGGGGGTAGATCCTCTGTGGCCTCTCTCAGCTTCTGGTGGCCCTAAAGCATTGTGTGGCTCATGGCAGCCTCGCTCCAGGCTCTGCGTGTGTCTGCAGATGACCATCTTCCCTGGGTGTGCCTCTCTCTCTTCTTGTAAGGGCCAGCCAGCCCTAATGTCCCTACCTTAAACTGCTTCCATCTTCAAAGACCCTATTTTCAAATAAGGTCATATTCTGAGGTACTCAGGGTAAGTACTTTAATTTAACCCAGGGTACTTTAATTTAACCCATAATAGGCTGCCTCTTTGACTGTGAGTTCCTATCTGTGAAGTGTGCAAATAGAATTTTCTTTTCCTTTTTTTCCCCTCTAGTACTGGGGATTGAACTCAGGGATGCTCTACCACTGACCTACATCCCCAGCCCTTTCTTTTTATTTTTTGTTTTGAGACAGGGTCTTAACAAGTTTCTGACACTGGCTTCAAACTTTCAGTCCTCCTGCCGCAGCCTCCTGAGTGCTGAGATTATAGGAGTGTACCACCATGCCAGGCTAAGAATCAGGGCTTTTCATGATGCTTAAATTTAAATAGAGAATAAAATTTGATGACTTTTAGCATTTCTTCTTTCTTTTTCTCTTCTTCCTCTTTCTGTTCTCCTCCCTCTCCTCCTCTTCTTCCTCCTGCTTTTTAAAAAATATTTTGCTGTACTGGGGATGGGCAAGGCAAGCACTCTACCTTGGAGCTACACCCAGCCCTCAGCAGTTCTCCTGACCATTAGTATTTCCTAATGCTGAGTCCCATTGTAAATGCTTTAGCAAATCTTGGGACCATTCTAGGTCCAATTTGGGGGCAAGTTACATGCATAGAAACTCAATCCCACTTTAGAAACCACCAAAGGAGCCCAGCAACTTGGTGAGGCCCTAAGCAACTTAGCAAGGTGGGGGAGGGGGGCTTATCTCAAAATTTAAAAAGAATAAAAAGGGCTGGGGATGTAGCTTAGTGGTTACGCACCCCAGGGTTCAATCCCTGGTACAAATTAAATAAATAAATAAGTAAATAACTTTTAAATACATTTTCTCATGAAAATATAGGAGCCTTTCTTTGAATTTGGACTCCATTTCTCAGCTTTGCTTCCTCTCTGCTGGTTTTATCCTTTGGAAGCTTTTTCCCATATGCTGGCCACCAGTGCACCTCCAACCTGAGCTGAAACCCTCAGTTTAGCAAACTCATTGAGATAAGTTCCCTCTTCCAGCTTTCTGAGGAAAGTCCCAGGACTGGCTCTCACTGGGCCAGTCCTGTCCCTTTCATCAGGCAAGCTCATCCCTAGGTTTGCCAGTGGGACTCTGACCACCTCCTGAGGAAGGAATTGAGTGTTAAGTGAGTCTGGTGGACTAAGAATGGAGGACAGCATCCCAAAGGGAAATGGGGTGCTTTTAGCATAAGAGGAAGCCAATGACCAAATCCATCACTGCGCTTGATTCCTTCCCTCAGACCACAGTTCTCTTTCCTCCTCCTCCTCCCCCTCCCCCTTCTCCTCCTCCTCCTCCTCCTTCCCATCCCCCTCCCTCTTCTCCCTCCTGTCTCTCCAACCAGGCAGCTTTGCAGTTGTTTCCCCCCTCCCTCTCCCTCCTTCCTCTCAGCTTCTCTTCCTACTGATTTCCCCAATTTTGTATTATAAAAGCTGAGCTACTGGGCTGGCAAATACTGAACTCTTTCTAAAGGGCAAAGGAGGGAGAGAAATGGAGCCACCTGAAATTTGAGTGCTTTCGGCAGCTGAGGGGAGGAGGCAGGGAAGGGAACTCACATTAATAAATTTTTCCCATCAGGGGCTGGTGTTGTGGCTCAGTGGTAGAGTGCTCACCCAGCATACATGAGGCCATGGGTCCATCCCCAGCACCACATAAAAATAAAATAAAGGTATTGTGTCCACCTACAACTAAAATATATATATATATATATAT
>JAJEJO010002589.1:1037596-1062672 GCA_020662805.1 Glaucomys volans
AAAAAAAAAAAAAAAAAAAAAGAAAGAAAAGAAAGAAAAAGAAAATATAACTAGTCTTTGTTGGACCTTGGCAGGACCCCTCTTAATGGTAATAATTTGAGAATTAAACCTGGTTTTAAACTGTTAGCTTTCTAACTACGGAGCCGGGACCCTGTTTGGGAACAGTCCCTTGAGTTTGCTGTTAGTGGGTAGGGTTGCCTAAAAAGGCTTTAATTTCTGAGGACTGGCTCAGGCCAGCCCAAACAAACCATTTTCAAAATTAGTTTGGGCCACCAGGGTCTTGTAAAACTCATTTTAAACTGCACCAGGATCCTTTTCTGCTCTCATTTTCATGGAACTGGAGTCTGCTTTCCCCTACCTAAACCGAAGGATGCTTGAAACGGTGCCTCTGAGAGAACACACCCAGTTTTCTGACCTACTCTCAGATGCTGTGACCAAGAAGAAAAAGTAGAAAAAGAAAGGTAGAAAGCCACCATTTATAACTTCTGAGCTGATGATTACCTCAGACCCTCCTTTCTTTTCTCCTTCAAGGAAGGCTCAAGACACCTGGGCAGACAGCAGTAGCTGGAATCGTGTTGGAGATTCAACCCAGATATGCACAGTGTGTGCATGCACACGTGGATGTGTGTATGGGTTGGGCACATGTGCATGTGTGCTTCTGCATGTATACCCGAGTGTGCACAGAGGGTGTCTGTATGCATCATCTCCAGAGGGGTGCTCCATCTGGTCCTTCTAACCAAGGCCACCTCAGTTTGCAGAGTGCTTAGGAGCAGCGAACTGCGCATGAGCAGCCGAGAGCTCATCTAGATCCCAGGTCTACACCTTAACATGTGCATTCTTGGACAAATTATTTACCTCTCAAAGCCTCGTTTTTGGTATCTGGAAAATGAGTGTTTAAAATAATGCCTACACTTCACCTGGAAATTTTTTTATCTTTAATGAGATAATATGTGTGAAATATAGCACAAGGAAGAACACACAATAAGCACTCAAGAAATGAAAGAAGGAAGTTTACTAGGCATGGTGGTGCACACCTGTAATCCCAGCAACTCAGGAAGCTGAGGCAAGAGGATCACAAGTTTGAAGCCAGCCTCAGCAACTTAGTGAGACCCTAATATTAAAGTGAAAAAGGACTGGGGATGCAGCTCAGTGTTGAAGCACCTTGGGTTTCATCCCTGGTACAAAAATAAGTGTAAGTTTTGCACTGAAGTATTAGGATTAAGGAAATGTTCATTTTCTTCTTTAGTTTCTCTCTTTTTCTCTCTCTTTCTCTACCCCCACTTCTTTTTCTTTTCTTTCTTGTGTGTGTATATGTGTGTATGTGTGTTGTGTATGTGGTCCTGGAGATCAAACCCAGGTCCAGGACCTTGCACATGCTAGGCAAGCACTCTACTCCTGAGCCACATCCCCAATCCAGTCCTTTTCTTTTTTCCCCATTTAAAAAAAGAAAAAGAGAGAGAGAAAGAAATGAAAGTTAATGGTGCTTCAAGTTTCCATCTTTTCTCCTGTGAGGAGAAAGGAGGCTTCCAGGTTCTTTGTGGGATCTCTTAACCCAAATTGGAGGTCTGAGGTTCTGGGTTCTTCATATTCTTAGTCATCTTTCATCTTTCAAAAGTTCTCCTGCTCAGGTCACCTTGGTACCACCAGACCGTCCTGGGATCCCAGAGGACCTTGTGTTGGAGCTGTCTTTGCCACAAGAAAGAATTGCCCAGATCCCGGTGGCCATCCAGCAGCCCTGTGAGCCCCGGGGGTTTGCTAAATGGCATTGGACTGGGTCTGGTGCCATCAGTGGCATTGTGCCACTCTAGGGACCCCACCACTAAACCTTCCTTTGACCTGGGCATTGCAGGTTTAGATGTCAGCCTGAGTGGAAACCTCAGGGAGGAAAGCTCCCCCTCTGGGAATCTGCATTCCATATGTCCTCAGGCTTCCTGTCCCCTACCTCTAAAAACAAAAAAACCACTCATCTTTTGGGTTTTTGTAAAGTAAGTGTACAGTCAAATAGCCACTGAGTTTAGAGTTTTTGGGGTTTAAATATTGAACTCAGGATGTCATGGGGCCCACTTGGCCAGACACTAAGGTTTTTCTCTGTGCACCTTTGGGATCCCTGAATATGCCCTCCTCAGAGGCACCCAGAGAGACTTCCCTGACTCATGGAGGTCTAGGTAGAGAAAGAGTCCAATGACTTCCAAGTGAGTTTGAGAAAAATGCCTTGTCATGCAAAGGTGGACCTTTCTCTTTCCCAATGAGTTCTCCTTAGGAAGAAGGTTCCACAGAGGGGGAATGTCCCTGCCACCGTTGCTTCCAGAGTCCCCTGGGCCTGGCTCTGACATCTGTCCCAAAGAAGAGAAAGCTGGGGCCTGGGATCAAGTATGAACCACTACCTGAGTAGGGTGGATTGGGGTAGGATGACATCCTGCCCTTCTCCTCCAAAACCATGGGCAGGGCTTCCCATCCAGAGGAAGCAGGCCCCATCAGCTTATCCTTGGGTGGAGTTTCCCGAAGGCAAATGTTTAAAGGCAAATCATTGTTCCCAAGTTCCGCTAGGTTTTAATATCCACCCTGCTGAGAACTCCTCCAAGAACAAAGTGAGATTTTAAAAAACCCACCCGGTTACTGGGAGCCAAAGGCAATTAAAAGGAAGAGAAATATCTCAATTCCAAGGCTGTCTGTGCAGAAACCTGGGTAAGGAGGAGCTCGAAGAAACAGTGGGACACAGACCCCAGCCCCGTTGTTCCTATTGTGTTTGGAGAAAACACTTTCACAATGGGCCAATATTTTGTCTGTAAAATGGGTTGATAAAGTCCGTACCCCAGAAAGAAGCCTGGAGTAGGGAAGACAGGAAGACATTCTAGTCTCTTTTGGTCCAGCTCTGCAGCAGAGACCCTGACAAATTCTTGTCCACCTGAGAGCCTCGTTTCTCTCATGGAAACACCCAAGGCCAGGCTCTAGCCATCCTTGCAGTAGGTTCATGAGCTACGAGGACTGAGATGAGTGTGAAGAGGAGGACAGGCAGGATGGATCAGGAGGAAGAAAGCCTCAAAGGAGGCTTCCAGAAAGTCTCAGCAAACAAAAATACACACCAGGCACGGTGGCGCACGCCTGTAATCCCAGCAGCTCTGGAGGCTGAGGCAGGAGGATCACAAGTTCAAGCTAACCTCATTAACTTAGGGAGGCCCTAAGTAACTCAGTGAGACCCTCTCTCTAAATAAAATGCAAAAAAGGGCTGGGGATGTGGCTCAGTGGTGGAGTGCCCCTGGGTTCAATCCCTGGTACCAAAAAAAAAAAAGAAAAAGAAATATACACTCATAGCTAGCTCCTCTGTTCTGTCCAAAGCCAGGCTGCATGGGTCATTTTTTGAGGATCTTTTTATTTATTTTTTATACTTATAGATGGACAGAATGCCTTTATTTTATTTGTTTATTTTTATGTGGTGCTAAGGATAGAACCCAGTGCCTCACACATGCTAAGCAAGCGCTCTGCCACTGAGCTACAGCCCCAGCCCATAATGCAGCTCTTTTATTCCCCAAACTGTGGCTCAGCATTTCTTAAGACAGCTGCCTCATGAGCATGGCCCTATGAGGAGTTGAAAAAAATGGCCAGGGAAAGGCCATGTGGAGGCTGAGACTCATCATTGTAGAAGAAACTTTTTCCCCAAAGAGAAAGTCCTCTTGTGACCAACCCTACTGGTTGCTTCTCTGATGGCCATCAGCCTCCCCACTTCTTTCTTGCTGGCCAAGGTCCTGTTCTGTCCCTTGGTTCATCCTCCAGGGTTCCCATGTATTCAGAGAAAGCTGAGACCCTCCCCAACCGTGGTGCAAATCTTGATTAGTTAACTTCAAGCCAACTTTGATAATTCTATTTCCTTTTTCCATGATTGATATAGCAATAAGTTTATGGTTTTTTCTTTTTTCTTTTTGTTTTTTCTTTTGAGATGGGATCACTGTGTGGTGAGTTCACCTCTGGGCTTTAGAAATCCTCCTGCCTCAGTCTCCCAAGTAGCCGGGGCTACAGGTGCGTACCACTGCACCAGGTTTATGTTGCATTCTGACCAATGGAATTTTGGGGGTCAGACTGAATGAGTGTTTGGGTGAGGGTGCTTTTGTGGAAGGATTCTTTACTTTTAAAAACAGGTAAGGGAGCTAGGTGCAGTGGTGCATGCCTGTAATCCAAGTGGCGTGGGAGGCTGAGGCAGGAGGATCATGAGTTTAAAGTCAGCCTCTGCAACTCAGCAAGGCCCTAGGTAACTTAATGAGACCCTGTCTCGAAATAAAATATAAAAAGAGCTGTGGATGTGGCTCAGTGATTAAGTACTCTTGGGTTCAATCTGTATTTAAAAAGAAAAAGACAGGTAAGGGAAGAGGGAGAATGGTCCCTTTTCTTGCTTCTGTACATTTTGGTGATGCATGGAACTACAGTATTCATCTTGGCATCACAGAGGAAAGACAACAGAATTACATAGGTCAGCTGAGGCCACTGGGCGCTGGTCACCTAGTCCAGGGATCTAGCTGAAATCTGTTGCTGAACAAAGTTCCCTAGGTTTTTTTTTGTTTGTTTGTTTGTTTTTTGTTTTTTTTTTGTGGAACCAGGGATTGAACTCAGGGACACCTGGCCACTGAGCCACATCTCCAGCCCTATTTTGTATTTTGTTTAGAGACAGGGTCTCTCTGAGTTGCTTAGGGCCTCGCTAAGTTGCTGAGGCTGGCTTTGAACTCGCGATCCTCCTGACTCAGCCTCCCAAGTGCTGGGATTACAGGCGTGCAGCACCACGCCTGGCGTAGTTTTTGTTTTTTGTACGGAGGACTAAACCCAGGACCTTATGCATGAGCACTCTACCACTGAGCTACATCCCCAGTCCTTTTTATCTTTTTCTACTTTTGAAATAGGATCTTACTAAGTTGCTGAGGCTGACCTGGAACTTGCAATCCTCCTGCCTCAGCCTCCCAAGTCACTGGGAGAATAGGCCTGAGCCACCACACCTGGCTCAAAGTGCCCTCTTGTACATTCAGGTTCATTCACATTTTCTTTTCTTTTTGTCTTACTCTGTTTTTGCCTAGTGACAGACAGTGATTTTGGGATGTCTGAGTGTAACTGGTTCCATCCCATGCAGTGCTACCCCATCCTTCCAGGCCTCTGATTCTTTATTTTTATACTAACCAGGATCAGAATGAGAATGCCTAAATTGATGCCCCTCCAGGCCTCCTTAACTGCCTTGCTGTCTCTGATGTTCAGTGTGACATTCTGTGTCCTCTTGTTCAAACTCACAAAGCTGTTTGGTCTACAGGTTCTTGTGCTCAAACCCTGTGGCCACCTGCCCCCAGCCAAATCAGTCTCACTACAGATCCTTCTGTGAGTCCCTGCTTCTTCAGCCAGGCCCTGAGCCCAGGTCCCTCGTTCTGTTTGCACTGCCCTGTCAACTCTCACACACTGTTCCCAGCAGCAATCAATAGTAAAGAAAGGAACTGTGTAAGTTAGCAGAGCACAGCCTGGGACTGCAGGCGGAGAGCTCCATGCTAGAAGCTTGGGCTGAAGGACCAGTTCATCTAACTGTGTGGCGAGGTGGGAAGATGAATAAAAAGCAATCAAAGCCCACTTGTAATCCCAGGCTGAGTTGAAGGAATCACAAATAAGCAGTCTAACCTGGCACTGTGGTGCACACCTGTAATCCCTGTGGCTCTGGAGGTTGAGGCAGGAGGATTACAAGTTCAAAACCAGCCTCAGCAATCTCAAAAGAAAAAAAGGGCTGAGGATGTGGCTCAGTGGTTAAATGCCCTTGGATTTGATCCCCACCCCACCCCCAGTACAGAGACAAACAAACAAGCAATCCAAGCTGTCCTCCTGCCCACTGTGGTGCAATGTATTTACATTCTGGTGGAGTGGAAATCACCATTTTGGAAATGAAAGTGGCATTTGCACAGATGGATAAACATCCTTCTATAAAGAAGTGTCAGGCAGGTGCAGTGGGGCAGGCCTGTAGTCCCAGCAACTTAGTGAGACCCTGTCTCAAAATAAAAAATAAAAAAGGTCTGGGTATGTAACTCAGTGATTGAGTACCTCAGTACAAATAAATAAATAAATATTTAAAAAGAGGTGTCAAGCCGGGCGCGGTGGCGCACACCTGTAATCGCAGCACTTGGGAGGCTGAGATAGGAGGATCTCGAGTTCAAAGCCAGCCTCAGCAACTTAGCGAGGCCCTAAGCAACTCAGTGAGACCCTGTCTCTAAATAAAATACAAAATAGGGCTGGGGATGTGGCTCAGTGGTCGAGTGCCCCTGGGTTCAATCCCTAGTACCAAAAAAAAAAAAAAAAAGAGGTGTCAATTGTCTTATCTCTGAGTCCTGAAGTAGACAGGCTCTCCTGCTGGTTACTATTCAAATAAAATTGGCCTATATCCCTGTCATGTGCAGGGTGCTGGTCAAGCACCTTCTTCAAGATTCTTAGCTTCATGTCCTCCCCAGATTCCTCATTTACAGGGAGCTCCTGGTGCACTTGGCCACCCTCTCCTCTGCACCCTGGGGTCAGTTTTTAATCAAACAGCACTAACAATGGTGCAGAGCAGGTCTCCACTGGTATGAGAGGGAGGGACGAATTACATAAAGACACAACATGGTTAATCATTCTAAATTTGTTTTTTGTTTTAAACATTGCTATTCTCAAAAGTCCTTCTTATTTCTCCCTGGGAACTTCTTACTGCCAACTCTTATTCCAACCTCTTTTAAGTTCTCCCCATCTTCTAACAGCATCCTCTTCCTTTCTCTGGCCCTTCTGTGATGTGGAACCTAACACTTTGTACCCAAAAGGTCCATGGAGTTTCTTTGTTCTTCAAACAGTACCCCCTACCCACAAAGGAATTTCACCTCTAGGTTGTTTTGTTGTTGTTGTTGTTGTTGTTGTTGTTTTTTGGTGGTGAGGGGTGCTTGGGATTGAACCTAGGGGCACTTTACCCCTGAAGTACACCCCCCATCTTTTTAATTTTTAGTTTTGAGACAGGGTGTTGCTGAGTTGCTGAGGGTCTCACTAAGTTACCAAGACTGACCTCAAACTTGCAATTCTCCTGCCTCCACCTCCTGAGTCTCTGGGCCTACAGGTGTGCACCACAGCCTGGCTCACCTCTAACTTTTAAAATAACATTTCAGTGCTCACAATTTATTATTACGATTAAGACCATTTTTAAACTAAAGTGTATGTTTGTTTTCTCCTCACTTTTGCCATGAAGTGATAGGCTGTCAAATTTGAAGTGTTTTCTTGATTGCAGGCTAGCATTTTGAGAAAGCTAATATGTTTGTCTCTCTTATTCCCCACTTTTCTGTACTGGGGATTGCCCCCAGGGCTTCACATGCTGGCAAGCTCCCTGACACCAAGCTATACCCACAGCCTCTGATCTCATCCTTTTGGACATAAAGCTCTTAACAAAGATAGCATTGATTGCAAAAGGCATGATCTTAGTAGAGAAAATATTCTTCCCGAAGTAGAAAAATACATTTATGTGATATTATACATTTTTATGCTACAGAGTTAAATTTGTGTAATTAAAGATAAAAATAGCCAGGCGTGGTGGTGCACACCTGTAATCCAAGCGACTTGGGAGGCTGAGTCAGGAGGATCGCGAGTTCAAAGCCAGCCTCAGCAACTTAGTGAGGCCCTAAGCAACTTGGTGAGACACTGCCTCTAAATAAAATACAAAAATAGGGCTGGGGATGTGGCTCAGTGGCCGAGTGTCCCTGAGTTCAATCCCTGGTTCCAAAAAAAAAAAAAAAATACTTGATTCAGCCTAACACAGTGGTGATTGCCTGTAGTTCCAGCTATTGGAAGACTGAAGCAGGAGGAATCACTTGAGCCCAGGAGTTTGAGGCCCTCCGGGGCAATATAGTAAGACCCCAACTCAAATGAAAAAAAGTACCTGATGTAAAATGATTTTTGTTCATGATTTTAGTTATACATTCTGTTCGCTATTGTTATAATAACCCTGCTTCACAAGCCATCCCAAGACTCAGTAGCTTTTACTGTCACACATGTGCAGAGCTTGGGCTGGGGTTGAGTGACTTAGACTTGCATTGGCTCTAACATGAAGACTGTGTCCAAGTCTTCTCCCCATGATTGTCGTTCCCTTGCAGGCTCACTGGGGCATGTCCTTCTCATGCTAAAATAGTAGTGCAAGAAGGCAAAGCCAACCATAGGAGCCCATTTCAAAATTTTGTTAGCATTAGGCCTACTTACCTCCCTTGGATCAAAGCAAACATCAGCAGGACAAGAAAGAAAATTTCTCCCATAGGGGGAGAGGAAGGGAATGAATATTTGCAGAACAATTACACAAACTGTTAGTTAAATAAAATATCATGCTAAGCACCATGGTGCACTCCTATAATCCCAGGTACTTGGGAGGCTGAGGCAGGAGGATGGCAAGTTCAAGGCCAGCCCTGGCAGTTTAGTGAGACCTTGTCTCAAAATAAAAAGTAAAAAAGGCTGGGGATGTGTAGCTCAGTGTACAGCACCCTGATACTGCAAAAAAATTTAATTAATTAATTAAATGTCATGTGGTTGTTCATCGTACCCAATGTCTGTGCCTCTACAGGTCAGACCCACCAACCATGGCTTAAACCAAGAGTGATGATTAGTCTGTTAATGCAAAGCATGCCAGGGAAATAATCTATTCATGTAGGAGCAGAGATTTCTCTCCCAGTAACTTGAGTTAAGACAAAGCCCACAATGTCTTTGCAGGAATTTCATTCATTCATTCATTCATTTATTTATTTATTTATTTATTTATTTACACATACATACATACATACATACATATATACATACCAGGGATTAAACTCAGGGGCACTCGGCCACTGAACCACATCCCCAGCCCTATTTTGTATTTTATTTAGAGACAGGGTCTCACTGAGTTGCTTAGGGCCTCGCTGAGTTGCTGAGGCTGACTTTGAACTCACAATCCTCCTGGCTCAGCCTCCCGAGTCACTTGGATTACAGGCGTGCGCCACCATGCCCGGCTCTTTGCAGGAATTTCTAAGACATGTCACCAAACTCCTCTGACCCAATTTTTGAAACCTGATCAGAGACTTTTTGCACCTTGCAATGAATTACAGTCCAAAGATCTTGACTAATTCATTGTGTGAATATCCAGTAAAATGAGGCTCTTAAGATCCAGAGTATAAAATAAGGACATGTAACAAATGCTAATATATTAAAATTTAATTAATTTCATACTAGATTATTTAAAGTATCATGTACGTTCAAATAATTGTTAACGTTTTACCACCTGGTTGGTCAGTTGATTCTTATTAGAAACTCTAATATCGTAATCTTACTCACCTCTGTTTTCTTTTTTTGTTTTTGCTGTTGTTTTTTTTTGTTTGGTTTGGTTTGGTTTGGTTTGGTGCTGGGGATTGAACACAGACCTTGTGTGCTAAGCACATGAATTACCCCTAGGCTACATTCCCTGCCTTCTGGTCTCTTGGTTTAGCAACAGTGCTGGTAAACATGTCTTGTGGGACAAATCTGGCCCACTGCTTGTTTTGATAAATAAAGTTTTATTGGAATCTATCTGTGCCTGTTTGTTTATATGTTATCAATGACTGCCTTTACTCTATAAGGGAGGCTTGAGAAGTGGCAACAGAAAAGTCAGGACCAGGGCTGGGGCTGTAGCTCAGTGGTGGTGCGTTTCCCTCCCACGGGTAAGGCAGTGGGTTCAAGCCTCAGCACCACATAAAAATAAATAAAGAAAAGTTAGGACCACAAAGCCTAAATGTTCACTGTGTGGCAAACAGAAAATTTTCTCAATCCTGAATTAATGTAATAGGAGACTGTTGGGATTTTGGAATTTGGGTTATGCACACAGGTCTAAAGGTCTGGGATGAATATTATCCTTAAGTTATCCTAAGGGAAAATTATTTAAGGAAATCAATGATGTAAATAAATATTGCATGCAATTTTGCCTAAGAAAATAATCCTTTTAATTTTTCAGGTTCTGAGCACTCATTTCTAAACAGTTATAATACCAATTATAAAATTTGTATGGACTGGGAATGTAGCTCAGTGGTAGAGTGCTTGCCTGGCATGTGTGAGGTAAGGCCCTGGGTTCAATCCCAGCACTCGGGGAAAAATAAAAATTGTACCTGCTTGTTAAAGTAGACTCTGAGAAATTCTATGTATTTCTTTATTAGTCTTTAAGGAGATGACTTTATTTGTAATAAACTGAAGGTTTTAAAAATATACTTGTCATTACCTCAAACTTTCCACTAAGGCCATCCCAGCTCTATTTTCCTTATTGCAGCTGGATTAGTGTAGCTTCATTAAATTATGTGCCTAGGTATTTCAGAACACCAGCCCCTGGTCTCTTCTTTGAGGTCAGATAGAACAAAACCTTGCATCTTGCCAGATATCCATTCCTGGACAACTTTAAGAAGAAAGAAACACTAGCATCTCATGAGACTCGGAGGTAAAAGGTGTACAGATTTAAAAGTGACAACAAACTCTCAGACCTTTCCAGTGGGTGTGTGGAATTGAGAGCAGGGAATTACCTGGAGTCATTTCTACTGAGTGTTGACCTGGCTGTGTATGCTTCCAGTGTTCTGGGATTCACTTTAAGCCCCATGTGAGTCCTCAGTATGAGGCCTGGATGCTGGAGGAGTTCAGTCCAACCCCTTTGCCTCTCTGGACTAGGAACTGAATCTGTAAGATTCAGGATTTGGACAATGGATTCCAAAGTAGGAGGTTAGGTAAAAGCAGAAGAGACGCTAACTCTTCATACTTCCAGAAGTAAGCTTTCCCAGTAACCCCAGGTAGGTAAGCGGCCATGGGTCACCATCTGTTTCCTTTCACACGGGGCTTGGAATCTGTCAAAGGACAGCTATGTGTCTTTCCATGTTGACTGAATCCACTTGGCTCAAATGGACTTATTTTTTCTCCAGGGGTCGGATGGCAGAGTGTGCTGCTAACGGGAGATGAGACAGTCTCGGGTGCCCCAGAGACATCCAGCCCCGACATGACTCTGAAGGTAAGGGATCTTTCTCAGGTGGATCCTCTAAGTGTACCGTGAGGGTGAAGGGAGCATACGCAGGCTTCTCTGGGGCAGAATGAGCCCCACCCTCCACCTGCTGGTGTTCTTGGTCTCTCTTCACTGATGTCTCAGTGAGGCAACCAGCCAGAATTTCCTGAAATCCTGTACTGGATTAGCATGGAAACCACTTGAAAGCCAGAATCTAAGACGCAATTTCCAATGGGCCTGTTGTGGGGTCTTCAGTGAACGTCTATCTATATGCAGGCTATTTGCAATTGGTAATACCCCTGTGGGGACCATGAAGCAAATCTGAAAATTCTGAGCTGAGAAATCAGGCCCCACTGTGCATTGTGAAGAAAGGTCAGAGAGGCATGAAGTAGCTTTGATCTTGACTCAAGATTTCCACTGATGTCAGCGGGAAGGCAGCTCATGGCCCATTCCAGCTGGAACGCTAATGTCCAAAGGTTTGCAAGATGACTCATCTGGGAATCAACTAAATTATCCCTGCTCAAGTTAAATTCATGAAATTGGTGACCATTCCCTAGATTAAGTAGAAGTTATAGTAGAAGTTATCAGAAACTCGACCACTTCCCTTCTATTGCTACTGGTTTGTACACAAAAGAATGGGCCTCCTCTCTGGAATTCTGTGTTTTAGTTAACAAGTCTGGGGGTGGGAGAGCTTTCTCACATTTTTGCTTGAATGATTAGAATTTTAATATATGCCACTTCTGAATGTTTCTTTGAAAAACAAAAAGTAATGTCCCGTTTGATATTGGAATAGAACTGGAGATGTTTCTTTCCTAGAATTATTAGAAGTTATGCAAGAGAATACATAAGATAAATTTATTCAAGATTTTTTTTTTGTAATGTGAAGGCTGAACAAGTGTTGTATGTTAGAAAGTTCAAGGCAGAAGGTAAATGTCACAATAGTGAAATTAAATAAAAGATAGGATAGTAGCCTGATGGGTCAAAAAGGCAACTAATGTATATAACAAGCATCCAGGGCTGAGAGCTCATTTGCCTGTCATTGTGTTTAGCAGAATTTGCAAGATTATAAGTTGCAATGGTATATTGGTGTTATGTTGACTGGTCCAACAAATCCTGACAAGTTTGAGTCTAGGATTGTGTTGGACAGAGGCAGATGGGTGCCAAAGGTAAAACCTGATGAGATTAGATTTGCTATCTCTGAATCTGTTTTCTGTTTGGAGAACTGGTTTTTTGAGATGTATTGCTGGTAGAGCCGCAGATGTGGTATGGGTGGACAAATAAATGCTCAGAAAGATGGGAGTTGGTTTTTATAAAAGCAAATGGTTGGGGTTGGGGATATAGCTCAGGTGGTAGAGTGCCTGCCTCGCAAGCACAAGGCCCTGGGTTCAATCCGCAGCACCCAAAAAAAAAAAGGCTAATGTTAGCAGGCATGGTGATGCACACTTGTATTCCCAGCTATTCAGGAGAGTAAGTTCAAGGCCAGCTTTAGCAAGACCCTCAGCAACTTAGCAAGATCCTGTCTCAAAACAAAAAGTAAAAAGAACTGGGGATATAGCTCCAAGTTGGAGCACTTGACTAGCATGTGTGAGGCCCTGGGTTCCATACCCAGCACTGCGAGCCCAACAAATAACAACAAAACATTGATTACATTAGAACTTGATTTATCGACATTTCTCAAGGGGAAGGAATATCTGCAGAAATTATATTAGCTTTACTTCTTCCTCGTTGCTTTTCTTCTGATATACATATCTATTTTAGTGCTTAAAATTATTCTTTCTGAAAAAATGAACAGGGTTTTTTGTTTTTTAAATAATGATCATCTGAGTCAGGAGAGGTGGTGCATGCCTATAATTCCAGTGATTCTGGAAGCTGAGGCAGGAGGATCTCAAGTTCCAGGCCAGCCTGGGCAACTTAGGGAAGCCCTGTCTTTTTTTGTTGTAGTAGTAGTGGGGATTGAACCCAGGGGCACTTCACCACTGAGCCACATCCCAGCCCTTTTTATTTTTTATTTTGAGACAGAGTCTCGCTAAATTGCTTAGTGTCTCGCTTAGTTATTGAGATTGACCTTAAATTTGTGATCTCCTGCATCTGCCTCCTAAATCATGGGATTAGAGGCCTTTGCCCCCATTCCCAGCTAACCCTGTCTCAAAATAAAATAAAAAGTGCTGGGGATATAACTCAGTGATAAAGTGCCCTGGGTTCAATCCCCAAACCAAGCCAAACAAACAAACAAACAAATAAACAAAAAAATCATAATTAACTGAATATAGTTTTGGCTACTACATGTAGTGTTTCAATACCATGTCTTATTTTGAAAGAGCGAAGTCATGCTTCTAAAAATATACACAACTCAGATAAGTGAATTCATTCATAAGCAAACCTGTCATTCTAAAGAATATTAATACTAAGAGTATTTATATTTAAAACACCTTCTAAGTACATTGAAGTAGGTAGGCATTCCACATGGGCCTGCTTGGCTTTGTTTTTTGAGGTGCTGGGGTCCAACGTGGGGCCTTGCAAGTGTTCTGCCCCTGAGCTACACCGCCCGCTGCTTGACAGGTTTGAATTATTCAGTGTAGTGGGTTGAATTGCAAAACACCACTCCTCACCCCCCAAAAAAGATGTCCAAGTCCTAACTCCTGGTACCTATGAATGTGACCTTATTTGGAAAAATGGTCTACACAGACATAATTAAGATTCTTAAGATGAGATCACTCCACATTAACTGGGTAACGTTCAATCTAATGACTTTTGTCCTAATAAAAGAGAAGGAAATGGATATTCGTGGAGAGGGCCATGTAAGGAGACAGAGACAGAGATTGTAGTTCTGCAGCCCAAGCCAAAAACCCAAAGGAGGGTTGGGGGTGTCACTCAGTGGCAAGGAGCCTGCTCAGTGTATGCAGGGCCCTGGGTTCCCTCCCCAGCATCCCCCCAAAACCTAAAAATGAGCAAACAAATGGAGTCCCCAGTAACCAGAAGAGTCAAGAAGGAGTCTCCAGTGGATCTTCTTGAGGGAATGCTGCTCTGCTGACACTTTGAACTGTGGATCTCCAGGACTATGAGAAAATACATTTCTGTTGTTCCAAGTCACCAAGTTTGTGCCACTCAGTTATGGCAGCATTAGGAGACTAATCCTAGGACTTTTTCCAAGAGTCACATCTACTATTTTTTTTTTCTCTAGTTGCTATCCATTTATTTTGAACTGCTAGGAATGGAACCCCGGGCCTCGTGCATGCGCTCTCCCACTGAGCTCCACCCCAGTCCTCTCCTACTCTTTTGCTTCCTAAGATCATGGAGGTTGATGTACCAATATTATGCAGATCCATCACTACTGTCTGATTTTACCATGCTCACCTTTACAAAGCTATTTTTACCTGCTCTTGTTTTAGGAGAACCAGTAGTCTTTTTCAGTTTGTATCATCATCACTCATTAGGAAAAAAAAAAAGTAGTCACTTCTGTATTGCGTCTTATTCTGTTTTGCTGCTTGTCCAGACACTGATAAGCTAATTAATTAATAAATAAAAGGTACAAATCAGTATTTCGTAAAACTCATCTGGATGTGAGAATCACCTACAGTGTGAAAGAGAAAGGAAAGGAAAGAAAGGGAGGAACGAAAGGGAAGGTAGGAAGGAAGGAAAGCAGGCAGCCTTCTTTAAACAGATAATCTGAGTTTAAGAATTAGCACCTTTTTTTGGAGAAATGAGGGCTGAGGATCACCCCAGGGCCTCCCTCATACTGTGCAAGTGCTACTGCTGAGCTATATCCTCAACCCCAAGAATTTAGCAATTTGGTGGGGGTGGGCAAGGGATACCTAGGATTGAACCCAGGAGTGCTTCACCACTGAGCCATACCCCCAACCCTATTTTGTATTTTATTTAGAGACAGAGTCTCACTGAGTTGCTTAGTGCCTCGCTTTTGCTGAGGCTGGCTTTGAACTCGAGATCCTCCTGCCTCAGCCTCCCAAGCCGCTGGGATTACAGGCCTGCATCATCTTATTTATTAATTTTTATTTTGAGACAGGATCACACTAAGTTGCTTAGGCCCTTGCTAAATTGCTGAGGCTGGCGTTGAACTTGTGATCCTCCTGCCTCAACCTCCGGAGTGTTGCTGGTATTACATGCAAGTGCCACTGCAGTCCCAGCTACTCAGGAGGATGAGGCAGAAGAATCACTTCATCCCAGAAGCTTGAGACCAAACTGGGCAACATAGCAGACCTCATCACATGAAAGACAGAGAGAGAGACAGAGAGAGGGAAGGAAGTGAAGGAGGGAGGGAGGAAAGAAAGGTGAGTTAGCATTTCTACTAAGGCTGTGGGTGACTTAGATTGCTTCTGGAAAACCTCATCCTACCACCTCACTAACGCAATGGGCTTATGCCCATGAGCTTCCTGCTGACCCTGCCTCTCTAGTTGTCCAACTTGTTACCAAAGACAGGATATTGTGAGTCCCCCACCCCCAGCACCAGGATGACATGCAAATTCCTGAAACATTCCATATTTAAAAGCAAAAGACAAGGGCTGGGGGTGTAGCTCAATGGTAGGGTACTTGCCTGGCGTAGGGCCCATTCAATCCCCAGCACTGCAATAAAGAAAGAAAAAAGCATGGCTTTTACTCAGTGCTTCTTGGATCTTCCTCCTCTCCTTCCCTCTCTTCCCTGGTTACTTTTCTGTGGTTCACATATTCCCTCCTCCATCAGCATTTTCTGTGCGGCATTGCTGGTTCTTCTCCTCCACAGCCAGACACAAAAAGAACTGTGATGTCACTGCATACCCAGCCTCCCCCTCGCCAGGAAGCCACTTCCCTCGGGGGGCAAGCATCCCCAGCGCCTAGCCAGGGTCCGCACATGCGCGCAGTCTCACTATTTAGTCAGTAAGCAAGTGCACACCCACCTTCACCTTGGCTGCACCAGGCCCCTCTCGGGCCTTTCTCAAACCCACTGCCTCTGTTCCCACCTCAGGGTCTTCCTCTTGCTGCCATACTTCCTGGCCTCCCCTCCTCTCTGTGTTTGCTTGTTCACTTAGAAGCTCTAAGTTATAGCTCCTTTCTTTTTCTCTTGCTTTCTTTAAACTCTTTTGGTTTTCTTAATACAGTTTTATCGAGATATGTAGCTTTCATACTGTGAAGTTCACCCATCCAAGTGTCCAATCCAGTAATTTTTTGTTTTTTGAAGTTTACCCCTGGCATAGTTCCTGTCACTCTCCTGTTCACTCCTATTGACCAATATTTCGTTTATGAGTATGCCACTATTTAGGTTTTTTTCCCCCTCCTGATTTTTTGTAAGGCTGGGGATCAAACCCAGGGCCTCGCACCTGACAGGCAAGTGCTCTACCACTGAGCTACATCCAGAGTTCTGGTTGTCTTTATTTTTTTGTCCATTCACAAACTGATGGACATTGGGCTGTTTCCACTTTCTGTCAGTAATGCTGCTGCGATCAGTTACATGCGGCTCTTTGGGTGGACATTGTCTCACTGGACTTGGGCACGTACCCAGGAGTGGAATTGCTGCTTATATGGTAACGCCGTGTTTAATGTTTGAAAAACCATCAAACTGTTTTCTCTGACGTGTCTGTACCACTTTACGCCCGACCAGCAAAGGACGAGGAGTCCACCTTTTCTGTATCCTCGCCAATGCTTGCTGTTACCCGACTTTTGATCATAGCCATCCTGGTGGGTATACAAAGTATCTCATTGTGGCTTTGATTTGTATTTCTCTGGTGTCTAATTGAATATCTTTTATCTTTTCATGTGCTTCTTGGCCATTTTGTATGAGGTTAATTTTTTTGGGGGGGGCAGTCCTGGGGTTGAACTCAGGGCCTCCCACAGGCTAAGCAGGTGCTCTACCACTGAGCTCCTCACCTGCCACCTCTGCAGGTCATTTTTAATGGCTTGATTGCCTTTGTTTGCCATAGTGTGTGCATTATTACAGCAAAGAACCTTCTCATTGCAAGTTTGCCATCCGTTTTCTGCGTGAGGGATTTTCTTCTTGACTGAGCGGGGAGTGGCACTCAGCCCACCCTTTCCCTTTATGCCCAGCTCTGTCCACCACCTGCCCTTCGAGGAAGGGGTCTCATCAACTTCTTTTTCTAATTTTCTTTTGTCTTTTTTTTTTTCTTTTCTCTTCCCCCTTCACACACTATATATCCCTGTGGGATGTGTGTGTGTGTGTGTGTGTGGTGTTTGTGTATTCCTTATTAGGCTATTAATGTTTTTATTGTGGTAAAATATACATAACATAAAATTTAACCACCATTCTACCCAGCCATCCCACTCCTCAGTTTATACACAAAGGACTTAAAATCAGCATACTATGATGCAGCCACATCAATGTTTATAGCAGCTCAATTCACAATAGCAAAACTATGGAACCAACCTAGATGCCCTTCAATAGATGAATGGATAAAGTAGACAAAGAAAATGTGGTATACATACATGATGGACTGCTACTCAGCCTTAAAGAAGAATGAAATTATGACATTTGCACGTAAATGGATGGAACTGGAGAAGATCGTGCTAAGTGAAATAAGCCAATCCCAAATAACCAAAGGCTGAATGTTTTCTTTGATAAGTAGATGCTGATCCATAGCGGGAGATGGGTAGGGAAGAATGAAGGAATTTTGGATTGTATGGAGGGAAGTGAGGGAAAGGGTGGGGCAGGTGGGGATGGGAAGGATGGTAGATTGAGAAAGACATTATTACCCTACATACATGTATGAAAAAAAAATTTTTAAAAATATTTATCACTGTCAAAAAAGTCAGTGAAGGGGCTGGGGATATAGCTCAGTTGGTAGAGTGCTTGCCTTGCAAGCACAAGGCCCTGGGTTCAATCCCCAGCACCACAAAAAAAAGAAAAAAATAAATAAACTCTTTCATCTTATAGAACTGCAAGGAAAACTGCCTTTAAAAAAAAAAGTCAGTAAAAAATAAATAAAAGTTAAAAATAATAAAATTAAATTAAATTAAAAAAATGAAAATTAAGATGTTAACCATTTTTAGGAGTATAGTTCTATAGCATTCCATGTATTCATATTCTGCAGCCATCATCCATCTCCAAACCTTTCATCTTGTCCAACTGAAGCATTGGATCCCCATTACCTAACCTCCCAGTCCCTCCTCCCTTTTACTTATGGCCACTACCTAAATGTTATGTTTTATAGTAATCCTATCATCTCAAGGGCTCTTAATATATTGTGTAATTAGTAACAAGCCAGTAGGATGGCCAAGCCTCGGTCTTTCCTTTTAATACCTGGACAAGCCAAGCTAGAAAGCCAGTCTTTACATGAACTTAAGAGTGGTATTAGGCTGGGGATATAGCTCAGTTGGTAGAGTGCCTGCCTTGTAAGCACAAGGCCCTGGGTTCAATCCCCAGCACCGGCAAAAAAAAATAAAGAGTAGTGTTCCAGCCTGGCACCATGGCACACACCTGTAATCCCAGTGACTCAGGAGCCTGAGGCAGGAGGATTGTGAGTTCAAAACCAGCCTCAGCAATTTATCAAGGCCCTAAACAATTTAGGGAGAATTGTCTCAAAATAAAATATTTTGGTGAAGCACCAATATTTTGGTCAATGCCCAGTGCCAAAGCAAACAAATAAAAAACCCTAATCCATGTTAAAGAAATACCTGTAGATGCCGGGCACGGTGGTGCACACCTGTAATCCTAGCACTTGGGAGGCTAAGGCGGGAGGATCACAAGTTCAAAGCCAGCTTCAGCAACTTAGCGAGGCCCTAAGCAACTCAGTGAGAACTTGTCTCTAAATAAAATACAAAATAGGGCTGGGGATATGGCTCGTGTTGGAATGCCCCTGGGTTCAATCCCCAGTACCAAAAAAAAAAAAAAAAAAAAAAAAAAAAGCAAAGAAAAAAAGAAATACCTGTAGGGTCACAAGGTCACAATGTTGTGATTGGGCTGCCAATTCTCATCAAATACATAAAGCAATCCCCATGAGCTATCTTTACCTTGCCCTCTTGTTCTGTGTTCACTAAGGCTTAAAAACTATGTTTATATAGAGAAGCACAAAAAAATTCCAGCACAGCAGAATTCTTCTGGGGAAGAAGCCTTGTGCTCTCATTTTCACATGCACTATTTCTCTCTGGTGCTTAAGCATGAAGCCAGGGTGATACCCTTCGGGGAAGTTGGAGACTCAGGCCATAGTCATTGGAAAAGGGCAGGTTTCCTGATCTGGAAGTCAGGAAAGCCACGTTAGGAAAGGATGTTGCTTTCTATATGTAAAGCTTCATGTTGGGAGAGAGGCTGTTCTCCGGGAAGGACAGATGTTCTCCATTACAAAAGGGGAAAGCATTTCAGCTCTTCCGGTGGTGATTAGAGGCCACAGGTTACCGCTTTCTTTGGCTTTTGCTTTAAAAAGCCTTTCTGCTGAGAGCCTTTTGTTGCCAGAGGTGGAGAGCTAGTTGCCCTTTGTATTTTATGATGACGGCATTGAGAAGGATTGTTTGGGGCAGGGGCGCTGGACAAAAAGACCAGAAGTCCTTCCTACGCCATGTACTTACATAAAGATCTCTCTAAATTTGCTTCTTGGTCAAAGGAAATATTTTGTTACATATATTTTTTTTTTTTTACATTTTTTTAGTTGTTGATGGACCTTTTATTTTATTCACTTATTTATATGTGGTGCTGAGGATGGAACCCAGTGCCTCACACATGCTAGGCAAGCACTCTACCACTGAGCCACAACCCCAGCCCTTGCAGATTCTTTTTTAAAAAACCTTGAAGTCCTTTTAGGTTACTGAATCTCAGAGGAGGTTGCCTGTGGTGGTTAGGAGGCAGACCAGTATTCTGTGGGTTAATTTCCAGGTTATCTCCTCTTTGAGAATCAGTCTCTCGATTTTTTTTTAAATACACCTTTGAGGCTCAGTGGAGCTCAGTGATAAAGCACTTGCCTAGCAGGGGAGAGGTTCTATCCCCAATATCACAAAACAAAACAAAAACAAATTTTTTTTTTTTTTTTTTTTTTTTTTTTTTTGCGGTGCTGGGGATTGAACTCAGGACAAAGCAAGCACTCTACCAACTGAGCCATATCCCCAGCCCAAAAGCAAATAATTTTAAAAATAAAAAATAAAAATAAAATATAGGCACTTTACAGGAACTGGAGATGAAAGTTTCTGTTGTAAACTGTAACATACTGTATCAACATTGGTTATCATGATTCCAATATGCTCCCTCCTCTTTGTCAGATAAATGCTCTCATGACCATCAGCAGCTCTTGATTGTGATGTGCAGATGGGAATATTCCAGGCTAATGAAAGATCTCAGGTACCTCTCCCCTGGCCCTTTTGTTTGCACACTGTGTTCTCTTCCCAACAATAAAAGCTAACACCTATCAAGTGTTTGCACTGAGCTGAGTTCTGTGCAGGCCCCAAACAGCCCTGCTAAGGAAGAAGGGTTATGAATCCCATTTTGCAGACATGGTGACTGTGGTATGGTAAAGCAAGGTAATTTACCCCAGGCCCAAGGCCAGATGCGCTGGAGCCAGGTTTTTTGTTTGTTTGTTTTTGCGGTGCTGGGGATCGAACCCAGGGCCTTGTGCTTGCAAAGCAGGCAGTCTACCAACTGAGCTATATCCCCAGCCCCTGGAGCCAGGTTTTGAACCTAGGTGGAAAGACACTTCTGTTTCCTCTCTATTTTGGGTTTCAATAAATGCACATCCATATTTTTATTAGCTAAAGCAGGAGAGGTCCAAGTATGGGGCAGGAATAGCTGAGCCAAATAAGATACTGGTCACCAGTGGCTGGAGGTGTGGCTCAGTGGTAGAGTGTGTGTCTAGTGTCTAGCGTGTGTGAGGCCCTGGGTTCAATCCCCTGTGCTATCAGAGAAATGCTGGACACCAAGGTTAAGTTTTAGGTAAACAATGAAAAAATTTTAACAGTAGTATGTCCCAAATATTGCATCAGACATACTTGTACTTAGAAATGGTTTGTTCACCTAACGTTCCAATTTAACTGGGTGTTGGGTGTTTTCATTTGCCAGGTCCAGCAGCCACAGGCAGGAGGGGCGTGTAAAGGAGGTGAAGGGAACTGATAAATGTGTCCGTATTTCGATCCTTGCAGTCTGGTATGATTTGTGGGTTTAGATCCCTTTCTCACTCTTTCCCAGCCGTGGTTTCCCTCCCCTCCCGTGTCAGGGATGACCATTAGCAAAGGAGAGGTTACAATTTGGTTTAAAGATCTTAGTTGGCTTTATTTCCAATTCTATAGCCTAGTAACACTTCATTCTGTAAAGTGGAATAAGTGTCCCAGTTGGCTGAGAGGATGGTTTTATAGACAGAGAAGGGCTAGAAAAAGCAGGAGCAGGGAACTAAATGGGATGGGTCATTTCAGAGATACTTTGTAAGGTGGGGACAGAAAGACAAAACCATAAAATAACTGATGGGTTAGTGTCAGGTTACTTTTTATTTTTAATTTATTTTTTATTTTTTTAAATTTTTTTAGGTTATATGCAAATACTATGTCTTTTTATTTTTTTATTTTTTATTTATTTTTATTATTCACACGGTTCATATAATCTTACATTTACATAGGGCAATGCTGTCTGTCTCAGTTTACTATTTTTCCTTCCCCCATTCCCCCCCCATCCCATTTTCCTCCACACCATCCATACTTCCTCCATTCTTTCCTAGCCCCTATAACCCCCCCTCCCCTCCCCCATTATGTATCAGCATCCACTGATCAGAGAAAACATTCGGCCTTTGGTTTTTTGGGCTTGGCTTATTTCACTTAGCATGATATTCTCCAACTCCACCCATTTACCAGTAATGCCATAATTTTATTCTTTTTTATGGCTGAGTAATATTCCATTGTGTATATTTACCACAGTTTTTTTATCCATTCTTCAATTGAAGAGCATGTAGGTTGGTTCCACAATCTAGCTATTGTGAATTGAGCAGCTATGAACATAGATGTGGCTGCATCCCTATACTTTGCTGATTTTAAGACCTTTGGGTATAAAACAAGGAGTGGGATAGCTGGGTCAAATGGTGGATCCATTCCAAGTTTTTTGAGGAATCTCCATACTGCTTTCCAGAGTGGCTCCACCAACTTGCAACTCCACCAGCAATGTATGAGTGTGCCTTTTTCCCCACATCCACGTCAACACTTGTTATTGCTTGTATTCCTGATAATAGCCATTCTAATTGGAGTTAGATGAAATCTTAGGGTAGTTTTAATTTGCATTTCTTTAATTACTAGAGATGATGAGCACTTTTTCATATATTTGTTGATCACCTATATATCATCTTCTATGAAGTGTCTACCCAGTTCCTTAGCCCATTTATTGATTGGGCTCTTTGCATTTTTGGTGTACAGTTTTGTAAGTTCCTTATAAATTTTAGAGATCAGTGCTCTGTCTGAAGTGTGTGTGGAAAAGATTTTTTCCCACTCTGTAGGCTCTCTTTTCACATTATTGATTGTTTCTTTTGTTGAGAAAAAGCTTTTTAGTTTGAACCCGTCCCATTTATTGATTCTTCCTTTTATTTCTTGCGCTCTGGTGGTCTTGTTGAGAAAGTCTGGTCCTAAGCCAATATGAAGAAGATTCGGGCCTACTATTGCTTCTATTTGGCAAAGAGTCTCAGGTCGAATTCCTAGATCCTTGATCCATTTTGAGTCGAGTTTTGTACAGGGTGAGAGATAGGAGTTTAATTTCATTTTATTGCATATGGATTTCCAGTTTTGCCAGCACCATTTGTTGAAGAGGCTATCTTTTCTCCACTGTATGTTTTTGGCACCTTTGTCTAGTATGAGATACCTGTATTTATGTGGGTTTGTCTCTGGGTCCTCTATTCCGTACCATTGGTCTACCTGTCTATCTTGGTGCCAATACCATGCTGTTTTTGTAACTATTGCTCTATAGTAGAGTTTAAGGTCTGGTATGTGATACCTCCTGCGTCATTCTTCCTGCCCAGGATTGTTTTGGCTATTCTGGGTCTTTTGTTCTTCCAGATGAATTTCATTATTGCTTTTTCTATTTCTGTGAGGAATGTCATAGGAATTTTTATTGGAATTGTGTTAAATTTGTATGTTACTTTTTATAAAAATTAAAGCAGAGGGAACTTTATTGTCATGCTGATTGGCCTTTTGGGGGAAACTGGGACATCTTTTCCCAGTTTTTCTCTTTTGCTATTGGGGATTAAACCTAGAGGCACTCTACCACTGAGGCACCCGCCCAGCCCCATACCATGACTTTTCTGAAGCCTGTTCTAGGATCTTCATTTCAGCTGTGCGATCATTCACGGCCTGACTTCATTGTCTTTTTTTGTTGTTGTTTTTTTTGGGTTTTTTTTTGGTACTGGGGATTGAACCCAGGGACACTCCACCACTGAGCCACATCCCCAGCCCTATTTTGTATTTTATTTAGAGACAGGGTCTCACTGAGTTGCTTAGCGCCTCGCTAAGTTGCTGAGGCTGGCTTTGAACTCGCGATCCTCCTGCCTCAGCCTCCCAAGTGCTGGGATTACAGGCATGTGCCACCGCGCCTGGCCTGACTTCATTTTCTGTGGATAGGTAAAAATGTCGATGAAATATTCTTATGACTCGCCGGGCGTGGTGGCGCACACCTGTAATCCCAGCACTTGGAAGGCTGAGGCAGGAGCATCACGAGTTCAAAGCCAGCTTCAGCAACTTAGCGAGGTCCTAAGCAACTCAGTGAGACCCTGTCTCTAAATAAAATATAAAATAGGTCTGGGGATGTGGCTCAGTGGCCGGAGTGTCCCTGAGGTCAATCCCCAGGTCCAAAAAAAAAAAATATTCTTATGATTTTCCCAATTCTGTGACTTGGTAACATTCCCTGTCTCTGAACAGTCACCTCCTAAAATAGATGGCACTGGCCTGGATATTCCCAGCAAAAGTTCCGAAACATTCACAAATATTTCCTGAACACATCAGTTTATTTCCTTCTACGCACATTTAGAGTGTTCCAACAGTGGGAATGGCTAATGAGGTAAAGCTCTTGGAATTGTCTTGTCTCTTTCTTCCAGGTCAGAGCCCACATTCAAGTATGCCTGATTTCTCAAGACCAATCTGCCCCAATCCAGCTTTTTTTTTTTTTTTTTTTCCTGGAATAGGGATTGAACCCAGGGGCACCCAACCACTGTGCCACATCCCCAGCCCTTTTTATTTTTTGAGATAGGATCTCGCTAAGTTGCTTAGGGCCTCGCTAAATTCCTGAGGCTGGCCTTGAACTCATGATCCTCCTGCCTCAGCCTCCTGAGTCGCTGGAATCATAGGCATGAGCCAGAGCTCATTTCTAAGTACCAGAGTCTACAATTTCTGACGGAACTAAGCCAACCACACTACACACAGATCCTACTGATGTAATCCACTGGGCTCTAGTACAGCTAACAGGTGGTTTCCATTTAGGCAGGGAACCTGTCTGCCTACTCACCGAATGTGTGAATAAATTTCATGGCCCTAAGGGTCCCAAACGATCAGAAATGATTTCTGAAAACCTGGGTAGAACTCGTGTGGGTCATTTAGGATAGGCCTCATCCTTCTAAAACAAGTTAGATAGCAGAGGCCTCTTAAATCATTAGCATTATTCTTGGGACAATCTGTTGGATTCCTGGGAAGAATGATCTTGCTTCATTATGTAAATATTCGAGACTATCTTGATAAATTGTCAAATGCCTTTTCCGTTTCTTCTACCCATTCTCCAAGGGCCTTCCCCCTTGATTTTTCCTGATGTAGTAAAAACTTACAGTTAAAACGTACACTCCCACGGGGCTAGGGATAGACCCCAGTGGTAGACACTCGCCTACCACGCATGAGGCCGTGGGTTCAATCCCCAGCCCTGCCAAAAAAGAAAATCATGACGCACATGTAAATTGCATGTAAAAAGAGGAGATGTGTACTCAGACAGGATGATTGATTTCCTGACCAGGAGGAAAGGCTGCAAAACCCTAATAGGTCTATGTGCCAAGAGCTGGGCTCCTTTATGTCACTTGAGCTTATTGTCATTGCAACAGTTGCTACTTCCTCACACATGAGCCAGTGGAGATGTGACATTTATTTTAACTTGCATTTTTTTTTAATTTGTTCTAATTAGTTGTACATGTAGCTTGGCATTCTTTTTTTTTTT
>JAJEJO010002589.1:1062772-1073330 GCA_020662805.1 Glaucomys volans
CTATTTTGTATTTTATTTAGAGACAGGGTCTCACTGAGTTGCTTAGGGCCTCACTGAGTTGCTGAGGCTGGCTTTGAACTCGCAATCCTTCTGCCTCAACCTCCCAAGTGCTGGGATTACGGGCATGTGCCACCGAGTCCGTCTAATTACAAGATCTTAATTACCTTGAGCTGTGGTTGAAGAATCAGGCAACACTTCATCCCATAAAGCAGAATAAATGTTGCAATTAGCCGGCAGAGGAGTTGGTTTTTCATTTGTTTGTCTTGCAGAGCTAGGAGTTGAACCCAAGGCCTCAGGCATGCTAGACTAGTCCTCTGCACACCCAGGCCCAGGACTAAAGAAAGCTGAAACAAAGAACAAAAAGGGGATTGGTCATTTCAAAGTTATTTTCCTTTGAAGGCAGTGACAGGGAGACAGAGCTATAGAGATGTCACTGATTTGATTAACGTCAGATTACTCGAGGTTACCTTTACTTTTTTTGCAGTACTGTGGATTGAAACAAGATGTGCTCTACTACTGAGCTACATCCCCACTCCTTTTTTTTTTTTGGAACCAGGGATTGAGCTCAGGGACACTCGGCCACTGAGCCACATCCCCAGCCCTATTTGTATTTTATTTAGAGACAGGGTCTCACTGAGTTGCTTAGGGCCTTGCTAAGTTGCTGAGGCTGGCTTTGAACTCGCGATCCTCCTGCCTCAGCCTCCCAAGTCGCTTGGATTACAGGCATGCGCCACCATGCCCAGCTCCCACTCCTTTTTATAAAAAATAAATAAATAAATTTTAAGACAAGGTCTTGCTAAATTGCACAGAATGGCCTCGACCTTGCAATCCTCCTGCCTTGTCCTCCCAAATCGCTGAGATTACAGGTGTGCACCACCGTGCCCAACTTCAGATTATCTTTTTCTTGTAAGGATCAGGGCAAAGGGAACTTCATGATCCTTCCAGTAGAAGCTTGCCCTTTTTTGGAAGTTTGGCTGTTAGCTCACATTTCTCCTGGTTTCTTAGAATATTAAGTAAATAACTTAGTTTTGGTTCAGCAACTTGGAACTTTAGCATGGTGACTCCATTTTTATTTTTAGTCTGGTCTCTTGGGGTTGTTGTTGTTGTTGTTGTTTTATTGTTGGGTGCCAGGGATTGAATTCAGGGGCAACTCAACCACTGAGCCTAGCCCTATTTTGTATTTTATTTAGAGACAGGGTCTCACTGAGTTGCTTAGGGCCTCGCTAAATTGCTGAGGCTGGCTTTGAACTTGTGATCCTCCTGCCTCAGCCTCCCAAGTGCTGAGATTACATGCATGCGCCACCCTGCCCAGCAAGTCTGGTCTGTTGGGACCCATGCAGGAACCTGGTCCCAAACAATAGCCTCCTGTCATGTTTATTTAACACTTTTCTAAGATCACACAGCCACACAATGCCAGAGCCCAGATGTAACCCCAGTAACCCTTGCTCGTACAGACCATGTCTACTGTTTTGCCTCATAAAACAAAATGTTGATGTTTGTGTGCAGACCCGTGAAGGAGGCCTTCCTTGCCTCAGTCCTGATCAGTAAGAAGCTGTACTGTGGTTGTGTTTGCACTCGTCATTCTCCAAATGCAAAGCTACAGTTTACCTGATGGTGAGGTAAACTGATGGAGAGACGAAATTTATAAAGGAAACGCACAGGAAGGATAAGAAAATAAAATTTTAATTTAAAGTTCCGCATACTTCTCCAGGCCTGTCACACCCTAACTCAGTTCTCCCGGGCCTGTCACTCCCAAATTTCTGGGAAATCTGTAAATCTTACAGTTACTGTAAAATCACTCACAATAATTGCCTTGTGCACAGTTAATTCACCCGCCAAGTAGATTAAGCAAAGAGAGAGAGAGAATATTTTAAGAAACTTACAATTTAGGGAACTTTCCAGCATTATCTATGGATCAGATAATGGAGACCATGTATGTTCAAGGATCCTGAGAACTGAGAATAAGCAGGCCACCATAGATCCGATCACCATAAACCGTCTTGGATCACCAGACTGATGACATCACGGCCTACCTCCCTCACCCACCTCTTTCCGAGTTTCCTTTAAAAGAAGAGTCAGAAGGGCTAGGGATGTGACTGAGTACTAGAGTGCTTGCCTGGCATGTGTGAGGTCCTGGGTTCAATCCTGGGCACTGCATCAAGCAAACGCACAAAAGAGGAGTCCCCATGTCTCTCTCTTTCAAGACAGCCCACATCCTCCCTTGAGTGTGTATCTGCTTTCCTGATTAAATTTCTCTGGGCCTCTGACTGGCATATGCTGAAATTCTGTTTCCTCTTGTAGGCACAGGACCCCACTACTTGAGTCAGTCCTGTGCCCACCCACACCTTCCGGGAGATCTTCGGACATTTTCCAGCCCCATCTCTTCTCTGGCTCCTAAGAACCAGTTGTTTTTCCAGCTTGCCTTTGGGTCTCCTTCCCATCAGCATTCTGATGACATTTTTCATTAGCATTCTGTTGCAGTGATTTACAATCTAGTAAATAAGGGCAGTAGAACCTGCATGGAAACCAGGGCTCTCCTTGAATCTGGGGAAATTCAGCATTCAGAAGTCCAGTGTCGGTTAGAACTCACGGCACCTAGCAGACCCGAGCTGCAGGCAATTTTTTAGTTTTTCTAAGATATCTGTATTTCTGTGTTATGCCACATGTAACATAGTATTTGTGGATATTAAAGCAAAAAAATAATGACTGATTTCAAATGCTTTTGTATGGGACTCATCATATTTAAGCAGGTTCAAGTTTGGGGGTAATTTTTTCAAATACATTATTAATAAGTCCTTTGGAAATTTTGAGGACAAAACCTTATTTAAGTCAGACAGCACTCATCCACTAATAATTATTAGTGTCTTTTCTCTTTTTTTGGTACTGGGGTTTGAACTCAGGGTCACTCAACCACTGAAGCCACATTCCCAGTCCTATTTTGCATTTTATTTAGAGACAGGGTCTCACTGAGTTGTTTAGCACCTTGATTTCACTGAGGCTGGCTTTAGCTTTGAACTTGCAATCCTCCTGCCTCAGCCTCCCCCCTCAACCTCCTAAGCCTCTGGGATTACAGGTGTGAGCCACTGAGCCCAGGTTGTTATTTTCATTTTTATTTAATTTTGCAGTGCTGGGGATCAAGCCTAGGGCTTGACCATGCTATATCCTCAGCCCAACTAATAGTTATTAGTCTTCTTCTTATTATTATTGTTATTATTATTATTATTATTCTTTACAACAGGGATGCCAACGCTGTCCTCAAATTTGTAATCCTCCTACCTCACCTTCCTGAGTAGCTGGGGTTACAGGCATGTGGTTCTGTTATTCTTAACATGTTTTAGAAATGCTGGTTTCTTTAAAGAAAATAAAAACAAAATTTCCAAGTTTATATTAAGGCTACCCTATGAGTGGCATAGGAAAATCCCTCTTAGAAATGACATTGCAAAGCTGGGCGTGGTGGTGCACGCCTGTAATCCCAGCACTTGGGAGGCTGAGGCAGGAGGATCTTGAGTTCAAAGCCAGCCTCAGCAACTTAGCGAGGCCCTAAGCAACTCAGTGAGACCCTGACTCTAAATAAAATACAAATAGGGCTGGGGATGTGTCTCAGTGGCCGAGTTCAATTCCCAGTTCCAAAAAAAAAAAAAAGAAAAGAAAAGAAATGACATTGCAAAAGAGGCAGAGAATCTTTTTCTTTTTCAAATAACAATTTGCATCCTACATCTTTTATGGCATCTATTTAAAATAAACCTTTCTCCTCCACATGGATTTATTTTGTGGTGGAGAGGGAGGTACTGGGGCATTGAACCCAGGAGTGCTTTACCATAAGCTACATCCCCAGTTCTTTCTTCTCATTTTTTATTTTGAGACGGGGTCTCCCAAAGTTGCTGAGGGTCCTACTAAATTGCTGAGGCTGGCCTCAAACTTAAAATCCTCCTGCCTCAGCCTCTGAATCACTGAGATTACAGGGGTGCAGCACCGTCCTAGGCTCCGTATGGATTGCAGCAAATTTTCTTATGCTCCTACAGTCCTTGACCCACTCTCCCTACTTTCTTTTCCTCTTCCTCCCTTTTTCCTTCTCTCTCACTCTTCTTCCCTTCCTCCCCCGTCTCTCCCTCCTGACTCCTATTCTTCCCCCAGTGGGTCCTGTGAACCAGCCATTATGTAAACACTACTAGCTGCATCCTCCCCTGGAACACACAACTGCACCCCAAGACGGGTACTCTTATTTGTCCCATGGCACAGATGAGGAAATGGATGCTCTGAGAACTTAAATACATTTTCCAAGATTACAAATTCTGGAAGAGTTTCAGCAGGCTTCAATATTTCAGAGTTCATAGTATATGACTTTCCATACAATCAGCATTTCTCTTAAAAGAAGTAAAATATATTAATTAAGCTTTAAGACAGGAAGATAGATCTGATATTCTAGAAGGAATATTCAAGAACTGGTCTGATCTAAGGCCACCCTAGTGTTTTGGACAGGCCACTGGGCAGTTAAGAAGCAGTGGACAGGCACAGTTAAAAATAATAATAGGCCAGGTGTGGTGGCGCACGCCTGTAATGCCAGCACTTGGGAGGCTGAGTCAGGAGGATCGCGAGTTCAAAGCCAGCCTCAGCAACTTAGCGAGGCCCTAAGCAACTCAGTGAGACCCTGTCTCTAAATAAAATAGAAAATAGGGCTGGGGATGTGGCTCAGTGGCCGGAGTGTCCCTGAGTTCAATCCCTGGTTCAATAATAATAATAATAATAATAATAATAATAATAATAAACAGTTAACACCTATTGGGAATCTAAAAGGATGTTCCATGGCCTTTATAAGCATTAAGTTATCCAGTGTGCACCATATACCCTTAATAGATACTCTGCAGTTGCCCCCATTTTAAAGGCTAGGAAACTGAGGCACAGACACAAAGCAATGTATGGAAGGCCGGCCCCAGAATCAGAGGTGTAATGAGCGCCTGCTCCCCTGACCGTGGCTCCAGGGCACCTCTTGCCTGTGACCCACTCCTTGCTCTTCTGCCTTCACATTTCTTGGGAAATGCTGGGCCACTTCACAACCGAGCTCTCACTTGGAATTCAGACCCACAGCAAAGAAAAGAGCAGAGAGTGTGCCTTCCCCGGGGAGGGAAATCAATAACATTCAAGCCACACATTCTTTGCGTAAGTGACATGTCTGAAAATAGCTGTGTTTTGTGATTAAGGAGTTAAAGGGAAAGAATGCCACAGATAATAGGACACAAAAATAAAAGGCTGATTGAAGTCACCCATGGCAAATGTTAGAGATGTGGGGTCAGTGGGATCTCTTCATAGGAAATACTAAATTCTTTTTTTTTTTTTTTTTTTTTTTGCGGTGCTGGGGATTGAACCCAGGGCCTTGTGCTTGCAAGGCAAGCACTCTACCAACTGAGCTATATCCTCAGCCCTGGAAATACTAAATTCTTTTCTAGAATCACCTTATGGGAAAGTCTACTTGGTTTGGCATTTTTTAAACATTTTTTTTAGTGTCTATAGACCTTTATTTTATTTATTCATATGTGGTGCTGAAAATTGAACCCAGCGCCTCACACATGCTAGGCAGGCGCTCTCCTACTGAGCCACAATCCCAGCCCATTGGTTTAGTATTTTAAAAGTGCATTCTCCCCCCTGAAAATCCAAGACCTGTTTTACCCAATAAACATCAGAAAACATTTTTGGTGAGTTGCTACTTTGCTTTTGAAAAGAAATTCCCTAGAAACCCTGTTCAGACAGGACTTGTTTTGAACTGGTTAGTAGGAATGTTTTATTGAAATGAGAGTAAGAAGTATCAGGACACACATCTGGTACCTGTGCGTGGATCAATGCATGCGAGGAATGCACTGAGGAGTAGGTGTGTATCGAGGGCCTTCTGGGGATGACACTTCCCGTCCAGTCATGCCTGGAACCTGATTCCATGGCTGCCATCACCACTTCACCACAGCATTTGGTTCAAGCCATGGTCATGTCTTGCCCAGATGACTGCCATAGATAGCTTCCACGTGGTCTCCCTGTGCCCCTTTTCCTCCTCTGTAATGCATACTCCACACAGAAGCAGTCACAGTGATATTTTAAAAACCTAATGTAAGTCAAATCATTTATCTGTTTGACATAATTCAGTGGCTTCTCATCATATTCAGGAAAAAGAAAAAATCCAAAGTACTTATTAAGGCTTGCAGGGACCTCATGATCTGGCCCACTGCCAACATCCTCTCTTTCACATTCCTTAGTTCTAAAGGCCTCTGGCTGCTCCAGACACGGCTGCTCAGCGTCTCCACACATACTGTTCCCTGTGCCTGAATACTGTTCCTCTTGTTTTCCCCATGTTTTTTTCTCAGTTTTTTTTTTCCAGGTTTCTGCTCAAATGTCACTTTGTTCAAGAGTCTGTTCTTGACCATGTTACATTAAATAGTACTCATTTCCTCCCACCATCAACATTTATCCCTCACTCAGCTTTATTTTCCTTTATAACAACTTCCCCTCTTGATACATAATGCATTTCTAATATCTACATGGGTTAATTCAGTGGGCCTTTGATTTTCTTTCTATGACAATCTTCTCCCTTATCATTTATCTTTTCTCATTCTCTAAACTCTATTAGGATATAAGCTCCATGAACAGAGGGACTTTTTAGTCATTTTTTCATTTCGTTAAAAAAAATAGCCGGGCGTGGTGGCACACGCCTGTAATCCAAGCGACTTGGGAGGCTGAGTCAGGAGGATCGCGAGTTCAAAGCCAGCCTCAGCAACTTAGCGAGGCCCTAAGCAACTCAGTGAGACCCTGTCTCAAAATAAAATACAAAATAGGGCTGGGTAGGTGGCTCAGTAGCCAAGTGTCCCTGAGTTCAACCCCTGGTTAAAAAAAAAAAAAAAAGAAAAAAAAAACTTAATGAGCTCTTAACTCTTTGCCAACCTTTGAGCGCCTAGAAATTGGCAAATGAGACCACATCCCTGCACCCATGTAGTACACTCATTTTAGTGGTGGGAAGTAGATTTAAAAAAAAAAACAACAAAAAACCTAGAAGGTAAACAGATTACTGAAGAACAGTGATAAGTGCTATGGGAAAAAATTAAGAGTATTTCAAGGTATGGGTGACATGGTTATGGTGAAAAGGAGAGAGTCTGTCTCTGTCCAGATGGCAAGTCTATAGAAAGAACAGGTTTCAGGAGGAAATTAGGAATTTGCTGTGTACTTGTTAATTTTAAGATGCCTTCTAGGTGTTCCATGGTGGGGGTAAGTATGAGTCTGGAGTTCCAGAGAGAGGCAGGCTGAGATATAAATTTAGGATTCATCAGTGCACAGCCATAGATGGTTGAAATCAAAGAGAGAATAGCCTAAGAGGGAGGAGGAGTGTGAACCCCAAGTTATGATTTATCCCAAACTGAAGTTTGGGAAGATGAGAAGAAGGCTGTGTCAGTCAGCTTTCTGTTACTACAACAAAAAATATGAGACTGTCAACTTAAAAGTACAAAAGGTTGCCTGGCCCTGCATGAGGTCCTGTGTTTGATCCCTAGCACTGCCAAAAAAAAAAAAAAAGAAGGAAAGGTTTATTTTGACTCACTCACAATTCTGGAGGGTTCAGTCGTGGTTGATAGGTCTTGTTACTTTTGGTCCCGTGGCAAGGCAATACAGAGTACACAGTGGCCAGAGCATGTGGTGGAGAAAGTGGTTCACCTCATTAGAGAGAGAAAGAAGAGACATGGGTCCCACCATGGGGTCCCATGACCTCAGGGCCTCCCACTACGTCCCCTCCCAAAGGTTCTACCACCTCTCAGTAGCACCAGTTTAGAGAACAAGTCTTTAACCCTTGGGCTTTAGGGGGGCATTTAAGATCCAAACCATAGCACAACTGGAAACAGATACCAAGAAACAACGGCCAGCGGGGTCCCAGAACCTCGAGACTGTTCTGGAAGGCAGATGAAGGAAGCCATTTGAAAAGGAGCAACTGAGGTTCTGGACTGGATCCTGTTTGAAAGAGTAGGACATATAGGTTCTCAGACGCGGCCACCAGGTCTGCCACTCTGAGGTCGTGGATGATTTTGACATGTGCTGTGCGGGTGTGATGGGGGCAGAGGAGGTAAGTGGAGGGTTGGGGAGTGCAGTCAACAAGTAGAGACTCTCTGCAGAGGCTTGCTTTCCAGAGAACGGAGAGTTGAGGTGATAGCTACAGAATTAAAGGTATAAGGAAGTTGTTTTGAAGTGTAATTATTGTGAAAAAAATAATATGAAATCTACCCACTTCAAGTTTTAAATGCACAGTATAGTAGGGCTAATTGAATTATAAGTATATGAGATTTTTTTTTAAGTAGGAGAAAACACAACATATTTGATGAAATGAGATCATATTTCCATTGCAGGGGAGGGACAATGTCCTGGAGGGATGGAGAGACCCAGAAAGTTGACTAGTGATGGTGCAGGATTCAAACCCAGCCCCTGGGCTCCAGAGACCCTGTTTTTCAGTGACATTTTGCTATTTTGTAAAATGAGAAAAGTGAACTGAGTGATGTGTAACTTTCCTCTTAGCTCTAATGAGCCTTTAACATCCTGATATGCCCTCACCCATCCAAATAAATAAATAAATAAATAAATAAATAAATAAATAAAGCAAGCAAGCCCCAGGTAACCCAGGAAAAGCAGCCCCGAGCTGATGGGAACACATAGCTCTGGTCCCTGTGCTTGCCTGTCTCATCTCAGCCAGTCCATAAATCACTTAGCAGTGGGCACTGCACTCCTCTGTGCCCCAGGCCTTCATAAGAGTCCCACACTGTGTTGTGATGTCTGGCACTTTCCTTATTTATGTAATCTGTCTGGCTTCTTAAAATATTAAAATTTGTCATTCTTGCTCCTGAAATTAACTATGCAGTGGCTTAAAAGGAAAAGGAAGGAAGTGAGGGAAGGAAGGAGGCAGCCCAAGGAAGGAAAGAGTGAAAGAAGGAAGAAAGGCAAAGAAGAAAGAAAGGGAGGCAGAGAGCTGGGAGCTGTAGAGAAGGCACCTGCTTGATGAGTTGGAGGATCCACGTGACATCTGTGGTTTAGTCGACTCCGTTATAAACTTTATAGTTTCTGAAATGATTTTATGTTGGCCAAGGTCCCCATTTAACAGAGGCTATTTTTTTTTTTTTTTGAACTGGGGATTGAACTCAGGGGCACTCGGCCACTGAGCCACATCCCCAGCCCTATTTTGTATTTTATTTAGAGACAGGGTCTCACTGAGTTGCTTAGGGCCTTGCTAAGTTGCTGAGGCTGGCTTTGAACTCGAGATTCTCCTGAACAGAGGCTATTTTTAAAAAAATATTTTTATTAGTTGTTGATGAAACTTTATTTACTTATTTGTATGTGTTGCTGAGAATCAAACCCAGGGCCTCACACATGCTAGGCAAGCACTCTACCACTGAGCCACAACCCCAGCCCTAACAGAGGCTATTAATAATGCTGTAGAAGAAGCTCTTAACATTCTCCATAAGTAAATGATTTTAATAGTTTATAATCTTACTGTGACTTAGAGTAGTAATTAACTTATTCAGTGTATATGCACTTATGATGAGCTGTGCATGCTGGACCACTCTTGTAGTCCCAGTTGTTCAGGAAACTGAGGCAGGAGAATTGGTTGAGCCCAGCGGTTTGAGACCAGACTGAGCAACATAGTGAGATCCTGTCTCAGAAGAATAAGAAGTCCCATCATCTTGGTGAATTTATATTCACACTAGGGTAAGCCATTTGGTATGCTCAACAGAGTAGAAGGAAAGGAAGGATTTTTTTTCCATTGGACAGTTGTCAATATTAAAACCTGATGATGAAGTTAGAGGCTAGTGTCAGGATTGCATGAATGATAATCAAGATTACTAAAGCCTAAAATGTTTACCTTTTCCCCCTGACAAGACTGAAAATTTGGAGGATTCTTTCCATGAATTCATGGACTGTATGGTGAAAGTTTAGTGGAAGAGAAACACCTGAAAATTACTAAGAAAAGTGTGTAGTCTCGTTTTAAAAAACATAATAAAAATGATTCTCAAGACTGGTGTTGTAGCTCAGTGGTAGAACATGTGCTTAGTGTGCCTGAGGCCCTGGGTTCAGTCCCCAGCATTGCAAAAACAGAAGAATTCTCCATCTTAGGGGCTGGAGTGTGACTCAATGGCAGAGTACTTGCTAGCATTCACAGGGCCCTGGGTTCCAACCCCAGCACCTCTTAAAAAACAGAACAAAACAAAACAAAACAAAAACCTTACTTAGAAGGGAAAAGGAGTTAAGCACCACTGGAAATGAAGGACAGATTTACATTTAAAACCCAGGTCACCAGCTGGGATTGGTGATGCAGGCCTGTAATCCCAGTGGCTCTGGAGGCTGAGGCAGGAGGATCCAGAGTTCAAAGCAAAAGCAGGGTGCTAAGCAACTTAGTGAGACCTTGTCTCTAAACAAAATATGAAATAAGCCGAGCGTGGTGGTGCACGCCTGTAATCCAAGCGACTTGGGAGGCTGAGTCAGGAGGATCGCGAGTTCAAAGCCAGCCTCAGCAACTTAGCGAGGCCCTTAGCAACTCAGTGAGACCCTG